>JASVER010000034.1:3192773-3390066 GCA_030449065.1 Oceanodroma leucorhoa
CCAGCCACTCTTCCCCAAGCCTGTAGCGTTGCCTGGGGTTGTTGTGACCCAAGTGCAGGACCCGGCACTTGGCCTTGTTGAACCTCATACAGTTGGCCTCGGCCCATCGATCCAGCCTGTCCAGATCCCTCTGCAGAGCCTTCCTGCCCTCAGGCAGATCAACTCTCCCGCCCAATTTGATGTCATCTGCGAACTTACTGAGGGTGCACTCAATCCCCTCATCCAGATCATTGATAAAGATATTAATCAGAACTGGCCCCAAAACGGAGCCCTGGGGAACACCGCTCGTGACCGGCCGCCAACCGGATTTGACTCCATTCACCACAACTCTCTGGGCTCGGCCGTCCAGCCAGTTTTTTACCCAGCGAAGAGTACACCCGTCCACGCCATGAGCAGCCAGTTTCTCCAGGAGAATGCTGTGGGAAATGGTGTCAAAGGCTTTAGTAAAGTCCAGGTAGACCACATCCACAGCCTTCCCCTCATCCACTAAGCAGGTCACCTGGTCATAGAAGGAGATCAGGTTAGTTAAGCAGGACCTGCCTTTCATAAACCCATGCTGACTGGGCCTGATCGCCTGGTTGTCCTGCATGATGGTACTCAAGACGATCTGCTCCATAACCTTCCCTGGCACCGAGGTCAGGCTGACAGGCCTGTAGTTCCCTGGATCCTCCTTCTGTCCCTTCTTGTAGATGGGTGTCACGTGCTAACATCCAGTCAACTGGGACCTCCCCAGTTAGCCAGGACTGCCGATAAAGGGTTGAAAGTGGCTTGGTGAGCACTTCTGCCAGCTCCCTCAGTACCCTTGGGTGGATCCCATCTGCCCCCATAGACTTTTTGTGTATCTAAGTGGTGTAGCAAGTAGCGAACCATTTCCCCTTGGATTGTGGGGGCTTCATTCTGCTCCCTGTCCCTGTCTTCCAGGGGAGAATAGCACACTTGAGTGCACTGTTACTGACAATCAGTGCACTCATCATTAGAAGTATCCAGAGATGTAATCACCTTTAATTTCTATTTGTGGAATTGGTTAGGCAGTGAGTTTTTCTTGGGACTGCTGGATTTGTTCGTAATGTCGGAAATGGTTTATAAGCAGATTCTGTCTGTAACATTATACRTTGCTGTAGCACGTGACTTTGGATGAGACACTTCACCTCCCTTAGTCTCAGTGTACATGTTGTACATGTCTCAAAGCAGTCTGCAGTGTTTAATCATTTGTGTAACATTCTTGGAGATCCTATGACGAAGCCATTTTGTAGATGAAAATGACAGCAAGTTGGTTTTTAATACCCTTGAATGAACTCGGCTGCCCAGTTAAAGCAAAGTTAGACTGTTTCTTCCCTTCTCCCAGGGCTGGTGATTCACACTCCCTCTCAAGCCTTTTACAAGGCAAAATAACTGCTGCCTGTACTTCTTAGGCAGGGAGAGAAAGCAGCTCATTAGCTTTGAAACTTCTTTGACCATGTACTCCCAAGCACTGGAGACTCTGGTCATCTGAGAACTGCATATATTCTGCAACATATTCAGGTAACCGTGATTTTACTGTGGTACTGCAAAATCAAAACACCTGGCAAATAAAGGTGAATTCTTTATACTTGTTCAGTTTGAGATTAATCCTTGTAATAGTGGTGAAAGAAATCATGTTTTCCCAAATAGTTCTTATATTGAGTACATGTGAGTCTGTAGCGTTTCTTTTGCAGCAATAAGTTGGCTTTGACAGAAATGAAATATGGCTGAGACAGGAATAACGTGCCTCTTCACATCTGCAGAGTTTATCTAGTTTTTGCTTTACATTGTTAAAAAGTGAGTCTGCTGCGCTGTTCCTCAACAATAAAACTCATTCCTTCTTTTACCCTTTATTCCTCAGCAAATTCCATCTCAGTCTGGCAAGGCTCAGTCATCTCCCTTTGGGATTGGAACAAGTCACACCTACCCAGCCGATCCATCATCATACAGCCCCCTTTCCAGCCCAGCCACCTCTTCTCCAAGTGGGAATGCCTACTCTAGCTTAGCAAACCGAAGTGCAGGGTTTGGTAAGTTTTAAATGACGTAACACAGAAATGCACATAAAAATGAAACTCTCTAGCGTTAACTTCATTAAAAATCCTCCAACCTGTTTTTTTGGTGGGTCAGCTGGGAAGCCCAGGTGGTGAAAGGGTTTTGCTTTTTCCTGTTGAGCACAGCAGACAGAGGTGACCTGTTCCCTCCATGCTGCATCTCTTTCACATCCAACACACTTTGGAATATTGTGGCATTTTATGGTATGACGGAACTTTTTTTTTCTTCAGTAAAYGGTGTCATGAAAGATTCAGAAGTTGCTTACATCACTAGTACACGTCCTCCCAAATTGTGGTCAGCAGGTTCCATTTCTTTTTACTTCTCAGGAGAACACTTAAATGGCACAAATTTACATTGTTTTCATTTTTCAACTTCCCTGACTGCATGGCAGTATCCTCTTGCCCAGAGATGGCTTGTTGGAGTTTGGCCTGAGACAGGATCTTTTTTTGTACCCCCACTGCTACTAACCTAATCAGAGTAGGTGCCGTGTTTTGAAACGGTTTTCTTTTCCTATTACATGCTAATTTAGTGGCTTTCAGATCGTGACCCAATGGGTGACCCCTTGGTAAGTTTTCCGCACTCCACCAACAGAATAATATTCAAGAGTAAAAAATGCTACGAATCTATCAGTGATAAACACACATGGAGTCCATGAAAAATGTTACTGGCTCATAATAATGTGCAATTCCAAAAAGCATAGGTAGCAGTGTGCTAACGTGTGTCATTTTTCTCTTGCCCTTGAGAATAAAATTGGTGCAGACTTGTTAGCCTCACTGAGTACAGACCTGCACTGCATGGCCTAGAAAAAGTGCATTGAAACGGAGCTCTTCCCACAGAGCTTATTCATGCCTCCATTTCCATTTCCAGCAGGCTTTGTGYATTTGTTTATGAGACAGCCTTGTATTTCAGGCCTAAGCTACTTGGCAAGAACCCTTTCACCTAATGAGAAACATTTCCTGACCTACATCAGTTTGGATACTATTAATAACACAGCCTTCACAGAGATGAATGTCTTGAACCTCCGTCTGGCAGTAACCATTTTGCTGAAAAGAAGCATCATTTGCCTCACTGAGTTAATTTCAATGTATTGTTCTGAGGAAAAAAAAAACCTTGCAGCTTTCTGCAAGGGTAACTTAGATTAATTTTGTTTTGGCCCATAAAATGGCTGCAGGGTTTCTGAGTCAGCTGAATTATTGGTTGTGGTAATGTCAGTAAAGGAAGAGCTGTAATTATCTACTTCAGATGTGATAGAAATACATCACTACGGCCTGTTTACTTTCCTGTAAAATGTTCACTTTATCTGTTTTGCATGGTTTAGCTGGTGGCCAAAAGGATTGGATTAAGCACGTGTTTCTGTATTTTCTGAAGCCGTGACTATGAGTGGTGACTGATTTGACATGGTCAGGTCTGGTTATTGGAGACCTGACATAGCACGCGTGTGGAAGTTTGGCACAGGAAATTTGGCACCCTTGGCAGAGGGCACTGATAATCAGGGAGAACCAGACCTACCCAGCTTGGTTCTCTGCAGTGAGGAGAAAATAGGCAAAAGTAGTAGTAGTTATATAGAAAAAAAGAAAAAAAAAAGAGGAGAAAATATTTGGAGGAAAAGCGTAAGCCTGGTGGCAAGCTTTCTAAAATGCTAATTCTTAGAAGGAGATATTGTAAATAATTGAAGGAAAATTATCCAAAAATTATATATATTTGGGGCCAATCTGTAGAAATACAGGGTAAAATGAGTCCGGCTTAAGGGTGACCTGTGACTGTACTCATGAAAAGTGTAATAGGTGACCAAATTAATGTGTGTGGCATCATGGTTTTTTGTGGTAGACTATTTAGAGGAAATTAATCTCCCTGAAATCATCATTTTAAGTGCATTTACCATAAAACCTTGCTGTTGGCATTTCTCTTTTGTGAAATTTAAATGGCCTCAGACTTTTAAGAAACCGTCACCATATGAACAGGATAATAATTTGCTACAAGCTGCGTGTTAAATAAATCATTTTGCAGCTGTAATGTTGGAGGACAAGATAGTCCAGCAAACACTTTGCATTTGATACAGCAGCGTCTGCACTTAATACAGCAAGGCTGTTGTCTGTTGATCTTACTGGTTTTACATCGGCTTATAAAATCTTACATCTGCTTACATGCTTCATAGATGAGTAGGTAGCTGTGCACCCACTGCTCTGCAAGAATTAGTCTTTTAAAGAGAAAGAGCATTCAGATGGTGCAGTTTGGTTTTTAAGTGTAATGGCAAATACTCCTTATCAGTGATTAAAAAGCAGTGGGGGGGATGCTTGAAAATTGTCTTCCAGTGCCTGGCTTACGGTGWCCCTGTGCGTTTTGCTGTGAGCAATTCTCCTGCCGTGTCTGTGCGGCCGCGGCTGTGAGCTTTGCTCTCAGGTTGGCCCCCACCCTGCAATCAGGGCTGCAACTCCCTTCGGCTTCCACCCCCCAGGGGCTGGCTGTCACTCAGGGTCTTTTTTCTAAGACTCATTTGCAAACACAGGCATTGATGGATGAAGCCTCRAAAGCAGGCAGGCATTTTGAAGGAGCTGCTTTCTGACTTCTGCCCTTTCTTCCCCCGTCCAGCTGAAGGTGGCCAGAGCAGCGGTCAGTTCCAGGGGAGACCTTCCGAAGTCTGGTCCCAGTGGCAGAGCCAACACCACAACCAGCAAAGCGGCGACCAGCATTCGCACCCACAGCCCAGTCAGACCGAGGTGTTCCAGGTGAGGAGRGTTCAGAGAGCCCCAAGTCCCTCTGACAGCTTCTCACTGCTGAGTTGAAGAACCGTGGCCCTCGATGACCGGGGTGGTAGCAGGGCTTGGAGCAATTGCCTCTTGCTGCGTGCTGCCGTAGGTTTGCACTGCTATTAGCTGGCATTAGCTACAACTGAGATGGTTTTGTTTTCTGCTGAAGAACAGCATCTTTGCTGATTTAAAATCGTCTTTTCCCTTCTCTTTGCACCCTATACTTAGGGTTTATGTGTTTTGCAGGGAAGCCGTAAAATAGTCCCACATAGAGTGTCTTTCTTATCCTGGTGCTGGCATCTAAAATCCCAGACAAGTCCAATTAGACATCAATGTAATTCTCTTTGATAGTTCAAGCAGGAAAGGAGTCTGATACTGCATAGAAGATAGTGGCCAATAATTTTTTAAGGTTAAACCCAGTCAGATATCAGATAGCTGGTAAACAGTCCTCTTCAACTACCTAATTTTGTAATATTAAGTATAATTTTGGGCCTTCCCTACAGATGGAGTAGGACTTTATAAGTTAACTAATAAGGTCTCTGTCCTTGTATAACTTGTTTTTAAATTAGATCAAGAAGACAGTTTGCAACAAAACAATGCAGATAAATGCAGAAAAGAKAGTTCAAGCCCCAAGCAAGGTTTAGAAGTGGGGCACCTCGTTATCTTTTAGAAAGTAAATTCACCTGCAAGACCGGGCTCGTGCTCAGTTGCTTGCAGGAACACTGCAGAAGAGACGTTAGCCTGAAAATATTCCTGTGTGAACAAACCATTGCTTCACACAGGAACAAATAACATCACTACATTTGGAATAACTACTTGTCTCATACTCTTACCCCATGGCCCAGGCGTGATTAGTCTGTTGCATCTCTCTCTGTTAGCAAAGTTTAATCACTTTGCACATACTTTAACCCAAAAGCATATTTAGTGGAGCTGATGGCAGCGTGGTTCGATGGCCCACAGAGACACGGGGCTCCAAGCAGCGTCTTGCTTTTGTCTCAGGCCAGTGCTGTGTCCCAGCAAACATCTTATGAAATTAGTGGGAAGAGGGGCCCAGGGAGAAAGGGAGAACTGGGCTCACCTGCAGAGCTCTTGGAGGTGACTGTGCATTTGGAGGGAATTAGGATAATAGCTGGATGTGATGAGAGACTTGGATGAGCTCAGTTCAAAGGCCTCCAAGAAGTTGCGTGGACTGTTTGTGCCTGAAGCCAGCCATGGGTTAGCTGGACATAAGGAGGCAGACTCAAGAGGGGAGCTGCCCTGCTGGGTCTGTACCTGAGGAGACCCTGCTGCAGAGGCCCCAGCAGCAGAAATGCCATCAGAGATGGAAATTTAAACAGGTGGGGACAGCTACAACTTCCCTTTGGCTGGGGAGGAACGTGGGAAAACATAAGTGCAAGTTTTGGTCAGAAAATGAAGGCTGACCCTGGTCACTGAGAAACTGCCAGTTGTGTTCACAGTCTCTTTCACCACCATTGACAGGGATGCTACAGAGACCTCAGGTAGATTTTAATCTGTCTTTATTTTGGAGTAACTTCTCAGTACACAGCAGCTCTCAGTAGTTATTCCTTCACAGAGCAGATCCTGTGAGCTTTCTTATTTGCTCTTTAGGTTTTGTTTTATTGTAAGGATAATGAGCCATCCCTGGCAAAACTTGGCTTTGCAGTAAGAGCTTATTATTTTAAGGACTRACAGGAAAAGCAAGTGTAAACTCTGTTTTTCTCAGCAAGGGTTATCTTTTCCCTGTGGCTTTGGTCTCTGGCTGAGAGGAAAGGTTGAGTATTTTTTGAAGCCTCCTGCAGGGACCTCACTTGGCTCAAGACACGTGGGAGCAACCACCATGAAATCCCATTTCCCCTGAGAAGTTCCTGCTATTGCCTCTGCCTTTGTACATGCGTGAAGGCTGYTTGGGCACCTTGTTAGCTGGGGTGGATGTCCAGTCTTCAGTGTTCCTCAGAGGACGAAGAGCAGTAATACTGCACTTACAGAGTGCTGGAGAGGAGGCGAGACCCTCCCCAAACCCATGCTTACACAGCAGGAGCTCCTTTCTGTAGGGTGCAGGAGTGTGTGAGATGTTGAATACTTCCCATATAGTGAAACCAGAGAGTTTGCTTCTCTCCATATGGAGCTACCCATTCCAAGAGGAGCTGTTTCAGCCTGGGAGGAGTATGGGGCAGCTCAAATGTGCCTTATTCAGAGGAGCAATCCAAAACTTCTGCCCTGCTAAAGTTCCACCTCCCATTCAGAAACRCTCCAGCAAAACATAAGTAGCACATAAACCTTACCCCAGCCCCTGCACAGGTCTGGGTTTCACCTTATTGATCTAACCTTTGGCCTTTTCTGGTTTTACACTGAAAAGATGGAACAGGAAACAGTTTGTGTCTGGATAACGTGTTAGCAAGTGACACTTCACTTTGATTTTTCCTTATCGTGCAGGACATGCTGCCAATGCCGGGGGATCCGACGCAGGGTACTGGCAATTACAACATTGAAGATTTTGCTGACCTGGGCATGTTTCCACCATTTTCTGAGTAGCTTGCGAAGCAGGAATGGAAGTTCTTCTCCAAGGCCATTTCAGTGTAATTTTGGCTCTGCTTTTTCTGTGTTGCATTTCTGTAGAAGCTACTAAACCAGAAGACACATTTCTCATGTTTCAGATAGTGGTGTAGGGCTTGCTCTCTCCTCCTTGGGGTGCATCAGTGCCGACAGAGGAGCTCCAGCACTTGTTAGTGTTCATTGACAGCTCCATTAATTTTTTTTACTTTATTGTCATCTACCTCAGAGATTAAAAACTTTGCTTGATTTAAAAAAAGAATATCTCTGAGTCTTAAATATTTGAATGTGAATGATACCTAATATTTCCTTTGAATGGTAATTTTTAAATAGATAACGGAGTAACAAACACTAACAGAGAAAAGGTAAGGTAATGTCTTGTTACAGTGCCTACCGCTCAGTTTCGATGCCTTGCTTTAAGCTTAAGTTTCTGGAAGCAGACACAATATTCTGTTTTCTTTGATTCTTGTAGTTTTTAGGTCACTTTTAAATGTGAGATTAAGCAACATAATGTAGGCCTCTCTCACCAGAAGATTCAGCTCCGCCTTTTCTAACTTAAACTTGAATGTGTGTACATTTTGGTACTTTATGTATATCTTGTGCTGTATGAAGTGATTTCCTGTACTGGTTTCTTTTGCCTTTACAAAGGGTCCATTCTGGAGTGTACTGAAAAGGTTGACAACATATGTGGAGGATTTAGATATTGTGGGAGTCTCCATCACTTCACATAGGTGTTCTTACTTTTAATTCAGGTGGTTCTCTATTCAGAACAAACATTTACTTACATAAGCTATTAGTCTGTTTTTGCACTGAATTGAGGCCTATAATTCTATATATTTCTCACTGGCTGCTTTAATTTCTATTGTTCTTGCTTTCCCAAAAATACTGCCTCGTAAAAAATGACTGTAAACACATCAAGATTGCATTTTCTATATTAGCTGCATTTTCTTTCTGTGAAGTAGTTTTTTATACTGTGAAACCTCACATTTTAACAGTGCAAGGTGGTGGCCTGTTACTAGGAAATCATTCAAGCTCATTTGCTGCAAGCAGTGAGATGGTTTTGTAGTGTATAGTTTTTTTAGAGTGAGTTGGTAATAGATATCAGTTGGACTATTGTCCACTGCGTACACAGTGATAACTTGAATTTTTGCTTGGATTCCCAAGCAATCACTTCTGTTAAACCCTATTAACCCTATTCTGTTAAATACGGGATTTTCAGCTTACCAAGTATGTTGAGGACTCTTGACTATTCTGAATACTATATGCTTTTCCACAGAGGTAAGTTAATCACCTTCCTCTTGGGCGAGTTACCTACCATATGCCTTCATCAGAACGTGGTAGAAAGTTTTTTATTCGGTATTTCATATGCATGACAAGTTACAGAGGTTGAGTAAGGTCAGCATTTTTATCCAGATSATTTCTTCYGGGATGGGAGGAGAAGGAATTGCTCACAAAGGACAAGGAGCCCAGAGTTCTCCTTGTGCAGGTTGTTTGTAACCTTTGAGGTTGGACGGTGGTCGCCAGCCTTTGCAGAGGAGGAAGGGGGCAGCTTCCCCCAATCTTTGCGTATTCAGGGGCCGTCACAGGGACCTTGAAACAGCAACCCCAGGGCATAGCCCCCATCTAGAAGATCTCAATGTCTGCAGCAATTCTTAGACCTCACAGCACTAGGGTCTGCCTTCTTGTAGCTCCCCTTGAATTCTGGAGYGCACATCACTGCAGTCCATCTTGTCAGGATAGCATCTTGCAAAGCAGGCCGGCCCCTGCCTGCAGCCTGCTCTGGCCACGCAGGCTTCATGCTGCCAAGCAGTGCAGGCGGCTGGGCGGCAGGGAACATGACCCAGGACCCTGGCTTTATCAGGGTGGTGTTCCCATCGGACTTGGCTTTCCCAGCCCTCTCTGAGAACAGCATGTAGTTTTCAATATCCAGGAAGAGTCCTTCCTACTGTTTCTCTCGCTAAATCTGGGACCAATCTCTTACCCTACATGCAAGTGGGGCTAGGGACTCTTTTTTAGGAAATTTTTTTATATCTCTAGATGCAGTACTGGAGAGGCCTCAGACCTCCTGGTCTGTACTTGCCTCACCAAAATCACACTGAGAACAAACAAAAAACCTCGTATCTCTTCTCTCCCCAGAGATCGGGAAAATACCTTCTTAGGTGAGCAAGCCATGTGCTTACGCGCTATTCTTTTAAATACATGGATGTTTATTCTGTTTATTCTCTTGGAGCCTTCTCCCTTTCCATTCGCGCTGCTCAGATGATGACTGCTCATTGAATTAGATAGGCAAAGCTCTGCTGTCCCAGAATGAAATTCATTGATGTCTGTAAAAGGTGCCTAGACTGCGCCGGCTGGAGCGAGGCGGTCAGCGTCTGTGCAGTGGGACGTGCTTTTGAAAGGGGCTAATCATGAGGGAGAGAGCAGTAGATGAGCAGTTTATATCTCTGCACAGAAGACRCCTGACATGATAAGTGTCAGCTCTTCTAAAATTTTTAAAAAACATTTCTCCGTAAAGTGAAAAATGAATTGAAAAAATACTGTTCTATTTTACCCACAAACTGCTCAAAGTATATTTATAATTTACTTTTGTTCCTAAATTCAATCTAAAACCAAGCTTTTTAAAGTGATTTTCTTTCTCCTAACATCAGCGATGATAACTTCCACAGTGTGTCATGGTTTTTATACTACTGTAGAAGCCTTCTCGTGTACAGAATTTGGTTGTGCAGTTAGAATTGCACTGTTAGCAGAATTTCAAGCACATCTCTCTTTTCTGTTGTTTTTTTAAATACAGTATTATTTTTTTGAAGCCAATATGCCTGAGGCATCATGGAGCATGGACTGCTTCTCACCTTGTAGGCCACTCCTGCCTTTCTGGTTGGGAAAGGGGATGGCTACTCCATTAAGGGGCAGTCCGGATAGTGCCAGGTTTGGGTTTTCCCTGTGAGCCGTTACCGTCCGTCGTTTCTGTTCTGCCATCCCCAGCCAGTGCTTTCTCCTTGGCGTTTCCACCCTTCCCCTCCCATTCCCGGCCATCCCATCTCTGCAGCGCTTTCCCACGCCCGAGTGGGAGGCGTTGGGTTGCTGTTCCCAAGCCAGCGAGGAGGGAGCGCTTAATGAGCTTAAAGTTTGGCAACTTTGTGCTTCTGACCGAGCGAACGAGCAAGTTCAGCATTTGCTGCTGCTGCTGGGCATCCTGCGCTGCCCTCGCCGTGTGCTGCCGTCGGTGTCAGTGGCTTGCTCCTCTGAAACAGCCTCGTCCCAGGTCTTGCGGCCAAAAAAGCTGCGTAGCGTTGGCTGTGCTGTATCTTTTTGTCACGTGTTTGGTTACTAAAGCAACTTACTTATCCTATAGCTGAAGTTATAAAGTGCATTTGGAGTGCTAACGTTTTTATTACGTGCCGTTGGTGTAGCTTTGCTGGCACTTTGGCTGCCTGTTTCCAGAATTTTGCAGGTGGTGGATTTCTCGTTTCTTTTGTGTTTTTTAAGCTGGAAATAAAGCTGTGATTTCTGATCAAACTGTGTTGCAAACACGGTGTTTCTTGAAACTGAATCTTTTGGTTTTTAAACTGATGGAGCAAGAAACTGCAAATAGTAATGATCTGGGTGAGTTATTTCGATGAGCGGGCATGTAGACTGAGAAGATTTTAGATACTAAAATGTTTGCATTCATTTATTCAGACAAGCAATCCTGTTCAACAAGAGGGAGTCCATCACATTACTTGTTATAAGTGCTACTGGCAGTACCTGCGGTGATGCTTTAACCAGATAGTTCCATTTGTAGCTTTGTTGCCTTTTTTTCTTTTGAAGTACAGTATGAAACTGTAAATACTTCTTGCAGTACTGCCTTTTTAACTCTTAATTACTTTTGGCACAGTGTTAAATAGTGTTGGATTTACCCAATTGCTATGACATATATTTTTATACATAGGTGTACTCTTTTTCCGAGAATAATACAGCCATTTTGTCATTAATGCCTTATCAGTGTCATACTGCTGTTGCTCTTTGTTTGCAAGGTATCGAGTGGACTAATTTCTAGTTCAGATATTTTCACTTTTCCTGGCAGTGCTCAAGTTTGGCTTCAGGTGATTTTTGCCAGAGTCCCATTTTTCACAGTTGTTAGCTGTGAGAAGAGGAGAATGTGGGCTTGGTTTTGTTTCTATTAATGGAGCAAAGAAAAGGTGGTGGCATCTAATTGTCTTTAAAAGGTCAGAGTGCATTTCATGGAACTGATGACTGTGGGCACTGATTACTTTGTGTAGATTAATGGTCTTTAAAAAAAAAAAAAAAAAAGAAAAATAAAACAACTCCAAAAATGGGCTTCTGTCATTGTTAGGCACTTGGTTACTTATCTGTTTAAACTCTTCATATTGATGTGAAATTGTGCTGTGGATAAAGTGTATTTTGTACTTCTGAATGTTCTATATTTATGACTAACAAGTACAGAATCAGTCGTGTGTATGTATAACTAATAACTGCCTTTTTAAATTTCATTAAAATAAAGATGTCATGAGCTGTTGTTAATTCCTGTCTTTCTGTAAATAAATAAGGTATGCTATTGGGAATCGTCAAGTAGGAAATAACCCTGAATGATAAGATTCGTGTCAAAAATCAGAAGATTAGGCATTGATCTTTGTCTTTGAAATCTCCTCCTATGCTGTGTGGTCATGGACGGGAAGTTCCCCTTTCATCTGTCTTGTATAAAGGCTGTCTGGGGGAGCGGGAGAGAAATCGTAGTTTGAGATCTCAACTTTTAAAAGAAGTTCCAGGAAAACATTCATTAACAGCCCTGTTCTGCTGATGACGCCGAGGTGTGTGAATCGGTATCTGTATTGTAGAGGGTTTCATTAGAGCACGATTGATTTAGAATTAATTCATAGTCTGTGGCAATTTTTGTTCACTCCCTGGGGTGGTAACACAGTGGCTTCTTTGTCCACCTTTTGGTCTCATTGTTCAAAGTTAAAAAATACTTGTATCCTTCCCACAAACATTCTGGTGACCTTTTCAGATTTTCTTATGTAAAGTGCATTTGCCTTTCACTGTGGTTCTTCATTGTATTTATACAAACACATTGTACTGTCTTTCTTTGTCAACTTAATAGTTTGTGAGCAAGATTTACCTTGCTAATAAATCCATAAAGCTGATGACTGGGCCGCGGCAGGAGCTGAAGATGCTGAGCTCTGGGGCATGCATTCCTGGTACAGGGTAGGTGGTGGTTTCACAGCTCGTACTCCATTTTCAGGGCTCTGCCTGCGGAGAGCAGACGTGGCTCTGCTGGGTCCGACGGGAAACCCACCGTCAAAGCAGGGCACTGGGATGTGCTTCACCAGACGCAGCCACCAGCCCAGCCTGCGCTGTCGGGCTCTGCTCGCTGAGTGCTCATCCCAAAGAGAGGTTGGTCGGTGAAAATGTTCCATTCGTGCTGTTTGGCTGTGAAAAAGTGATGTGCTGTTGGCATTTCCCCAGACGCTTGTGAAAATCTTTGATGAATGGGTGTGCCCCAGACCACGAACCCCATTTGGAAATGCAGCGTACCTTCGTCATGGCAGCTGTTTGGTGCTTTTTCGGTGCATTTTAATAGGCTCTTAGTTGCTCCTGAAGAACATGATCCAAACAGAAGGGCGCACACAGAACAGGTGTTGTACCGATGCCAGGCAGAATATGGTGTGGTTGGGCCATTTTAGGATCCTAGCACTCCTTTTAGATTGATCATCATTAACCTGTGCTCTCGTGCTAAATCAGGTGTAGAACTGGGTGTGGAAGTGCTGGGAGCTTTTCATTTTTTGTGTGGAATCTAGGTTTGGAGATACTGGATGTGAAATGGAGCCGAATGTTTGGTGACAAATGGTCGCTGCAGCTTGGCATGGCAGGACACCGTGGTAGAAATCCACACGCAGAGGCTGGCGCACAGGAAAGAAATGCAGTTGAGGCTCACTGTATCCCTACACTTACCGTCTTTGGCTCTGTAAACTGGCACTACTGACTAATAGCAACAGCTTAAGTCTTCATTACGATGATAGAAATATGTTTTTCTTAATTTTTCCATGGGAGGTAATTCTTAGCCACATTTCCATTAATATACCATCATAGTTCAGGAAGTATTACTCATTTAATTTTCCCAGTTTCTCTCCAAGTTGGATGTAACAGGGACAGATACAGGATGAATTCTTCCATCTTTTTCACCAAGTTTCAGCATATTCCTCGTTGGAAATACTTGGCAGCATCTTTCTTGAAACTTCTTGGTCTGTCCCACATAAAATAAAACGGAATCACTTGAACTGTATTAATGGATTTGGGGTCAGATCCAGAGGTTGCTAGGGCATCTTTTCATTAGCTCTGGAAAAAATTATCTTCTAATTATAGACTGGCACTAAATACTAATATACAAAATGTGCCATTTGGGACCCAATTGAAAAAATGTCAACCCAAGGCTCACACATGGAAGATACAGCAGTGCTTAAGTGCAATTACTATGGTTTTTGCAGACAAAAATATAACAGCTGTACACACGTTGCTGTAATTACAAATATGCAGGCATAACTCTGAGGGACAGAAGAAAGCCCCAGCCGCAGCTTGGAAACCTGCCCCAGCGCACGCACCCTGGCAGAGACACCTAAATCACCCAGCGCTTCAGCGTGCTGCTGCCTCTTATAAATAGCAAATTCCTCTTGGCTAAGAAGGTGAGATTTTAAATACTTGAAATGTTTTTTAAAACGAGGCCTTGAAGCATAGAAGCACTTCAACGTTAAACTACTTTGGTGCACCCTATCATCCAAAACACGTTTTGGGTGGCTCACAGAGCCCCCCCCCAGTCGCTGCCTGTCCCTGGTTGCTGTGGCTGACGAGCCTTCGCTCGGCGGCAGTTCCGTGTATGGCCCTGACGGGGAGGCAGCTTCGGTCCGCAAAATAAAATCACAGTGTAGTTCTTTTCCACTTAACACTGGAATTACTGGCCAGATAGACCCACTGTCACTGAGGAGCAAAGATTCTGAAGGCCGAAGTTGTTGCTTGCTTTGTAGTTTTGAGACCTCCACTTTGCTGTGGAGGTTGTACACACAGCCCACGCTGTCTTCAGTGCATGTAGCCGGAGGCAAAGACTGGATCGTAATACTTTCCACTTAACGAAGGAATTTGTACTGTGCGATTTATCTCAAAAGCAGCCCTCCTCTCCCTTGATTTCCCTCATTGCATGCAATTTCAGCTTGTCCTGGGCCAAATGTGTGTGAAGGCCCAGGATGAGGGATACCGAAACATGACTCACAGAGGAGACGTAAATGCTCCTTCAAACAAATACCACGATTTTGTTCCTGGTTCACGTAATTCTGAGCAAAAGACATCAGGAGGCCACACTGTACAATGCCAGTGACTGAAGGCTTAAATTAATTTTTTTTTTAAAGGAACTCTTGATGGGTACATCCCATCCTCTCTCTGTTACCTGCTGCCGCCTTCTCCAGCCACCAAGAGAGTGCAGAAAATTTAGGGTTGCTTGAGGTAATCTGGGCGGGTCTGTGGATATGAGGGAAAGATGCAGTCTGCTCGCCCCGCCATGCCCTGCTGTGGGAAGCATGAGGGCGCGCGGAGCATCCTTTCTTCGTGACAGAGGTACCGATAAAGAATAGCTCCTGACCCCCCCGCAGCGTCCCTTTGGCACCAGCTTGCAGACACGGACTCACAGTCCTCCCTGCACCGCCCTGGTCCCCCCCGTCCTCTCAGGTATGTGACTGCTCAACCCCCCAGAGCTCCTGCGGGGCTCTTCAAAAYGGAACAAATTATGCTATAGTAAAAGAAAATCCGGGGTTAGACATTGATTTTACACAGCACAAACTAATCGCAGCCTCTTCCTTTAATACCAAGCACGTGTCATCGTGGTTGTCTTGTGTAGTCAGGGAAAGTTCTTGCCCGATGATTTATTCAGTGATGTGGGAAGGGCCTTTGTCATTGTACCCATGAAGCTCAGACACTGAATGTTTGCATCTATCCTGATGTGGCGTGGAAAAATATCAAACCCTTTAACTGAAAAATGTCTTGATTTTATTCTCTGCAACCCGGAAACTAGACGGTTACAGCTTTATGAAGAATTTGCAGAACTGATACTTTGCTAACTTGAAGTGCTTATCTTTTCCATTGTCTTTTTAAAAATGCATTTGGTGGGGTTGAGAAAAAAAAAGGTACGCATTGAAATTTGTGAAATTCCTATGAAAAGTTTTAGTTATTGAGAAACTTATAAAGTGTTGTGCACTTCCTTTAAGTCATATTTATGCCCCTACTGCACAGAGATGCTTGATCTAAAGGGGTTCTGAATTGGAGTTTATTTGGATTCTTAAAATATTTCTTGTGACCTCCGTCATTTAAGGTCAGAGACCTCAGCAGGGAGTCAATGGAAGTTGTCACTTTAATCATTTTAGTTCTAAAGATTCATCAAAGTTATGCAAATTGACCTAAATTTTCAGATCCTGCTGAGGGAGTGGGGTTCTGCACTAACCTACCAACGTTGACCTGGATACATCATCTGGTAATGAAATACTGGAGGAAACCCACTGAAGCAAGTGTCAATTATATAAATAAGGCTACTAAAAGACAAAAGCCCTAATTCAGTAAATGGTGATATTTGGTATTTATAGATCACTACAGATATGCATGACACTTGATTGCAGACTGTACACCCACTCCGAGCTCAGGCAACAGATTTCCTTTGACAGGTTTGTAAAATCCCCGTTTTATCCCTTGTACCACTGTGTCGGTAAAGGGTGGGTGGGTGGATTTTTGTACCTATGTTAATAAGGTGTCAAGGCAATTTTACAAGACTGTTAAAACCAACCAAGACTTCAGCATTGAGAAGAGAACTTCATTAGCAGAGCTGGGAATATCAGACAACAGATTCCTGTTTTCCTCTTGTTTTCCTGCTCATTCTCCCATCAGGAGTATGTTTCACAGCCATTTAAAACACTGGAGCTGAGCTTCCAGCAACAAGTCCATTAATAACTCCTACTTCCAGGAGGTTCTAAAATTGGGTTAAAGACACCCTGAAGGCTCAAATTTCTTTGGAGAAAGATGAACACACAAAGAATCTAATACTGACTTGTGGAAAAAAAAAAAAAAAAAAAAGGCTTTCTGTTTCTTTCAGTTGTTTCTCATGAAGAGAACATGCAGTAAATGCTGTGTTACCTCAGCAGTAACCGAGGAGAAGGTCTGATTCCTGAACCACAGGTCACAGTGGGGCTTTGCAGCCACAGCCTGCGGCTTGGGAGGTTCCGTTTGGACATTTGGGAAAACTTCTTCACTCAGAGAGCTTGTGCAGCATGGGAACAGGCTGCCGAGGGGTCCTGCTGTCTCCATCCTTGGCTGGACAGAGCCTTGGTTGACCAGGTGTCAAGCCGGGGAGAGCCCCGCTTCCCCAGGAGGTGGAAGAGGTGGGTCCGTGGCTCACGTACTTCCAGTGTTCCGAGGATTCGGTGGGGCCAGCTCCAGCCCTCGGCACAACCGCGGAGTCAGAGAAGGCACCAAGAGCCTTAGGTGGTCACTGACCCTGCGTCAGTTGAGAAGTCCAGCTGGCCTCCCCACCAGTTAGAGCAGCCGCAAGACTTCCCGGGCTGCGGCCACCTCCAGCTCCGTCTCCTTCACAGCTTGACACATCCTTTCCCCGTATCCAGAAGCCCCGAAAAAGCTTTGTACCACGCTGCCTGTCAGACGCTGTGCTGCCTAGCTGTTCCCACACCCATCCTCCTTTGCAGAAATTTGCTTTACAAAGAGCAGACCAGTTCTCTAAAATGACTCAAGCTGTTGACAAAAATCCCCTCAAGCTGCTGACAAAACCCCAGAGATACAGTCTATCAGCAAGGCCAGTCCCTGCGTTTTGCAAGCAACTTTTCCTTTTTATTGCAGGCCCTGAGAAACCGAGAGAGGGAAGAAAGGAGCCAGAGTGAAGCAACAAAATAGCTATTGCCTGATTTGGAACGTTTTTTGCTGGATGATCTCCAATATTCCATCACATAAACCCCTTATTAACAGTAGAGTGAAATGCAAACATGGCAGTTACCAGATGTAACAACAGTGGGAGAAGTAAACAACGAGGATATTTAATGCGTAAGATCACAATTTAGCTACCAGTTAAAATATCTTTCTGTAGGATTATTTCCATCGTCATTGCCCAGAAGCGGGATGGATTGGTGTGCATGCAGTTCTAGGTCAAATGTGAAGTCTACTCAGTGATCTCGATGCTATGGCAAAAGTATCCTGAATTTAAGGAATCTAAGAAGGAAGGCTGCAATTTCAAACGGTGTCACAGTATAGGCCCTAGTTCGATATCAGTTTAGGTTTTATTTGATTTTTAACTGTCTAAGCTAGAACTAGAGCCAGTCATTTCGTGGTACTTACAATCTCAATATTTGGTATGTTCATCAGCTTTTTGGAAATTGATGCTTTTTAATCATTAATGTTCCTGGGCTGAAAGTTAGCACTGCTACATGTTCACTTTTTCACTTCACTAAGGATCTGCAACGCTGTGGTGGTCTCACCAAGAAGGCTTGTGTTCCTTTACTGCTAGGAAAAGTGACAAACTGTTGCAGCGTGCTTATGGATGATCTCAATTTGGAGCAGAAAGGCTTGCACAAGACCACGTCAGACGCACCATTTCCGATTCAGAGGCTGGCTAACCCAAACCCACGAGAGGTGAAGACAGAGAAGAAAGTTAGAGCCACCGCACCCCTCCGCAGTCTTTATTTGGATGTTTTCGACCCTGGGTGCCACATCAGGACCTAGTCCTCTCCCACCCCAGGATTAACGCATTGATCCTCAACATCAAGCTGTGACGAGGAGGTGTCTATCTGGGACACAGACATCCACGGGGGTTAAATGACTCTGTCTGTGCACCAAAGCAAATCACCGGTGACCCAAAATTACAACGTGGGAGTTCCTGACTCCTAGGCCCATGCTCATTCCACTAGACCACACTGCCTCCTGAGAAAATATGTTTTAATGGTATCTGGCCAGCTGTGTAAACATGTCAAGAAACAACCATGTAAAACTGAACTGCTCCCAATATGCAAGTTATAGTCTATTTTATTTGAAGGCACAAATCCTAAATCCCTCCTCCAAAATGATATTTTTGCAAACAAAAAATAGGGAAATGAGGAAAACCAAAATAATTCCAGATAATTTTGATGTTTGGGGCTATGGGTGACATGATCCAGTTCATTTCCCCTTGAACAGGGAGCCTCTTTCCCTCCACCAGACTCTACTTTCCAACCTGGCTTCCTGTCTGAGAGCGAGTTTCAGGGACGGATGGGCTGATGCCGATATGGCGGATGGGGAAGGCACCTCTCTTTTCACCTTACGAGGTTTCCTCAGCTGTCAAACAACCTCTCCCCTGCTTGAAAATACGTTGCTGGAAGAATCAAAGCTATCAATTAATGAGTCCTGAGACTCCTGAATAATAATGAGGTCTGAGCACTCTCAATGCTCAGTATTATGTTTTCTCATTTTGCCTTATTATGGGAAGAAAAAACTTTCCCCAGAGTAGGACACATTCAGCAACCCAACACAAGATCTTTATTCTTCTATTAAAAATCCTCCTTTTCTGCCTGAGCATTGCAGGGTACAGAAGAACAAGTAATGTATTTCACACCAACGTGACCCATCCTCCCAAACGCAGTTGTAGCAACATCCGATACAATGAATTTTTGCTGGTTTTTGTTATAAAAAGCAGAGGCCAAGTTGCCATTTACTACCACTTTGAGAGGATCAAAAGTGGTGGTTTTGGGTAAGTAAAGCGCCCCAGCACTTGCTTAAGCTTATTCTTCTCTGACCAAATGTTTCAGGCTTCAGTGGGACTCACGTATGTCTTAAAAGAAAAAACACTGTTGTACTTGCTCCTAGCTCACCACCAAGGGCCTTTCTCTTGGCTGTGTAGGTGGCACAGGCACTCCAGGACTCGAATCACTTCCCTTTGCTCCAGCGTGTGGGCACAGCTGCATCAAAAAATAGTGACATTTCTCACTTCCAAACAGTTTGGTTCAGGTTCTGGTGTTAATGCAGTTGCTAAGTGACAGCATTTCCCTGATCCCACCRCTCCGTACTCTGCTCTAAAGCTTTATCCACAGGAGCAGAATGTGACAGCATGTTTCAGCTCTCAGCTTTGTTCTTGGGCGTGTATCATGTTGTTTCYGCGGCGTTTATCAGTAGTATTTTTTCTTGCTCTCTCCAGCAGTTACCTGCGGAGCCGGGTTCCCCGGGGAGCTGCACCCGTGCAGGGCTGTTCTGTGCTGCTGACTGCACGGTGACAAGGTGAGAGAGGGACGTTCACCTTCTGTGTCACTTGCGGCACGCTCACCCCACAAGGTCTTCAAGGTCCGCAGAGGTCTTCTCGGGCGGGGGTCTGAATGACAGCCGTAAGCGACGAGCCGAGCGCTGCAGAAAGGCACAGCGGCCGCCTCAGCTCGGGCTGTGCCTCTGATTATTGATAATGTATTATTTTATTCTTTATTTTCAGTGGGATTGTGCTGGAGCCTGCGAGCCCCGCTCATGCTACCGCRTTAGGCAGTGGATAATGACAATAAAAAGGCAGTCTCTGTCCCAGTGAGGTAAATGAAAGATGGTTCGGAAATTCCAGGTGTGTTAATTAAGCAGGAATGCCTAGTACGGGCAGGAAGAAAGTTTGAGTGTTGGATGCTAAAGAAAACGCCCACATTGGCAAGGCTGAGAGCAGATATTTCTCACAGAGCAAATCACGGGTAGGGAGTTTTCATGGCTTATTTCTTATCTGGGTCTCCTGCTGGGACCATCACTTCCATGATTTTCCCCTTCTTCCTCACCCTCCCCTTTCCCATCCCCAGCCCTTTCTGGTCTGGATTTGTCTCCAGGGGGTCACCCCACCCGATGGGTGAGAAAATGCCTCTCTGGATGCATTCAGCGTGATACGCGCCCCGTGTCCAGTGATTTGGGGCTGGCTCTGGCTGTGCTGGGCCCCGGCGGTAGCGGTGCAGCGGGTGTAACCTCTTCGCTGGCCTCGGTGGGTGGGTAGAGTTGTTCAGCTCGGCCGGCTGGGCAGGTCCGGGCCTCTCCTGTGTGTTACACCAGGAACTAAGACGAGCTTTACTCGGGCGTGAAGCCTCGCACGGTGCGGCCGTGCAGCGGGTGGGCCGGGGAAGCCGCGCCGGGCTCACGAGGAGGTGCCGTTTGGTCCCCCAGCCCCGTCCCAGCTGGGCGCCCGTTGGCAGCCGCGTGGTGCTGCCGGCGGGTCCGTCAGACGTGGCTTTCTCCCGTGAGGCTCCTCTGCTCTCTGCTAGGCTGAGGCTGGAGGAGGAGCACCCAGCTGCCTCGTAAGCTGTCCGAGGCGAGGGACTGGCTCCGAATTTTGCTGACGGGGAACTGCGGTGGAGGGTTTTTGTTGAGGCCCCGGCTCAGGGCAGGATTTTAGCAGGTGTTGAGGTCTCCCTGAGGCCAGTTTCCGGCAGGCTGAAAGCAGCCTTTCAGCGTTACCAGTGATGACATTGGATGAGAAAACATTTTTTTTTTAAACAGTAGTTTCTTCAAAGCAAGATGTGAAAAGCAAAAAGCCCTTCTCAAACTAGAATTTGCTTCCTAGAGTAGAGCACCGAAAACTAATGAAAGCCAGATGCCTTGGCCTGTCCCAGGAACAGGAAAGGGAAGAAAAGCCAACCTCAGCAGCCTGAAAATCTACAGTTACAGGAACCTGCTCCTGGACCCAGGGTCTCCCAAGCAATAGAGGAGGCCGGGAAGGGCGTGTGTCCGCGACACCGAAACACGGTGCGTGCAGGCAGCGGAGGGGGCCGGTACTGCTGACACAAAGTGAAGCAGCTTCCAGGGGCTGGACTGCTTCCAGGACTTGCCTGGGGAGGAGGGAGGCTGTTGAAAGCTGCTTCAGGGCGCCCAGGGCTCTGGTGCACTAAACAAAGCCCCGACGAACCCGAGAGCCTGGCCTGAAGGCCCGGTGTTGCAAAAGCTGCGTAGGTGTTTAGGGTCCTTCCTGGACGGAGACAGCAATTAGGAGCTGAGCTGTGACGAGCTGTGTTACACAACCACCAAAGACAAGCCCGGTCTGGCCACCCATTGCCCCCCGCTTTCGTGATGTGGTGCCAGTGCGTAAGGCAGCGCCGGGCTACGCTCCCGTGGCGTGTTCATCCTACCCTTCTGCATCATCATTTTGCAGGAAAAGAGGTGGGAGTTGTACATTTGTTGATGGAAATATATGAGCATGGCAGAAATGAGTCTGACGCGCTTTCTGAAGGACCAAGGTCACCATACGAGTGTGTGCATATGCAGGAATATATGTCTAAAGTAGATGTGTGTGCATGTATAAATGTATACACGTGTCTGTGTATATATAGACACTCGAGCAAAACATATATGGGCTGGAAAATACCTGAAAGGGCTATGAATAATCAGTATGGTGGGCAAGAGAGGAGAGTGTCCCCTTCCCCTGGGCTCCCGCAGCCACCCCTCCTCTGCCAAAGACAATGGCAGGAAGCCAAGGGGAAAGAAAGGGATCGGGGGAGCCGAACCAGGCTGGGCTTCCTCTGTTTCACACTGAAAGTACGGAAATTCAGGGGCTTTTTTCATGAATGTTTCATTTGGACTGAAAGGGCTCGTACTGCCGTGCTCGCTAACCCTGCCCCTGGGCTCACATACAGACCTCAGGCTGCGGATTTCATTCAGTCCTGCTGATTTCTCTGGGTGGGGATGAAACACTGATTTTCTGTCAGGAAAGCTCATCTCTTCCTGGGAATGGTTAAATAGAGCTGACTGCGCGTATACCTTCTGGGAGGAACGAGAGAGGAACAAACCCAGCCAGTTCCAGGTTTTGCAAGTGGTGCAGACATCGGAGAATAATCTTTAGTAATGAGAGACTGATAAGCACTTTGTTACAGCTGCTTAATGCATGTGCTTGACGGATCCCGAGGTCAGATATTTCTGCCCTGGTGCTCTGGTTCAGACCAGAGAGGGGTGCCAGATCCAGGCAGCCACAAGCCTGTGTGTGCTCTGGATCTGGCTCATACCAATGCTGCCTGCAGGGATCAGCACAGGCAGCGCTTGGCGTGGGGAGAGCCTCTGCCTCCAGCCGACTCCTCGCGGCACCGTCCTGGGCTCAGCTCTCAGATTTTGATTAATGATTGATCCACGCCAACGCCACGCAGGTCCTCCAGTTACAGCTGACTCCTAAATGGCACACAGTCCAGCAGACACATGTATGTTGTTAGCATTACAAGTCCAGCAGAGCAAGCAGCTCTTCATCATATACACTTTGGCCAAGATATTATAGCACAGTTTCCACTTTTGGCAATTAACTCAGTCTTTCCCATCCAACCACAAGAAGCAGCACTGCATTTGCAGATAGATAGGCCTGCAGAGTTTGGGAGCTCCTTATTCCAATTTGAAAACCCCAGAAAATTACTGTGACAAAACAATTTTCCTGCCATTTAAACACAAAGAAAAAGAAAAGACTTCAGGTATATTCCATAAATGGTTAGTTTACCTCCCCACTGTTTTCTTCCTCCTTATCCCTCCTAAATATAACACAAGCCCAGTATCATCCAAGCCAAGCGTGTACCAATGACTTTGAAATTAAATAAAAGTGGGATTGGTTATTGATGGTATCGATGGGTATCGATGGATATCTGACAAAGCTTTTCTGTATGCCTAGTTTTTTGCCATTTTTGTCATAAAGGAAGTAGCAACTTAAGATGTTGTTTTAGATGGAGAGATGAAATGCAACTGAACCTCTCCTGGAAAACAAACACTGTCTTGTACACCCCTGTACCGGTTTGAGGGGTATAAAAGATGTGAGTAAGAGGGGGAAGATCTGGTAGAACCTAAATCAAAACTCCTTTCTTTGCCTTGTATCTTACCAGGAGAGTCACTAGAGCAGATGCCCAGATTTAATGTGAAATTTTGTTAAGCCTTTGTTTGAGGAAGCTGCCAGGGGCACAGCTACAGTCAAATAACTCTTTGCAATACCATCATTACCAGCAACAGGTATTTATTGAAAAATTGAGTGAACCATTTCCTAAATACATAAGTAAAAAACTTGCAGACTGGTAAAGCATGAGAAGCAGTGTTGCTCAGCTGACTGGACACAGAGCTGAGTTTCAGATGACCTGGGTTCAGCCCTTGGCTGTGCTGTGGACCTGCACCCTGTGACCTTGAGTTAAGGTCCTTCTCCTCTCTCACCCAGCCCTGGTGTCTGTCTAGCTTTCTTATCTGTGGGAATTACTAAAGCCGGTGAGGTTAAGCATCAAAACYATAAATCAAATGAGAAGCTATTGGGAGGGAAGGGAGGGTTGAAGGTGGCTGGGTTTCCTCCAGCTTTGCTGCTGTCCTTCCAGGTACTGACTCAGCAGCATTGTCCATGGTCGGGGATGGATATGTTGGACTTGGACGAGGCTGGCCAGGCTGCACAGATCCAGTGATCCCTGGTGGCCCTGGCTAAATGGGAAGAGCCAAGTCTCTTAGCTGTGGGCCTGCTGGTGGGGCAGGCCCTCGTTAGTCATGTTGTAGGTGGGTTCAATTGCAAAGTCTTTGCGGCCAGGACTGTTTTCAATCTGTGGCTGTGCCCAGAATAACAGGAGCAGGATGTCAGTGGGAGCCTCCAGAGCTGCTGCAGCACAAATACTGATCAGTCCCTTACAGATAATGTTTCCTGTCTCCAGCTTTTGAGAGCGCCTTGTGGGCCAAGTGAAGGGAAATCTTCCTCTCTGTTTTACTGKTTGCGGTCTCCAGTTCAGGCAGGTATAACAGGGAAGTGCCTGTTCGCTGCTCCATCAGCTCTGGATGTTCTCCAGATRCCATTGGGGAGACCTGGTGGCCCCTGAGAAAGAAAATATTATGCCCATGAAGGCTCACTGGAGTGATTACTAGCTATCCCACACCTTGGGAAACCAGTGCTATCTGCGGCTCTGCCCTGAGGAAACTAGGTACCGACTGGATAACAGCCAGGCCTGGCTGAAATGGCCGGGCAGAGCGTGACAAGGGAGCCCGGAGGAAGGAAATGAAGTCAGCCCTGTGATCCACACCAGGCGCACACTCACGCTTTGCTACGAGCTCAGTACCCCTGACCACGCGCCGCCCCGAGCTGCAGCTACAGCTGCGGGGGGAGCTGCCAAACTGGGCAAGGATCCGGCCCGTTCCCCAAGCTCCCTTCCAGGCGCAAGGCAGCCCGTTCCCCAGAGCCCCGTGCGGAGCCGTGGTGGCTACATGAGTAACACAGAAATCTCCCTGCACGGCCAGCCATAGCACAGTGTCGAAGCAAGGTGATTTGTAGGGACCAGTATGATCCCTCCTGGGCTTGTGTGGTGGCTGATGGACAGCCAAGGCTGAAAAGGTCGGGTGGGTAGCAATCACAGAAAATATTTGCATTGTCAGGACGTGAAAAGTCATGGGGTTTAAAGGACATATCTACCGAGTACAACCAGTAAGTAGTTGCTTAAGAAAGCCTGCTGCTGGGACAACCAAATCACAGCCTCAGCACAAGAGGGGAGAAGATCCTGTGCTCCACAGGTCTGCTGGCAGCAGCCCTGCCTCTGTCCTGAGCTCCTTGCAGGACCGGGATGACCGCGGCTCCGATCCCGGGGGCTGTGGCTGAGGAAAGAGGAGGCGAGCTCGGAGAGGCAGCTCTGCAGGAGCTTCTGACACCAGGAGATGAGGTGAAAGAGCTGGAGCTTGGCCTTTTCGCGACTCTTAGTAGCACTGATTTGTTTGAGGAAGTAGCAGTTGGAAGGAGAAGGAGCGGAGCAGACACAGCTGTGGGGTAGGAGGCCAAAGGAGAAAGAGGCAAGACGAGGGAAGACTACTGCTAGGAAACTCATTCAGCCAAGCCAGCTGCAGATCTCATGGCGCGGCTTGTTTTTTTTTTAATTGATTTTTATACTAACAGACAATTAAGCTGATCTATTTATTTTTTTGATGTTTCTCTAGTACTGAGTCATTTCCTGGGATGCAGGAGGAAAACAGCATTTTTCTCAAAGCTTCAAAACAGTGTTTTGGGGTTTGGGTTGAGGATCCTTTGTCTGTTTGTTTGTTTCCTTTCTTTAAAAGCTATGTTTAAAAAAGCATGAAAACAAAAGCCAGAGGTTGACAACCCCTAAACTTCTGCCAGCGTTGCTCTTTGCTCGCTCTTTGCTCACAGAATTTGTGTCCATAATGGGTAGCCCAAGGCAGGGTACAGGGTGAAGAATGAGACCTGCCAAAGCAGCCAAGCACCAGACTGCCTTGTCATCGTATTCACCCGCGGAGGTTGATGCTTTTTCCAGCTCCTACACACGTCACCGGTGTCGGTGCCTGTCTGCTCCGCAGCATGCTGACCTTTCTTCTGGTTTACACATCAGAACGGGCTGTTTTGGCAGTGGTTTCCAGTTCAGTAAGCCGCATGCCTTTGCACTGTAGTGGACGTAGGGCAAAGCTGGCTATTGTCCCCAAAGCTTACGTGTTAGTAAATGCTGTTGGTCCAGGGAAGCCTAGTGTGAAATAGGGGTGAGTCTGGATCCTTTTTTGCCAGAAAGCTCTAAGTAAAATGTGTTAGTTAGATCTTTGACTAATAAAAGTGGTTATCTGCAATCAAGCTAATTTGCTAGAGGTTAGAGCCTAATTATAAACCAAAGAAGCAAAGGGGCTGCCAGCCTCAGAGCTAAGCGCACGCACAGAACAGCATGCACTGACAACTAAGACGTGCACTGGCTTTTTGAAAATAAACAGCAGTTAATCACCCTGAAGGAGAAGCCACGCCACCCCTGAAGCTCCCAAGCACCAACTTCACTCTGTCCGGTCTTGTCCGTGGGCTGGGGACAGGTGAACCACTGGCCATTGTGGTACGAACAGCAAAAACTTCCATTGATTTCAGTGGGTCCTGGACTCATCTCGTGGCCTTGTTTGTTTGTTTGTTTGTTATGCACATCCGTAGTACTTGGTGTCCAGAATGTTTTACGCATAGCTTCCCAACAGAGAAGGAAGAAAACATACACTTTCAGAGTTATTACTTGTACATCACGCAGCTGGCATGAGGGACCGTTGCTCTTGGTTGAGCATTGGCGTAATTAAGCTGGAAGTCAAATAGAGCCAGTGCAGTTACTTCAGATCCAGAGAGGTTTATCTCACTGCAGTATTTAGCCTGTTAACCTCTCTAAATGGTACGCCGTGAAGCCAATGGTGGGAGGAAAGACAACTTCTAGAATTGTGCTCATTGACCCAATTAATGTGGCAGGAAACCACAAAAGGTATGTTGGGACCATGCACAAAGCAAATTTGATCCTGCCTCTACCCCTGGTTTCTCATGTCTTTTTTTCTTGGTGCTGATGCTTGCTAGGACCCTTAGCACCGCATGATGTGCAGTAACACCTGGAATTAAGTGCTAGCCTGGAGCTAGCAGGCACTAGCTAGCATGACAGGCACATGGTCAACATTAGGCGCTTGTAAAATACGGCTTGTCTGTTGAAAACAGCTTGATTTCTTATTCACAACAGATTGTATTAACCCATTCTCAACCAAACTGGGGAGGGGCAGTGATTTCATGTTTTAAAACAAAAGGAAGGAAGAGGATACTGGTGACTAATTTCCTCCAAACAACRTCATGTGGGTCATCTTCCTCGTATGTTGTTTGGTTTGCTGATTAGTCTTTAGGTAGATGTTCATATATCAACTATTATTTTCCGCTGTGAATTGTGGTTTTCTGGCCAGCAGCGAGTCCAGTTTCCAGGGTAATTGGGAAGCCAACTCCTTTCTAACTACGCAAAAGATGAACTGTGTTTCCTGCAACTTTAATGTCTCTAATGTTACTGGTTGAGTAACAGCCGGACACAACAGTGGCTTCTGTAAGGAAAGATGCCAACAGTTGTTGCTTAGAAGTGAATAAAACTTACTTTTTTTTAAATTAAAAAAAAAGTGTTTTGAATGATTTGAAGCTGCAGTAACAATCCTTTCCAGTCAAAGCTTACCCTTCACAACAACAGGATGCATTGCTCTGTTTAAGCAAGTAATAATATTGGTTTTAGTCACTACACATGCTTCGCTTCCTGTTGGGAATATTGCACAGAAAACTAATTCATTGCGTATCAGATAACTAATTCATTGCGTATTTACAGATTTTATATACAGAGATGTTTTCTAATACCATCTGTGTGCAAAGAAAATATATCTTTGTGATAAGCTAGCGTGATCTGTTTATTKGCTGTACGAGCTACAACAAAATTAAGGAAAGCAGCCTCTAAAAGACTGCGTTGCTCTGTTAGTACTAGCAAAGCCATGTATATTTAGGGTCTCAATGCTTCTGACTTAGGGTCAGAAAAATTTACTGTCACAAAATGTTCATTCTGGTTGTACGAGACCTTTCACCTACAAACTCCCAGTTGCTTAAAAGGCAATTACTGGGAGCAATGGCAAGATTTAGCCTAAGGACTTCTGCATTTGCCCCCTGCTAATGATCTGCTGGGATTCTGTCATCTCCCAAAACATAAGCACAGTAATTCTGATGTCTGTCACTGGTTCCCTACTTATATTAGCAGTTTAGTTCATGGCTGACTTCCCATCTTGCCAAGTTAGTTTCTCCATGTCAGGCTGTACTAATGAACAGATTCTGAGCTCGCTCTCTTCCAGGAGCAAAAAGCACAAGCTCGGCTGAAATCAATGGAGTTGCTCTGCTTTGACGCCGGCGTAAGGAGGATCCTCGTTCGCCTTCAGGTAAATGCCCTGGGSCTTTTCCTTCAACCGGGCAAGTGCTGCTGCTGACATTCTCCTAGAAGCAATTAACATTTCAATCATCTTTGTATTTCAGCAATGCAGTTCCTGTCATAGTGCTGAAGCGGTAAGGCATGACAGGCAATGCCCCGTGCCTCCCAACCGAGGGGCCGTAATGAGATCCCGAGAACTTCCCTTTATGGCAGAGGGCAGGCTGGATCTCTGCCCTGCACATTCAGTGAGGTGGCGAAGGAAATGCGTATCAAAGCCAGTGACAGCTCCTGGGTGTGCATCTGTAAATCAAGGCTGTGCTGCGGTCTCCATTTGTTTATAGAAATATATATTTTTTAATCTATCTAGCTATATGTCAGTGGAGGGTTTCTAATCAGAAAACTATCAAGATTTGCAGATCCAGGGTTTTATTCATCCTCTGAAGTCAGACTGAACATCTGCCAGCCCGGCCGATTGTTTTAACACTTTCCTGCCGAGCTATCCACTGCTGGGAAGAGGAAGGGGGGTGTTAAGCCACCATCTAACCCCGAGGGCCAAGTTTCCTTGTTAGTGTAAATCACGAGCCTCCTTTCAGTCCAGCGGAGTTAGAAATAAAATCATGATCAGAAGGGACCGTGTTTTTTCCCAATGCCAACAGCCAAAAGGGGAACTGGGTCACACTAAATAGTGTGCGTAAAGGGAAAAAAGAGGCTCAAGGGGAACCTTGTCATTGAACTTCACCTTTATCCTCTTGCCACATGAATTACGGTCCCTGAACACTCCAGCTCAAGCCGTGTTTAGCTCCTTTATCACTTACACCCCTTTTCCCTCCTGTTTGTTCCTTTGGCCGGATCTTGCACTGTGGTTAATTGACCTGGTTTCCCTGATTTCTGTGAAGATCGGCCAAGCCTCCCAAGCTGGAAAAGTGGGTCACCGGGGCTTCACTGGGAGGTTGCCTTGAATCTCTCTTAAGTGAGGAGCCTTTCAGCTCACGTGAAGCTGCATTTTCACCTCTATTTCACCAATCTGGCTACCAGAACCTACTGGCTTCCGTAGGAGGAATGCCTGGGAAGCGGTGCGAGGAAAAGGAGGGTCTGGTGACTCAACATTTGTGCGAACCATGCGTACATTGCTTCAGATAAATTTAACTCGGGGCTTACTCTGTTTCAAAAGATTCAGACAGAAAACAAAACCAGCAGATTGTAACTCCCTGACGAGGGGGTTATTGCCAAATGGATGCACCGCATCAAGTGCTTACAAGAAACAAATGTATCCAAGAGGGAGAAATAATCCTTCTGTTAAAAATTACTGCAAACAAAACTGCAAATGTTGCCATCACTGCTGAAATTTGAACTGTGACAGAGTGGAATTTCCATCCCTCAAGAAACTGCCTTTTGGCCCAAACTGGGAAGCAGAAAGCTTTCTGTTAAAAAAAAAATGAACAGAAGCCACAGGATCTACCCTTTAAACCCACTTTCTTTTTAGACCAGGCTAAAATTATGCTTAGAGTTGTATTTATTAAACTAAATGACGAGCTCTAAAAAGACCCAGTCCAGAAAAACAGGAAAGTAACTTAGTGGATATGGACAATTTTATTCCTTTCAATGGAAGTACTGGACTATTTCAAGTTGAGCACCAGGTTAAGTACATAATCAGTTCAGAGCCAAAATTCATCAAATTTCTGTAAGAAAAAAAAATCAATCCCATCTCAGTACTACTAAAGAATTGCATTGTACTTTAACCAGTTTCCCTTTTGAAATACAGAGAGTAATAGCAATTTGTGAAAATAGACACCTCCCAAGCTGAATCACAAAGGTGCTCGGAAATGAACAACAGAATTCAGGTAGTGACATTTACTGTAAAACAAAGGAGCCCCACTTTGCCCCAGTACTCCCATATTCTAGTGTAATGCTACTCCCAGACTACAGTTGCAAATATTTTTCTTAGTATAGTGTGAATGACTCAGCCCAAAAGGGTTTCTTCCTCTGTTCCCCCTGAGTGACTGATGTGCAGAAGAGGAAAATGATGTGTTTCACACGGGAAGTTTTCCAGTATCTTCCTGAACTTGTCAGACCTTCCTCCTCTGCTTTTTAACTCTGCAATACTTTTACTGCAAGCTGGTAAGGGCTACGTTGAGACTGAAAAGGGATGGCTAAGTGGGCCAGCAGATACGTAGAGCTAGGTACCATTCTTGGTCCACCTATTCAACAGTCCCTTCRCTACCAAAGGTGACTTCAGTGTCGATACGAAGCTAGTGAGCCCTGGTCTAGAATGCAGCTCTGGCATTGAAGGCGGTCACTGAAAGCCTTGCTGATGTGTATCAGACTGATAGCCTGAGGGAAGTGGGTGTCTTCTTCTAATAACCAGAGCCCAGAGAGGATCTGTCAGCCTGGTCACCATTCTGAAGGGTTGTGAGGCATCATCTCCTATGTAGCATTTGTAGTATTCAGTCTTTATTACCTGCTGACAAACATGAGCACCAAACTCCATTTTATTATTGAATAAAGTGAAAGTAGTGAGATATTCAGATTCTCGTGGTCATGGGAGAATAAGGAACGTGTGCTTAGCTGTAGTATGGCACTCAGCAAATTGTGACCGTCATAGAATTGTTCCAATTACTCCATCATTACATATACGGTTAATAAGTGAAAGCCAAGGCAGGCAAACATATGCGTTGGGTTTTACCTTCTGCACAAGCCTGCAATCTTTCCTCAGGAAATTACCATGTAGTTTATCAGTACCTTGGCGTTAATTTTTAAAGCCTCAAGACTTCAACCAAAAGGAACTGGCCATTTACTGGTTTTCTTTCTTATAAATGTAGCTGTTGTTACCTCATTAACTACTGAGCATCCTGGCAGGTTATTGCAATGAGCTTAGCTTGGCAGAACCTCAGGGTTGTAACCCCTGAAGGAAAATGTCCTTGCTCTCCTTATCTGATACATTTTGGTTAGCAGAGATTTAAAAGCAGCAATAACAGACCCTTAATAAGATATGTTTGGCAGGAAGATACAAAATAACTACTAAGCTGGTTTACATCTGTTTCCTTTTTCATTCATTTTGCCATATCTAATTGCATACTCAACATTAATCTGCTATCACAGTAACTTGGATTATTTTGTTTCTAGGTTTAGCCTCCACATCACTGCCATTGAATTTCATTACTGCTACTTCACCAGTAAATGAGTGCTTTTTGTCTATGTACCCAGCCTCCTGCAGTCCAAGTGATCAGCAGCACACCTCTTTAAACACTCATGTCAGACAAAGGTATGAAGAATGACTAGCTCCACTCAGTTCTGTATTGCCAGAGATTTCACATGTGTAGAGTCTGATAATTATATATAAAACAGTGTGAGATTTTGGAAGATTGGGAGCAAATCTGTGGAAAGCCTTATGCACTTCAGAAAAAAACTGTATGTTTTGAGTAAGCATATTTCCCCTAAAGTATGTCATATATAACAGCAGATGTTGCACAGCAGGTTCAGCAAAAAAAGGGGAAAACAGTTATTTTTTCATAGGATGGTAAATAATGCATATTGGTTTTGGGTTTTTTTTCCCCTCTGGTGATGAGAAGTGTTTCATCAGTTTAGAGAAACGTGAGAGTTTGCTTCTGCCAGTCATTTTTCAATGTTCAGGTGTAGCGGGCTGACTCATGGGGTATGGCTTGGGGTCGGGCTGACCTTTTGCAGTGCACTTGCTGCCCACCCATGGCCAGTATAAGGGGCTCTCAGAGAGACCCCCTCAGTCATCCGGGCTGGCCAACAGCTGTAGCAGTGCGTGTTATCTATAAAAAAGAAGGGGTCTGAAAATAAGCAAATTAAGTGCTTCCTAAAAAGGCAGGGCTGACCCAAGCATGGCCCCTGTACTCAACGCTGTATTTGTTTGCAACTCTGCAGATGCCCAGTGTGTTGATTGTATTAGAAGTGGATAAATGCAACCCGATAAGGACAACTGTGATGTTCTGCATGTTGGTAGGAATAATCAATTGCTAAGAAGTGGGGTAAAGAGCCAGCAGAGTGAGCAGCAGTTGGCCGAAAAGGTATGGGGGTTAGAGTAGACTGCAGGCTCAATGGGAGCCAGCAGTGTCATGCAGCTCTTAATTAAAAAAAAGGGGAAAAAAAGGCAAACATCATACTGGGATAGATCAGTGAAAGTGCAGTCTATAAGCTGTGACATCATCCTACTATTCTACTCAGCATGAGTAAGGCCACAGCTGGGGTACCACATCCAGCACTTGAGGACAGTTGTGGGTCAGCTTGAGAGAGGCAAAGAACAGGAATGACTCAGAAACAGAAGTTACAAAGAAAAGTTGAAGGAACTGCATTAATCTGAAGAAATGACTGATGAGAGGTGATGATAAATATGTAAATAGCTGCTGTGAAGAGGAAAAGAGACGATTCTTAATGTCGATTGTAGGAAAGGTAGTGGTGGGCTTAAATTGTAGAAACACATAGCTTGGAAATTAAGAAAAATAATTGCCAATGGGAAGAATGGAAACACGATGGAATAGGTTGCCTGAGGTTGCCTCACTATCAGTATTTAAGAACAGGTTAAAACATGTTAGTTAGGCATGGCATGGATTTGCCTCCAAGCAGGACTGGGAGGCCTCCTAAAAGGTCACTTGGTTCTATTTTTTATACTTCTGTGCTTGGATGTAATTGTATTGCTTTTTTAGATGTTAGGGACCAAATATAGAAGACTTTTCTAGGAAACGTCCCCTAAACTACGAACATCAGGGTTTGATCTTTCAGAAACCACAATGACTAAAAGGCAACGTGTAGGAATTCAGTTTGCCAGCAAAATGACTCTGAGACAGCACAGGGGACTCTCTCAGCTCAGTGCCCCCTCTTATTCTCTCTGTTCCTCAGAATTTCTCCTTGAGCTAAAAAGGTGCCATGCTTGGTTTTAAGTAATGGCAACAGTTGTAGGGAGTTGGGGAGGAACAAAGCCAGAATGTGTCTTTTCTACTGCCTCCTATCGCTCTTCTCACAGAGAGGAGCATCTCTGCTCATCTGCTTCTGCCCTAAACAGTCGCATCTTCCATTGGTCCCACGTGCCCAATCCATTCAGCCAGTGCTGCATACAGAGTATACTCAGATTTACCGCAGCACTTTTGGTAGTTTCACTTCTTCCCTCCAGATTCATTTTGCCAGGGTATCTGTTCACTCAAAGTTTTCCCCTGTTTGCTGCCAGAATGTCCGGGTGGAAAACTCAAGGTGAGTATTGCAAAAACAAAGAGCAGGCTTGGGGCACGCAGCAGTTCTAGATGTCTTGCTGTTGTTGCCATAGGAGGGAAAAAGAGTGCCACCAGCATCTAGTGACAGGTAAAGTAACCCCCAGCAGCACCTCCAGTGAAGAGGGAATATGTTCCACAGTTTAGTTCCCTGCTTCCTTATGCACTGATAAAAGCATGTTACCAGAACAATAGGAGAACAACAGGTTTTATCCTGGCTTTCTAGGGAGAATAGGGGAGGTAACAGCTTAAAGAGAAGGAAGGAAGGAGTAGGTAATGCTTGAGTTGGGCTATCTGGTTTCCAGCCTCAAATGCATGCTCCAGATGAAAATATGTGACCTGGTTTTCAGATTTRCATCTCTTTCAGTGAGTCCAGGGATGGTCTCAGACTAATCCATTTTTTGTTTGTATGATTTGAGAAAACAGAGTTTGAGTGATGTCGAGAAGAAAAAATCGATACACCTCCCATAAGAAATAAAAAGCACCCTTGGCCCCTCTGTGCTTACTTTTTAAAAATGAAATTCAAGCTGATTATAGTAGGTTTATTCCAACTGAAGAATATGGTTCAGAGTTTGGACGTGAAGATTGTCTTTGTTTGACAGACAGTTGGAAGGGTACACATGCTTCAATACAGCATTGCTGATTTCTGACAGGCAGTAGTATGCGTAAGACTAAATGTACTTTTCTATTTTAATTACATGTCCAGTACTCATGAATGGGAGCCTGAGCTTTATCTCCACTGACCTTGAAATCCCCTGGAGGTTCATGATGAAATGAAGCATATGTTTTCTGGTGATTTCTGGAAAATGAGGAAACAGAAAAAACACTTGTTCTAGTTTTGATTTTTTCAGGAAACAATGTGATACACCATCAGAGCTTCCACATTATTGCAGGAGAATTTGGAAGTTCTCCACTTTACTTCCTGTGACATACATGGGATTTGGCAGTTGTATGCAGATACTCGGATCGGGATTTCATACATGACAGCCTCTCCCCTGAATATTTTCACGAGTGTAAACCACATGAACAGTAATTCCRGCTCTTGCTGATAAATCAGATCATCTCAATAGATGAATTATTATAATGAATGAAATTTATGTCTACACCTCGGTCACATTAATGACTCTGTAGCAGTGTAGACATACACAAACTAGCTTTTAACTGATAGCTTGTTTATTGGTCTAGCCACAGTGACACAGAGCTCTGGCTCTGTCCAGATTTTGTTTGGTAGCARTGCCTCAGCGCTTACTCCAGTTTCTGGCCTGCACGAAGGCACTAGTTTTAGGCTCCATAGAGAGGTCCTAAAGAGTCTCTGCAGTGCCCTTGTTACCCCCATGCTGAATGCACGGATGGGAGTGGAGGGTGAATCAGCTGCTCTCTGAAGGTCACCACGGCTGCTGGGAGTTTAGCTGGAAGCCAGGGCTCCTAGTGAGCATCCTGGACGTATCAGCGGAATAAAAATTCCTAGCAAGGGACAGGATGGAAAAATGGTGGACAAGGACATGATGCAAAGAGAAATACATCTAGGTGAATGTGCTCAGTGGGAACTAATTTGGCTTTCACCCCAAATATTAGGTGACTTCAAGGTAGATAGATTAAGTGGTTTTGATGTGGTTTTCTACAGTTAGTATTCCTTTCTTCCCCGCTCCATGGATTTTTCTATTGGTTTCTCTTTTTTTCTCTCTCTCTTATACACTGTCTTCATATCCATGTCTTAGTATTTTTCACACTTCTTTTCCCTAAGGCTTTCACTACACTTCATCCCAGTTCTTCCCAATAAGCTATGCAGATTTACAACCCCCTTCATTTCCCATGACACTGCTTACATTCACAGGGCAAAAAAATCAGCCTTTTCTTGCCAGGTTATGCAGCCATCCTCCCCACCACTCCTGGATGACTCTAGACTGCTATTTCCTTGAGGACTAAACTAGATTGGGATTTATTAAACCCTTAGCCCCCTGTTTGAATGTTATATGGCCTCAGGCAGTAGGCACTAAGGCAAATGCACACTGCTTCTTTGTAAAGGCACAGTAAACCATGCTACAGAGTGCACTGCCCCAGGCATTCCTAAACTATCTTGTCCTGCATCAGCAAGATGCCTTAAGAACTCTCTGTAGAGCTTTCACTGCTCCATTCTCCCTCTGCTCCCACCCTGTGCATTTCAATACAGTAAGGAAAGGATTCATCCTTAATTGAAATTCCTTTCATCAAACCAGATACAGCCTGAACAAAGATACTGACATGAAAAAGCAGTCAAGAACATATCTTTAAAATGTCAATTTGCCAGTGACAAGCATAAAATGCAGTCACTGTAAATCAAGACTCTAAATCCTCATTGTATATCACATAGCTGCCGCTTCCCCCCATAACTGTCCCTCCCATAAGTTTTGGTGTTTGTAYATCTTTGTTTTCCTTTCCACATTCTTCTCATACTGTATTCACAGCAAATCTGAGGATAGCTAGGTCTTGATTAAACTCCTGCAAACCTTAGAGAAAGCCCTTTTAAACCCTGAATAGTGTCACTTATCTTAGACTCATACTTCTGAAGAAATTGATCATTCAAGCTCTGTGGGTTTTCTCTACTATTTTTCCTTTTTTTATTCATTCTGGCAAAGTAACTGATGCATTTTTGTCCATATAGACCTGTAAGTTTAATGCTACATGGGTTTACATGGCAGGAAATTGCTACGGTCTCGCTCGGCTGCAGAAAGAGAAATAAGAAATGAAAGTTCTTTCCACTGGCACAATGTAGGGAAGGATACACCCAACAGAAAAAACATAAGTATGGGCCATCTACTGAAGGCTATATTTAGTTTGCTTACCCTGGGTGACTAATCTAGGTGTTACATCTTAAAGTCTTGACTATACAGAGACGAGGGTCTGGCACCCTGGCAGCTTGCGTGATCGGAAACATCCACCACTCTCTTGAGCTTCGAGGCCATGCTAAGCGCTAGGACCAGCTTAAGCTATCTGCARAGGAGGCTGCTGTGCCGGACTGCCAAGGGTGGATGAAGAGCCATGGCCCCAAAGCCTGCTTTGTTTATGGCAGCATCTTGGAAAGGAACACAGTGCGCCGCTGCCAACAGGGAGGCTGATCTCTGTGGGGTGGAGGACCTGTCATGTCCCAGGAGCAGCAGTTACTGCCCTGACTCTCCCTTCCTCCTGGCAGCAGAAGGAGCAGCAAGGCCAGCCCTTGGGGGCTCGGTGTCTGGCTCTCCTTCCTTGCTCCATCCTTTCCCTCTACCCTCCGCTTCCTCTGCAGCAGTGGTTTAGCATTAGCCTGGCACCAGTTTGCTGGGAGCAGCAACAGTAAATTTTACATACCTATCCTAGAAACCTGAAACTGGCTCTATGTTTCTAAAGAGCTGCTCACTTAAAAAACTTGAATTTATCGACACCTTTTTATTACTCCTTATTAGTGCCTAGAGTTTTAGCTGTGAAGCTAAGAAGAAAAAGACCAAAAGCTAAAATCTAATTCTACAACTAAAGACAAGCAAATGGAAGAATACATGGAAACAATGAGATCCTGCTCGTCAAAGTGCATAATGAAGGTATCACTTTCAAATCCTGATTCCCTACCAGCTTTGGCTGCATCGCAGGTTCTTTCTTGAGGCCTCTCTAATACATCCCCATCATATGATCCCTCTTTTTTTTATTAACTCCACTGGCTAATGCTGTGCCTGTAGCACAGCCCATACAGCATTCTTGACTTCATTGACAAAGTTTTCACAGTGTGTCCTCATGCAACATTTCATCTTCTTCTCGGTAGCACAAGAGTGATACTTGTCTCCAGTAAGTTCTTGGTGCCACCATCTGTTGCCCATGCATTATCTTTTTCAGACACACCACTTCCCACTACATCTGCTTCTCTTGTGTTTGGGAGCAAATTCATTCTCTTTCAAATCCTTCCTTCAAGCACACCTTTGCCTGGAAGCTGTAAAGAACTTGACTTTGTTGAGAACACAGCCAARCATACTGATTAATAGTGCTTCATTATTGTCCCAGCACCTCAGTTTGGTAGACTCCAGTGTGATCTCTTGCCTTGTGCTTCAACTGGGACAGACATTGCCTTTCAGTGTTGCTCCTACTTTAACATATTCTAGAACAGGCACGGGTTACACAGATACTAACTTACATGAACAATAAGAAATAATAATTGCACTCTTCATGCACTATTTTTCCAGGAAATAAGCAAAAATGCATTGAGGAACTTCCTAGTCTGAGTTTGGTGTTTGTAACCAGTTCTGCAATCAGATGATGGTTGCACGTGCGCAGGTACTAGATGTGGACTGTTTATCCAGCTGCAACAGTCACACAGTTGGCAAGCGGCAGCAGGAAGTCAGGCATGGTTAATGTTTAAGATACATAATCTTCACAGTGCTGCTGCCAGGTGTCTTCTTTGGCTTCAGTCTCACTCTCTTCTCGCCTATTCTTTCGTCTGCCTAGTGTTCAGGAAAAGGAAGCRGAGTGCGAAGTGCTCCGCCCTTGTAACAGGCATGGTGAGACTACAGGACATGGTGGAAATAATCAAGACATAACCAACCACTGTGTGCTCTATCTACTTTTTTGTTAGGTATTTGAAGATTTTCCCTGCTCACCTGAGGCATCTTTCTAGGTCCATCAACAGTTAATTAAAGGCTGATAGTAAAAGTCTCATAGATAACACATTTTCCTGGGGGCTACTTCCCACCTCTTAGTGGGCTTGATGATTTGTTTATTATTAAATGCTTGCACCTTCTACCCTTGCAGGCCATATATTAACATTATTAACATTTTGTGAAGAGGCAGGGTACTTCACTGAGTCTCAGTGTCATGTTAGTTACAAGGCACAGCAGTAGGGACTTCTTTATTTACAGATCATTAAAAAGATGAGTTCTGCGGTAACAGAACAAGCAGAAATACTTGTTTTTCTTGAGCATTTTCACAGTATTTGGTCAAGTGAAAACTATGCAGATGCCTGCTGGCTGCAAAATGAAAAGGAGAAGAAAGAGCAGAGAGAAGTATGAGGTTGGGGGAAAAGAGAGATGAGACAAAAGGGACCACTGGACTGAAGCAGTAGTATCAAGGGGAACACACAAAGATCCAAAACAGCCATTCTTCAAGTAGCAATTTCAGATGTTCACCGTGAGAAATATTGGCACACTCCCTATCCGTTGTCTTTTTGTGCCCTCCGTAGCTGAGTACCTGGACATAATAACATCAGGAGATTTGCACATCCTGGAAACATCCTTATCCCAGGGAAAGTGTCAGATCTTTTGCTAAAGAGGTGGCTGAAGGAGGGAGGGAGCAAGCTATAAAGAACCGAAGCTATCTGTGGTGATGGAAGTAGCCAGCACAGTTGTTTGGGGGTTACTGTAATTAGGACAGCTCTAAGACTTGTCTAAAATGTTAGGAGAACAAACCAAGCTCTGGGCAGCGCCAGGGACAGGGTGTGTGTGAGAGGCACGAAGCTGTCTGTGCCCAACTGTCCACAACCACCCCTCCAGCCCAGCAAACTGCAACACAACCCCCCAGGACCACCATGGATCCTGGAAGGTTAGAGATGTGCCTGCCACTGAAGTAGCACACAAATGGATGGATAAAAATTCTCTTAATTTTCACTCTCTTAAGCACTTGTGCATTACAGGTCTCTCTTGACAACTTGGGATACAGGATACACACTAAATGAGTGCTAATTTTAAGTCCTGATTGCTTTACTTTCTTGAGCTACAAACTCATGGATACTGTGTTTTCAGCTTGCCATGATGGCAGCAGTATTCAGGAACTCCTTTTTCTTACTTCTCCATCCTTCTCATCCAGCATAATTTCCATCTCAGTCACTCCCTCTTGCTTCTTTCTTCATTTTGTTCTCCAAGACTTTGGCAAATGTTACCTTTCTTGAAGAGGCATCCACTGTGCAGGAACTATTTTATTGTACGAGAGATGGACTGAGATTAATGTAAGCTACAGAGAGCGTACGATGAGAACAATGAAGAAACTCTAGTAACTAATAAGGTTTGCAGAGCCCAGTTCACTCAAGGAGCAAATTTCATGACACTTCCCCTTGGATTCAAAGAGGACACTTTAATCTCAGTACTATAAACATGACCTAAGGAAGGATCAGGGTGGAGCATGGGAAATACTGTCCTTTTAATTGTCTATTCTTTGGAGTAGCAATCTACTTATGATATAACAGCCTCTGTTGTCTGGCTCCAGGCGAGTCATACTGCCTTTGAGAGGGTTCTGAGAAATGTTAGTTTCAGTTGGTGCTACGTGCCCAAATTCCAGCTCTTATCTTGGTTTCAGTGTGCGTGCAGTGAGAGGGACGCGTAGCGGCAGCACCAGACGGGCTTTTCTCAGATCTCATCAGCCAAATCACTTCTCAGGGTTTTCTCAGGGTTGTATCAGTCTTCCCGCAGAATATCAATAGTGCCTCTTGTAGCAGCGTAGGTGGAGTTTGAGGCCATTTGTGATCCCCAAGGAATTTCACAGGGTTCCTCATTTATCTACTCCATATTTTCTTTATCCAGATTTTTCTATCGCATTCTGTAGAGTAGGATTCCCTTTCAACATTTCATCGGACGTCCGAACAGCCCGTACGCGGGGCGCATTGGCTCTGTCTGCCACCTGAAGGAACCCGGCATCGGTAGGTGGGACATGCTTCATTACCCTACCCGATCTCTGGGCCCTGCGGGACACGCCTGAGGCACGTAACAAACTAGGTATTCTCTGTCCTCTGGAGGAAACAGTTCGTYCATGCCAGAGGCCACATTTTCAAGCTGGTTAGGGATACACAGCCTTCATTTTCTCCCTTAACAGTCAGCGTAGACACAATTATTGCTGGCTGAATTTAGGATTTCTAAAATTCCCATTGTTAGCAAAACTAAATGAAAGATTGATGTGGATGGGGGTTGGTCCTACTTTTGACATTCCAAAGACAAAGGAATATCATGCATGACTGACTCTTTTGTATACAGGTTTTGAACTAACTTTCTTAGAGTTGGCAAACGTTAGCACTGAAAGAGAAGTTTGTCTCAGGCTTGTCACTAGTGAAATGACCCCAGCTCAGTGTTCTTGAGTTTTTGAAACGTTGTTCCTTATAGGTAGCAAGTTGGGTAATGGACACACGTTAGCAGAGCTGGATGTGCGTGGCATACCTTAACTCAGGGCACTGGTTGGATGTACATGAATTACACGGCAAGTACAGCTGCATGGGTGTAATTTTCGTTATATTTTCACTTGGGCTGTTTATAGGTAATGCTACATTAGTTTTTTTTCAGCAAGCACACAGCTCTGGTTAATTAATTTAAAGGTATAGTTATAACCCGTTTTAGTAACAGAATGTGACGCATACATATGTCGTTGTCTTTGCCCGCTATCGTTTGCTTTGTGCTCTCTGGATCAACGAACGTCTTGGAGACACAGTACCACGACCAGTGATTCATGGGTTCTGCCATATGCCCTAAAYGATTTGTTAACTTATTCAATGAATTATTTAGCATACGGATTATTAGCCTGATTTTCTAAGGAAATGGCGCTTCTGCAATTGCAGGGTTATCTGTAAGTTCTCTGTGGGATCCCTTGAAACCGCTGACCGATTTCAGCCAAACCTAACAAAGATAAAGAGGTCTCCATAACTTTCAAGCCTGGGATACACAGCACGCTTGTCACCAGGAGAGCGGAGCTCTGGGTGCTACCAGCTGAGGAGCAGCTCTAGTCATATTTCTGCACGACTACATGGGCAATTCTCTAGGAGCGAGACTCAAGGCCACCGGGCACCCTCATCCGGACTGCCCGGGGAGCAGCCTGCCCGCCCGGCGTGACCAGCAGAGCCGCCCCTCAGCGGCACCCTGGGCGCGCAAGGCCACGCCGCGAGGGATGAACGCAGCCCCAACAGCAAACAGCCCTTTCCTCAGGGTGACCCGAGCCCGCTGGCGCAGGAAGGCTCGGGAGCGGCGCCAGGGGATCCCGAAGGCTGCGGGAGGTGGGAGAGGCCGCCCCGCGAAGGGCAGCGCGGGCCCCGCAGCGAAGGCCGGCAGGCCGCAGAACGCCCGCCCCACGGGCGGCGCGAAATGGCCCCCGGCGCCCCGCCGGCCCCTCAGCCGCTGCCCCCGGCCCCGCCGCGCATGCGCGAGAGGTGGGCGGCCGGGGAGGAGGGGGGCGCGAGCGCTCCTGCTGCACGTGACCGCGGCAGCGGCGGGGGGCTCCCTTAAAGGGCCAGGCGCCGCGCTCCCCGCGCGGGCGGCCGCGTCCCGGCTCGGTCTACGGGCTCCCGCTCCCCGCCCCTCCCGCTCTGCCCCGCCCCTCCCGCGCACCTGCTCGGCGCCCCGGCGCGAGGCCTAGGGGGCAGCCGCGAGCCGCGGCGGGCGGCGCTGTGGGCAGTGCCGGGCACCCGCCTCGTCCCTGCCGGCACCTGCGGCGGGCGGCCCCGCTCCGCGCCCGTAACCCGGAAGCGGTGCGGCTGCGAGGAGGGGAGAGCGCCGGGACATGGCCGCTGCCTGCTCCTGCCTGCGCGCCGCAGCCGGCATGGCCCTGCCCGCGGCGACGCGCGGCTGAGCCTCGACCTTGTCCTCCCCTTCCCCTCCCTGACGGGCCCTCCTCCTCCTCCTCCTCCTCCTTCTCCTCCTCTTCCTCCTCCTCCCGCCGCCGCTCGGACGCTGCCTGGGCCGGGGGCGGTAGCGCTGAGGGGGGCCCCTTGCTGCCTTGCGGGGGCCGCGGGGCTGGGCGTCCCTGGGCGCTGGGGCCGGTGGCGGGGTGGAGCGGAGCCGGGCAGGCGCCGGGGGCCGCGTGGGGTGCTGTGAGGGGGAGAGGGCCCTTGCCTGGGGTGGCTGCATGTTCCCTGCTGGGGGCCGGCTCCGGCGCGGCGGGCGTCCGCTTTTAATTCTGGAGCGCCGCACTGAGCCGTAGGATCTGGGAATTCATTTTCTAAATGTATACATGTAGGTGTGATTTATTTTCTTTGAGGGGGTCTAGGGTGGTGTTTTAGAGAGGGTTGCACTTACTGTAGCATTAGTTGTGGGATTTTCAAGGGCTGGTTGTACTTCATTTATATTTTGTGGGGTTGTTTTTTGTTCTTTTGGTTTTTTTGGGTTTTTTTATAAGCACGTATTCAGGCTTTGAAGAGCTGCACTATTTTTGCTGAACTGTAGTTCCTCCAAGGTTGTCGTTGTTTGCATTTTGGGAGGGCAGCTGGTAGCCTTGCAGGAAGGTGCGCAGGTTGCGTTGGAGGAGGGCTCTGGGTCTGTTGGTTTGACTTCTTTCCAGTATAGGTTAGTTTTTCTCCAGTGTCTCTGATGCCAGAACAAGGCCCCAGAATGAACGGTTTCTCTCTGGGCGAGCTCTGCTGGCTGTTCTGCTGCCCGCCTTGCCCCAGCCGCATTGCTGCCAAGCTGGCCTTCCTGCCCCCGGAGCCCACCTACACCGTGCTGCAGCCTGAGCAGCAGCAGGAGGCTGGGGCGGCAGCCGGGGCAGGGACCCCGACGGGATCAGGCACCTGCAGTCTGCACTTGAGCGAGCGGGCGGACTGGCAGTATTCGCAGCGGGAACTGGATGCCGTGGAAGTGTTCTTCTCCCGCACGGCTCGAGATAACAGGCTGGGCTGCATGTTCGTACGTTGTGCCCCCACTGGCCGGTACACGCTGCTCTTCTCACATGGTAATGCTGTGGACCTGGGCCAGATGTGCAGCTTCTATATTGGCCTTGGCTCCCGCATCAACTGCAACGTCTTCTCGTATGACTACTCTGGCTACGGGGTGAGCACCGGCAAGCCCTCTGAGAAAAACCTGTATGCAGACATTGATGCAGCCTGGCAGGCCCTCAGGACAAGGTAAATGGATATTGGGGACAAGGTATTTCTGTATCTCCGTTTAAATGTAGTGAGTCCAGTGTCTGCACAGTTAACCTGCTGAGAGGTGGAGGGGTAGAGTTTGTAGATGGTCTGAGTTATTTCAATGGCCTCACCACATGTTCCCTCAACAGCTACAATGCAATTTGCTGGATGGTTTCATTTGTTAAAAGGATGCACAAGCCTTCATCCTTGGGCTTTTTGTAGATTTAGGGGTTCAGTCAGCTGTACCATTACAAATCTCCATCTTGAGCAGGACATATTGCACTGRTTGCAGTTTGAGCTTGCAGGATGGAAAAAAAAACCCTTTTGTTTGAGACTTGCCTACCACTGTCTACACTTAGAGGTAACCCAGTTGAGCCAAAACTTTGACTGAATGTGGTGGTAGCGTAGGCTGGTGCTTACCAAGAAACTGCTGGTGTTCTGTGACGCGCCTGGGGTTTCATGCAAGCTCGTGCGACATAGACGTCTTTCTCTTTTGGCAACCAAACAACTGTTATCAAATTGGGTAGGGTAGCAGGGTGAAAGGAGACAGTGTTGACAGGTGGAAGTAGAGCTGGGGATTCTGCCAGGAGGAGATGCCGAAGTAGGTCGTATCCAAAGGGATGGAGCAGCAATGAGAAGACTCTGGCAAGGCAGCATGGCCAGTAGGAACAGGGAGCCCTTGACTTCTAGGAAATCCTGAGCAGAGCTGCTGCCTCTGGCTTCTTGCTACAACTGATTGCCATCCCTGGGCCTCTGTTGTTTCTTCTGTCCACAGAAACAATGAGCTTCTCTTGCTGTTGCATAAGTGGTTCTTAAAGTAGGACCTCGCAGAACATATCCTGGAAGGGAGAGCTTTAAAAAGCTTAAACTGTTGTAGTAGGGCAAGAGAAAAGAACCATGAACKGTTTCTGTTCTTGGCTCTGGGGTTGTGTAGATGAACTTGGCTTAGGTGAAATGAGTATTTAATGTCTTAGGGATACGTGCCAGCTTCAGAAATAGTAGCAGGAGTTGCTACTAATACAGATAATTGGCTTTTCAAGGATCTGAGGATTGGTCAGTTCTGGAGTCCAAACGGCTTTTGACATTGGTCTGCCCAAGTCAGGTTAAGAGCATGGGGGAGAAATGTGTAGGGGGAAGGTACCCTTTYGTGGCGTGTGTTCTGTCTGTTTGGTGAGTAAACCAGATTCTGGGTTCGTTTTCCAGGACTCTCAAAAAAAAAAAATAAAAATTTGCTTGAATATAAATCATATGGTTTTATGTAAATAAATAATTTTGATATGCTATATGCAGAATAAATTATTAAATGCCACTATTAYGCATATGGATGATGTAAATAAGGTTTAAGGGAGGAAAGGTGCTATGTCTAAGCCACACCTCATTAATGTTTGTCCTTCAGTTGCTGTGTTTTCTCTCTGTTTCACTTAATGTTTAGTCGATGGTATTTTTTCATGAAAGCCTTCTAGAGCTCTGAAAAAGTGCTTTCACRTCTGCCTGGAAGTGCTCTTGTCTTGACAGGCATTTAGTACGTGTTTAAGATCTATGTAGATCCAGAAACAAGGGGTTCCTTCACTTCAGTCTTTTGAGAAGCCTGACCCAGCAGGTGATGCCAACATGTGCCCAGCTTGCTCTGAGAGGATTGCGCTTCATCTCTTAAAGTGTGACTGGAGGAAGTTTATAGTTTTGTATTGGAGTCCTTTCTTTAGTTGATACAAGATCTAGGTTCTGCTTTCCTCCTTAAATTGAGGGGTTGAAATTTGCCAACTCTTAACTTTGACATGTTYGTAAATCCCACATCTTAGTGCTACCTTGAGAGTACTGTTACAGTAGTTGTGTTATCATTGGTTAGATTTTTTCGGAGCCAAAGGAAATATTACAGTATTTTAGGTGCCCAGTAAAGAAATTGGTTACTGTAAAATGTAAGCTTTAAAATAGTTAATCTATTCTATTAACAGATACCTGTCTTTATAACAGGTATGAGCCAAAACAATAGTCTTTCTGCTGAGGAATTCTCTAAGCGGTATTGTGAACTTTGAGACTGATCATTTCTTAGGCCTTTTTAATAAGTCCAAGTGGCTCACAATTAAGTGAAATATTCTGCTGTAAAAATACAAGTCTGCTTCTTGAGGTAAAATGTCATATTATACCATTTCTGCTGCAGCAGTTCATTGGTAGCTTCCAAGGGTTTGTGTGTGCTTTCATTCTTAATGCAAATTCGTAACATTTGGCCTGTAGTCATTTGGTAGTGAACTGTAATGCAAAGTTAAAAGTGAAATCTTAAAATAGGAGAGGTTCACTATACCATCGAAAGCGTTTAGTCATCTGTGCGAAGTTCTGTGGGAAGCTGTTGCTCTTCTGAATCCACCAGACGTTCTACCTGGCAGCAGAAAGGAATCATTAAAATGTTGGAAGTCTGAGATTCTTTCTTTCTTTCTTTCTTTTTTTTTTTAACTGTGCCTGTGAAGTACCACTGATACTTAGCAAATATTAATTTATCAGTGTATTTTGAAAGTTGTCCTGAGTAAGGTGGGAATTAACCCTACACTTGGACAAAACAGATTGCTGCCAAATTTTAGAAATGAGCTGACTGTGCTTGCAAACATGGCTGCAAATTTTTACTGTATTTTTTCAAGGTGCTGAAATGAGAATCTTGCTACCACATACACATTTAGATATGAAACCTTATATAACAAATTATTATAAAACAGTCTTGTAAACAGTGGATGACAAAAAATYGTCAAGTTTTTTTGTTCAGTTTCAGTTATCAGCCTGTCTTTGGAGAATCAGTGTCAACTATTCTCCATTTTTAGTCTTTGAGTAACTTATTTTCCTTAATTCTAATTAAATYAGTATTTCTCCTTATAAATAAAGTATACTCTTAAATGATCATTTTACTAATTATTAAGTTTGAATGCTAACTGTCTTTCAGCCCAGGTAAAGATGTTGACATACAATTTTATTCTCTTAAAATGAKTTTTTATAGATGTTCCTTCAGAGGTCTAACTGTAACATTGGTTGCTCTAGTTCCAATATCAAGTATTAAGGAGTAATTAATTTGGGCATTTATATATATTTATTTCCACTTGATTAACAAATTTCCACCTGGTATCTAAATGTTCCTCAAAAAGAATCTTCTGTTTCATTGCTTCAGATGACATTTTTTGTGAGTGTTTTATCTTAGGCAGGTTGGTCTGTTTCTGTTCTGTTTGTTCCAAAACCAGAACCAGATTGAAGAGAAGCTGTATCGGACTTGGTCTTCTCTCATGGTCCGTAWGGTTTTAAGTTGCTGCTTTTTATTGAGATGTGATTAACCCTTGTCCTAATATCTGATTGATTTAGTACAACATCTGCACAGAGTGACTTGATTGTCATCCTCCTCCCCCCTTTCCTGAATTCCACATGGAAAGGTTGAACTTTCTAACACTTTTACATTAARACAATGTACAGTACTTAAAAACAGGATACGCACTTAGGGTTTGGGTACAGTGCTTAAGCACAAAACCATGACTGCTTTGTTGATTGCGTGCTATTTATATTAAAATCAATCCGTATGTTCTCTAAAAATTTGGAGAAGGTTTGTGAAATGTTTTAAAATCCCAGTCAAATGCAAGAAGGCACTGCTTCCCCACGCGCTCTGCTTCTGTAGTAGAGTATCAAAGAGAAGAACCTATTAGTCCATCTTTTGGATATTGAAAGGAGGTGAAGAAAATGTAATTAATAAATAGCTTAGAAGAGCTGTTCTTGTTGCAAAATATAGCTTAACAAAATATACTTCTTAACAAAATATAGCTTGATGTTTTTTCATGGTGCACAGTGTAAACTACTATCTTCTGTTTCTATTTAAGCTTTTGATAAATGATAGATGTTATTGTAATGTTTAAATCCTTCATTCTCAAAACATGTACGTTTGAGTTTGTCTTTGAGTCCGTAGGAGAGCATTGGTTCACTTCCATTTTTCATTAAGCTTCTTAGTTAATGATGAAAGGAATTGAATTGTGAAATGGTATAGTAAAATGTAAGGGCTTTTGATCAATGGATAGCAGATAGTTCAGACTGTTTAAATAGTTTTTTACACTTTTTCCTCAAATTTAATGTTTTTTAAAAAAAAAAACCTCTTATTATGTGGGAATTTTATTATTTGTGGTGCTGATTATCAGTGTGCTCTTATTGCTGTTTCCTTTGCAGGAGTTGGTGGAAAAGTGTTACAGGTTTCATTTGAGTAAAATTAGGAAACACACCTAATTGGATTGGACTAGGGTGATAACTAATCTTCTGAGGTTGTGTCAGTTCGTCTCCATTATGATTTGCTGAAGTGGTTACGGCTTTCTAGGTGAATAATAGCTTCAGGTTTTTTTACCTCAATTTATCAAAATAGTTAATTTCTACTTTAATTTTCTTTGCAACAGAATCGTYTTTCACTAGCACTGTGTTTCTGTGCATGATCTAACCTGAGTTCTTTAGATTGAATACTTAGGGGTTTTGGTAAAAAGTTACCAACTAAATTCCTGACGTGGCCAAAGGCAGTGCTTGGCAGGGTTCCCCTTGTTCATGGTGCCTCACCTGGTAGATTTTTCTGTCATTGACTTTGATAGGCTATTTCCCACTTCCAGTTTTTTAATAATAATGTTGATGTGGTGTCTGCAAAGGATTGTTTAAAGAGACTCTTCTGTAAAACTGAGCTCATTCTACCTGCCATGGTCAGTACTTCAAGAAAAACTGCATACAACTTTGCTCGAAAATAGAAACATACAGAATAATCTCCTGTTGTTGTCTATGCAGTGAGCAGAGATTAATTGAGATGATGAGTGTCCAGGGACAAATACGAACAACTGTTTAAAACAGGTGCTCTGGCGTTTAAAGTTATTCAAAATGTTTACTGAGCTTTGGTGTCGTATTACCTCGTTTAGTCACTGAAGTAAAAGTAGTTTTGTTAAATATTTCCCTATTTCTGTCAGGACTGCAAGATCAAAGCTTGTTTTAAAAAAATGAGGTTTTTAACTGTCAAGAGTGTTTTGCAACTAGTGTTATTTGGGAAGAAGAACAAGCTGCCAAAGAGCCTTTGGCTAACAATACTTGTTATCCGGGGTGTAGATGGTTCTGAAATTCAGCTGCCTGAACTGGAGATGTTGGTTTACCCTGCTGTACAAAGGTTGTAGGATCTGGTTCTCAACATCATCAGAGCATTGGACACAAAGGTTTTTAGAGSACCATGTTGCTAAAGCCTACATGCTGAAGTAACTAAAGGTTTCTGTCTGCTTTTAGTGCTGCTAAATCGCCTGAAGTGTARAAGAAAGAGAAAGGCAAGCTTTTTCCCTTTCTCACTCTGGATAGAGAAGTGTGTCACCTTTTGAGACTGAGCGGATGGTTGCTACAGGGTGGCTCTTTGACCGGTGCATGTTTTTGGTAGCACTTAGATTTGTTCAATTTGTTCTTAACAGTGGAGTATGAGCTGGACTGTGTAAACCTCAGTGGTTTTACTCTGAAGCCAGGGTCAATCTCTAGTCCATCACAACCTCAAAAACAAAAAATCCCTCCAAAATTCAACCTTTATCCATTGATACTTTGCTATTTTGGAGTGTTTCTAAGTGCTGGCTAAGTTTACACTAGCTCATTACTTGTGAACATAAGTGAAAAGAACAAAGGAAAAAAAAAATCAAAAAATTGGCAATGCTATCTAGGACTGTAGATACCTGTCGGTATACGTGGAGAATACTTCAAGCTACAAAATTATCTGGATTATCTGCCAGCAGCTGGTTTTGTGGGGAAAACTGACACTTCTTGAGCAAATGGATATTTATATTTCCATATTGAATGAAGAAAACRGGTTCTTTTAGGTTTTCTGTTTTTTTGGTCCTGTGATGCTTCCTCATGTGGAGATAAGACTAGTACAAAGGCAGTGCCAAGCAATTAACTGTTTGGAGCCTAACTTCTGTAGCATGTGTCTGAATTTCATATTTTGTTTTAATATGACATTTTAATATGACAATGTGATTATAGTAACTTTTACTTTTAAACCCTGCCCCAAAAACACTTTTAAGCAAAATATTGAGAAACTTAGTAGCATTCTCTGTTGGCTTTAAAGACAACAGTTTCAAAATCATGAAGCACTAATAAATCAAGTGAACAAATAACATAGCCTTTTTTTTCCCTAAAGCTGGTAATAAATTTAATAACTGACACTCCCTTCTGACATTGCCCTCCCTCACAAATATAAATCAATTACAAGGCTGCATTAGAAACAGTTGAAATGAGTTGATGTGTTGCACCTAATGTGCCTGTGCACATTCGGGCTTGCTTTTGCCAGTTGGCCCCTAAAAAGGGCAGAAATCTTTCTCTCTTGATTAGGAGGTAGCTTCAGTTGCCACTGCACTTGAGAGAGGTTGAAGGCACTTATCCATGTGCAAGACGAGGGGTTCCTTGTGTTTTSTTGAATCTAGGAAAGGCACATCTTTATAATTTTTGAATGCTCGCGGGTCTTAAGTGTCTCTTCATGTTGAGTATATATTGACTATTTATATTGATCTAAAATAGAAATAATTAAGGATTTTTTTTGTCTAACTCTTAAAAACTTGGGTTTGTATGGGCTAAAATAGGTGGGAAAACCTCTTGTATCTGTAAGAGTCGGTGGATAGTGGATAATTGAGATTGCTAGAGACTAGTACTTCTAAATTGAATAGGCAGTTTCAGTGACCCATTCGCTACTGCTTCATCTTGACTGTCCTGCTTTCCAGTTTTTAGATGAATGACTTACACTGGTCTTGCATGCTCAGCCTGACATCTGATGATGAAGCTGAATTTCATTCCCGCTCTCAAACTGAGTGTTTTGTTGGTGTGGGTTTTTTAATGTGTCAGGTTTTGTGAGCAATGGAAGTGTGTGATTGTAAACCCAGGAAACTGTGTGAACACAAAGGAATAAAGGTGTTTTTAATAAAAGGCTAGGAATGTAGAATGGGATGAATAGTGCATAGTGTCAGCTTAAGGACTGAGGAACATCTTTGCATCCCATGTTCCAAAGGCTAATTTGAGAAAAATGGGTTATTGTAGCATGTTTGCACATGAAGCTATGCAACCCACAAACAATCTCAGAAAGGTGCAAACGTAGGCCAGTTGTATAATGACAGTGTTATACTGGCATTATCTATATCCATATCTTTATTCTGTATTTTTTTTAATCACTATGTTACCTTTACAGATCAAAGCTTCTCCTGTTGGCGTTCAACATTGTGTTTGGATTTGCTGACTATGAGACCAAATAATACAAAGGCACAAAATTGTGCTAAACAGTAGGATCTGGCTCGATGCCCATCCAACTTCCCACCCTTGGTTTCATGTCTCCTGATGAGCACGTGCACGTCTTTGGGAAAATCCCTACAATCACAAAATAAATCTGTAACATCTCAACTTTCAAAAAGGGGAATTCCRTGTGGGTTCACAAATGAAGAATGATGTTGATGTGGAAGATGAGGTTTTAAATTAGTAAACTTGCCTCAAAGTGCAGAGGGAAAAATTTAAGTTAGAGGTAATCTCAAAGTATTGCCTCTGGTTTTTTTGTATTGCAAATTTGTTAGAAAAAACTTCATGTATGATTTCCTGACAGTAATATTATTTATTGGTACAGTCTCTTGAAATTCTTTCTAGGTAAACCTTTCAAGATGAAAATGCCTTTTTTAACTCTTAATTTGAAATTAATTGTTGGTTTAGACACTTTTGGGTATGCTTTTGGGAAGATCTGTGTTACTGTGCCTGATTAAAAAATCCTGTTTACATATAGAAATGTTACTTTAAGAACTTTGACTCTTGTGAGCCTTGTTTATCAACCAAGGCATGCTGCTGAAACAAGCTGCATACATCAGTGTCTGGCAAATAACCCTTCTCAAGGCAAGCAGTGTCAGCTAGTAGTTGAAAGATTTTTTTTTTTTTTTTTTTAACAGGACGCTGCCAAATTTCTTAAGATCCTAGTATGTTAGACCAGCTAAACTTAACTTTGTGACATGGCATGGCCACTTCTTTTTGCGTGCAGCAAATGAACTACTCTGGAGTAATGGATAATGGGATCCAACAAGTCTGAAAATTCTGAGACCAACTTCAACACGTTTCTCAGGAAAGCACCTTTGAAATAGTATGGCTTGAAACGTTTCTCTTTGAATAAGGTTGTTTRGAAAGGGTTTTGCTCAGATTGTAGGATCTCTCTGGACGTTCCACCTCTCTGCTGACTTTTAGCTAGCGTTGCTTTGGATGTACTCATGGAACTTGAAAAATGGTGCTCAATATCAGCAAAGAAGCAAAACCAGCTATATATATTTTTTCCAATGTACAGATAAACTGAGATAATGTTCAGATTGTTTTATCATTATTCCATGAATCTTAATGGCTATTTATAATGAATTAAACAAGACACTTTGTCTTAACTATTACACTATACGGTAAATTGCAAGGCTTAATAATATGCAAAATAAAAGAGAAGCCGACAGTAATACGAGGGTAGACTTCTGTTAAGCATGTTGCAACCAAAATGGTGTATGGAACCATCTACACTTTAAAGGAAATTTTGAGTAGTTAACTTGCCGCCTTAAGCATCGGACTGGTTTGTTTGTACAGATCTTAATCTTTGTCCCATCTCTGTATAGTCTTCCCCAAAACCTGATGAATTTATTTAAGTGGATGTTGGCTGTATGACAGCCTGGGGAGAGTCGCAACTTTCAAKAAAATGGTCTTGTTTTTGAAGCATGTTCATCGGGGCAAATTTACAAAAGTCGTCTTCTGCATGCTGTTTGATCTTTGTAGCTTCATTTCTCACAAAAGTGTGTGTGTTTTGGTGTGTTGTTTTGGGTTTTTTTAATTGAAGTAGCTAATTCAGTATAATATTTATTTTGGAGGTGTTCCCTGGACAATTCTTACCTTGAGGCAGCTGGTCAAGAGCCAGTCAGTCTCCTCCTTCCCCTGAGAATGGAATGTACCTCAYCTTGCATATTAAGTTGTATTACGCATTTTCTTCATAATATTTTTTATTGTTCCCTACTGTAAAAAGCTTGTGTATTTTTCTAGTAAAGCATGGTTTTTAATGTGTCTTAATAACACTACGGAAAAAGTTAGTGTTTCAGTCTGGGTATGAGCATCTTATCAAGTTTAACCAACTGTAAAAGTACCGGAGTGGTAGGAAGGGGGAAGAGTAGTGTTTCAGCTACAGTTTTGCTATTTTTATGCATCCTAGTTTATGAACATGTAACCTTTGCCTCAGACTGGTTAATAATTACGCTGTGACTTAGCATACGTTGCAGGCATCTCTTTCTGATGCAAGAAGCACTCTTTCAGGAGTCAGTACAGTAGTTTAAGGTATTAAGTGGTTTAACCTTAAGCCTGACCAGTACGCTTAAAAGGTTTTTTGACTTTTGCTGAATCTCTGCCAGCTTCCAAACTTGTTTCTCTCGTACAGAAAACCTCTGCCCTCTCCCCTGAGCTCTTGCTAATTATTCATGTAATGTGATGTTCACCTCTACAGCCCCCTGTGCATAAAACCAGTACAGTTAATTTTTTATTCTGTTTTTGAAATTTGTACTAAAAATCAATCTGATGATGCAGAAGCTATCTGTGAAGGAATACAGGCACAAATATAGTTGTCTTTTAAAAAAAGAAATGATTGTAATTTCTATTTGCACTAACAAAGAATGAAGATGATAGAATGTACTTTAATATAACTTGGATCTGAATTCTTGATATGGAAGGTAGGATTGTCATAAATCTTCAGTGTTCACCCAGTTTTGTAGAGGGTGAGGGGGTTGTAGTGTCTCCTTGGTTTATTGAGTTCTTTTCTATCCTGAGACTAAGCAAGCTGGCACCAAATATACCACCCTTCCAAATCGGATGCCCTTCTGTCAAAGCTCATATAAGATCTGTACACCATTTTGTGTAGAGCATTGAACAGACACTATTGATATAAATCAGATCTGGCCCCTTCCAATTATTTCAGGAAATTACCCTTTCCATCCAAAAATCCACTTCAATAGTGTTTGTAGTGAGGAACACTAAACCTAAGGATCTTGGATGTTTCCTACCTGGATGTAGTTCTAAACTTGTTGCATTTCAGCAGCAGGAGAAACTGAACCAAAGATTATTAGTCTCTTTGGTTGGACATTCACAGCCATTTTCAATTTTTCTTTTTTTTATTATGAAGTGAGTGTTAATTTGGAGTAAAGGAAGCAACGTTAGCTTGAACTTAGCTAATTTTATTACTGGGATTTTGAGGGGGAAAGGAGGAACTCGAGTTAGCAGGCATTGTTTGTCATTTGTTACTCTGTTTTTCTTCCTTCCACTATACCCAGTGCTTTTGGGCAATAGTCTAATGTGAACTATGTTCTTTCCTGCTCTTTGCTGCAGAACTGATCAGGCTTCCTCTTAAAATATTTTTTTTAATTCTCATTAAATATTTCTATTTTGCCTCTGTCTTCAAAGCTTTGTGGTACTAGGAGAAAGGGAAACACTATTAATTCGTAACATGTAACTCTGTGGAGAGTTAAATATGAAAAGTGTGTGTTGGGGGAGAACACAGCAGTAGCTTATAACTAAAAGTGCATGTGCCATGGAATGGTGAACTGCAGAAATCCTACATAGCCAAAATGTTACTATCCAGATTGGCATCTGGCCATAATGTAGACGTTAATACACCTCCATTTCCAGGCACTGCACTGTTATCTGCTATTTCGAAAATAGAAACTCCAACAGCACAAGATGTCTTTATGCTGTGCTGGTTTATTGGTAGGCAGTTACGTGCCGGTGTGGCACATACTGGGATTGCTAACACTTTTTTCCAGCATAACCAGTTGTTCTCTGGTGATACTGCAGTCAAGCAGGGAGCCTACTTGCTTTACAAGGACTGCATCACAGAGAGAGGCAAATAGGGCGCTGAATAACATCAGGAAGCCACTTTCCTTTTCCCTTTTATTTTTATTTTTTTTAATTTTCTAAGATGCATCTGMAGGTCAGTTTCTACCTTTAGCATCAGCTGGAATAATGCACTTAACTGAGTGCATTAGCAGTTGTCCTTGATCCACTGCTAGGTACTTCTGCTACTTGTGGACTGGCTAGCTGTTAATTCGTAAGCATTCTTTTTTGAGGGGAAAAAGTTGACTAGCAAGAAATATTTCACCAAAAAGACTACAGAAGCAATTGGCCCCRTCAGCTAGGTATGTTGGCAGAAAACAAAGCATGCAAGCATGCTCTTTGACCATCATTAAAACCTCTTGATTTGTACAATCTGGGCAAAATGTCTTTTACTCCATAGAAGCTCGGATGATTCCAGGTAAGATAGCTGGGTAAGCTGAACAAGTATATGTGATCCGGTTTCAGGACTGAATTTGCTGATGTGAGTTTAGGAAAGTTATGAGAAAGCCAGTACTTTCCTAAATGCACAGAAGTACTGTTCCCATTTCTTAGATTAATATTTGTTAGTTCAAAATAGGTAAAATTTACTGATACTTAATGTTTTTGCATATAATTAAATGCAGATAACTGTTTCTGTAATAAATTATTTTTTTTGTGCTATCTTTTCAAGTTCCTGGAGAGAACAAGGCAGGTTTCATGAGCACTTCARCTGAACAAGAGAAGTGCACAGGAGAAACTTTGTGCTAAATTTTATTGTTCACAGTTCTAAGTAGTATTTRCTGGGAGAAGGGAGGGAGGGATTTAGCCCCTCGGTTTGTGATGATAAAGGCTTTGGCTAGGAAATTTGATTTTTAAGCTCTGAACTAGTTATCTGTGATCTGCTGTTTTAGAACAGCTGGTGCTGTTAATCCTGGTGATTGCTATACATTTTTTTAATCATCTTAGCTTTATATTGACTGTTACTGGGGCCTGAACATTCATTGTGCTAAAAATTCATTAAAGGAACATGTGCAAGATGAAAATTAAGTGTAAAACAGTGCAGGTTTAAGTATCGGCTTGATAATGTATAGATTCTGTGAGGCAACAGATCTTTAATCCTGGTAGAGTCAAGTCAGCCCATCTTTGAGTGACAGGAATGGAAGAACTTGAGGATGCTTAGGAAGAAAGGAATTGATGAGTCTGATTTAAGTCAGAGTGCCAATATAAAAATGGTGAGAAACAAAGAACACTGATACTTTCTTGTTTCAGAAGGATGCTGGAAAAATCTTTTCTAGTAATTGCTTTCATGAAATGACTGTCGTCTTCCATTTGGCAGTTATCACTCTTGGTATTTGTTAGATTATTTAACAAATCTAGCTGAAAATGAGTAATTGAGAGAAGGCAGGAGAGACTCATCAGGAGAGCAGTGTTTCTTTGTGAGGCTGTGAATTTGCCACTTSTTTGAAAGCAGATGCTTAAGTGCGTACAGATTCACGCTGTAATAAAGCTCAGTGTTTGGAGCAATTACAAAATTGGTATGTGTTTTCTCCACTTATCTCGGGGTGGGGAAAAATAGATCCAAGTAGGATTTCTTCCTATTTATGATTCACAAGACATGTCAGTACACAGGAAGCGCCGACTGTTTTGATTTTTAAATCAAAAGAAAATACTGCCTTTCTTTTTTAAATCTGTGGACATGGTTAGAGTAACTCAAAGAAACATGAAATATTTCCAGAGAATTGGAGAGGACTATCCAAGCGGTTTCCTGGATAACACAGGTCGTGATACTTCTTCACTTGGCTTCTGCATAGAGCCCTTCAGTGTTTATGAGATATTGCATATCTTTGAGAGAAGCCCAGTCTTATTAACTAACTTTCTTTGCTCTTCTACAGTGCTTGATCATATTAATGTAAGTATATAAGGGAAAGAGAAATTCTATTGCCAGCTGAGTCATCTTCATATAATGCTTGCTGATAAAATATTCATATAGTRGGGACAGATGCATTCATCTGTAGTCAGTTCCTTTTAGGAATATTAGACCAGTTCATTGGTAGTCATCACTTTTGTATCAGGACCTCTCTGCCATTCTTGTCCTCCATCCTGCCTTTCTGCCCTCTCATCCCCTTTCTGTCGGAGACTCTCAAATCACTGCCGGAGCTCTACTGGTGCTTCTGGAYGGGAAGAAATGATGCATCCAGTTTGTCTGCTTGCATACTTGCAAGGCCTTATCCATTCCAGCTCCCCTGTAGTCCTCTCGGACTCTGGCTCTGGTGGTCTGTGGGAGAGGCTGCATTCAGATTTCCCGGGATCTTTGAAGAACAGTGTGAAAATGGCTTTGTCTGCTGCGAGAGCTGGATTTTGGATACAAGCACCTGCTATTTGTTGAGACTGTTCAACTTTTTCTTTGTTCTCCTCCGTTAGCATTATGGGGATAATACTTAAATCTTTCTTTATCAGCTTGTTTTCTGGGTATAGTTACGATTATCTGTAAGTGACGTAAGGAAAATGCTGTATCAGTGCCACATATTTCACATTTAATCGCTTGTAAGCTATATCAAAGAATTGTAGCAAAACTAGTAATTTAATGCTGTTAATCTTTGAAAACGTGAAGTTCTTTGTAAAACCTGTRTATGAAATAGCTTTTACTTAGAGACTGAAACATAAATAAAATTACAATAAATAGGTGGAAGAGAATGCAAAAGGAAGGCAAGAATGGAAAAAACACCACAAACCCAAACAAACCACAAAAGAAAAAGTTAAGTGGTTTCTTTTTAATTCAGTGGTGGGAGTAGTTACCTGAGTAGTTCCAGGGCCAAGCCCTGTAGGTATCAAAGTCTGAGTGGTCTACTTKGAATTTTTTTTTTCCTAGCCTTCCTAACATTAGTCTCCAAAGGATTAATTCTAGCTTAGCAAAACATTTAATTCTTCTACAGCCTCTAGGCGATTGCCTTCAGCAGAATTCACATATACTTTTGTTAAGATCCTTAGGTTGGGAATGCGTTTTTTTATTAAGTTATCGTGTGTATAGCTAATCAGCTGTGCAAACCTAGAAGTGTGAAATTTTAGGTGAGCTTTGCAGTTTGATGACAGTTTAGGGTTAGTCTTGTTTCATTATGTGCTTATACAGTGATAACTGTATTTTCAGAAACCACAGCCTGATATATTTAAAGAAAACTTAACTGGTGCCATTTCTTTGTGCCTTGACTGTTCTGGTTTGTGCGCTTGAGCAATTATTCCCTACTTGGTGAGCAGCCGAGCTGTACCTGGCGAAAGGGTAGAAATGTCGGAGATGGGTGGAGCAGGCAGCAGCTCGGGCCAAAAGCCACCGCGCTCYGTCTCAGGTAGGTGATCCCAACTCAGGGGCCGGAGGCTTCAGTCTTGCGTAGGTGCAGCTCATGGCAATTAGTGCTGCGGAAGGATGRCCTTAAACTATTGCATGGTGCCATAGGTATGTAGAGGTGAGGAAAATACATCAGAAAGTTAATTTAGTGTTTGGTGTGAAGAGGAGTCGGGGTAAGAGCAGTGCTCAAGCTTGAGGTGTCAGAGGTGCTCCTATAAACAGATGGGAGTACTAAGAGAATAATACAGTGCTCCTGAACCAAAAAGCTTTGAGAACTGTTGGAGAGGAGCAAGATTGCTTCCTCCAAGCTTGTAAACCCTCAATCTCCCAGTGCTGAGCCAAGGGTGGTGAGGAGGGTTATGTGATGGGCTTGGGAGGTGAGCCAGAAAGCATTGGCTCACTCTGAATTTTCAGCCTCAGGAATAAGGCAAGGCTCTCCAGTTTGGAAGTAACTGAAATCTAAGAAGCAGCTATGAAAGCACAAAACTTGTGGGACTGCATAACCAGCGTTAATATTTGCACTCGAGCTTTTTTTAAAGTTTCCTAGGGAATCAGAGGAGACTTTTTTCAAGCACAGTTTCTGTGTTAGTTGACACATACTTGTTTTACCTGAAGTCTTTCTATAAAAAGATACTGTGTTTAGGTACATGGATATCATTAGATCTTATTCTTCGTAACAACCCTTATAGGAGTACAATTTTAGGGAGCAGTTTATTAGTTCTTTCAGGTTTTGAGTGTAGGATATCCAAAGTGAAAGTGCAGGCTTTTTGCAACAGTAAAAGGATTGTCAAAGTTTTAATGTCATGTTGTTAAAAGTTGTGAGGAGTATGCTCATCTGTCTTAGCTCTGCTGTCTTTTAAAACATAGAGTATGATGTGTGCAGCTGAAATAAAAATACCACAGCAGAATAGAGATGAGATAGAAGCTGGGGATGAAAATAATGAATTCCTCACTCCAGAAGATACTATACAGTGAGCTTCTCTGTGAAAGTAACAGAATTTTCTCTGCTGTCTCAGATTATTTAAATGTACCTCAGAGACTGACCGTATAGATTTTGTACACCGGTTACAGTAAAGAGTATATAATAGTATGTAGCTGACTGAGTTTTTGTGAATTATTGATACTGTGGTCAATGAAGATAGTTCTTAGTGGCCAGTAAAGGTTTCCTGTCTTTGATAAATAAAGCTTAAGACTTCTGTATTCCACGTTTATTTGCTACAGAGCATCTTAATTAAATACAAAATACTTTGTTAAAGTTAACTCCACTGCTCGATTTTTAAAATAACTGGACTGAGATATTCATTTTAGTATGCCATCTACCCATTGTGTCTTGGGACTAAATGGTGTAAATCAGGATTGCTCTAAGAAAGCATTTTGGGAGAAGCAAGAAACTGTGAAGAGTAGAGAGCATACGTGTATCTTCAAAACCATAACCTTGTGACACAGGGCTGGCTTCAGAACTCTAGTTGATTTCTAAGGTTGCTAAAGCAAAGGAAGTTGGGGGGGTGGGAATTACATTTTAATATATCCATGTGTTTAACTCCTATTTCCACTGTTACTAGCTTCTTGTCTTTCAATGTACAGTGATTTTGGGATGCATTTGCTCCTGTGATTAGGGAGATAAAATAAACCCCCAACATTTAGGGGGATTTATTTAGGACTTCATTTAGGAAAGTGCTCCCTTCCTCTCATTGCATGAATGCACACTGAGTATTGGAGTGTTACCTTTTGTCATGAAGTAGCGGAATGATAAAGGTAGGAGTTCAAACAGAGGGCTCAGCCACATCATTGCTCATTTTTGTTGGATGTCCTACAAGAGTCTGGTTTTGCTTGTCAGTGGCCTTCTTGCTAACTCTCACTCGATACGAAAGAATTAATGATTGTAGAGGCAAAGTTATGCTGTTCTCTTATATCAGCGTGCCCATGGCACAAGTTCCTGCTTAAATTTCAATGCACATTTAACAAAAACTCTGTTTTCTCATTCCCTGCTATCTAGGGGAAGAAAAAAAAAAAAAAACAACCCTGAAACCCTCAATCAGGCAGAAGCAACTGTTCCAAATCTGTTTGTTGTTTATACATACAACTGCTAGTTCATGTGGTAGACAAATGAGCAACTTAACATAAACCAAACACCAAAATTTAGTATTCTGGGTTCTTGTGGTGGTGAAAAGTCATGTTGTAAATACAGTTGAGTTTTCAGTACAAGGGAAAACAAAGGAGGTTTTACTTTGTAGCTCCTTAAAAAAATGAAAAATTGATCCGCAAGCACAGATTGCATATTTTCTGCCCATTCTGTCTTTTGTATCACAACATTTTGCTGCTGTTCAGCAAGCTTRGAAGAGATTTCTTCCAGAACGCAARTTTGCAGAAGTCTTCTTTCCTGGCTGATGATGTGTACTGTCTATCAATTATTTTATGCTCTTATGGTTCACTTCTCTTTTGACTCTTATTTCTGAAAAACGCTTGAAAAATTAGAATGGGTGGGTGCAGTCTGATTGCATTTGTCAAACAGTCTCTGCTGTGAGATCATTAACTATAAACGGTTGTGAGGATAGAGCCTGATTTATGAGTAGCAGAAGACGGACCGCAGGCTGGGCCTGCTGGGTTGCTTAGCCGTGGCACAGCTGGGCTGGGGTAGGGTGCTGGTAASTTGGCTCAAAAACGTGGGGTGCAAGACGAGCACGTGGAAGTGCTGCCGTGGTGTGGCATGAAATCCTCCAGCAAAATGGGTATTGAAGGGGGGAGAAGGAACTCGTAATGGTGAAGCTGGGGGAGAAGAGGAGGAGAAGAGAATGGATTTACTGTTCAAGAGTGCTTGGTTTTGCTCTGAGTCCTGAGCAGATTTACTTTAGTTAGGGAAGGTGTTTCCCACTTTGAAACATGACATCTTCACAAGCCTCTGTTCAAGGCAGATGAACAGAAGGTAATTTAAGGTTGTATTTGAAAAAGGAACAATTTTTTAGAGGAACCAGTATTATTTGGATTTTATTTAAAAAAAAAAAAAGACACCCAACCCTCATCCCAAAGATACTCAGTGTAGATTAGCATAATTCAGTTAATTTAAAATGTAATTTCATTGCAGTTTGTACCAGAGAATGCCATGAAATAGCCTTCCTTTACCTACCCTGGTTGCCCAGGGCAAGCTTGCAGTGGCTTCCCTGCTCAGCAGTGTGTAGATCACCTGCTTTTGTCATGGTTGCTTGAGCTCACCAGTGATATTTAATATCCTTGTTAGGACTTRGTTGAACTTTGAGCACAGTTCTCAATATTTGATAACAGATCACTGATTATCACCAGACAGTAATCAAGAAGCAGTTGTAGTGATTCATGCTTCAGTATAATTAAGTTACTGCAATGCAAATGATCATCCTAAGAAGTGCCTAGAAGTTGTTTCCACTTGATCCGTTTATTTGTATKAAAAGAAGAGCTGGTACATCACTGGATTAGCACTACAATCATGTAGTCTAGCAACCCTGTAGTAGTGTGATATTTGCAAATAATGAACTTCCAAAATAGCCTTTAAGAGGGCATTTTCAAGAGTCATAGGTTCATTCTGTAACTCCAGTATTAGTTAACGTATATTGATTAGCACTGGGGTTTCTCCATAGCATAACCAAATAACTGTCTGGTGTAGCAGTAAAATAATAGTGATATAAAACTGTGGCAGATTCCTTGATTAAATTTCTCTGGCAACCATTGGAATTATTTTGAGTGTGAACACATTTGTGGAATTACTTGACTGCTCCTGTGACAGTGTGCTGGGATATATGCCAAAAAAATTTGTCTCTTTTTTTGCAGCTTCATAAGCTAGCATACTATRCAAACCGGTTTTGGCTCTTACTACAATGAAAATGTGAAGTCAAAGAGAGTCTGCTGTACCTGAACTTGAATTGCATAGTACTTGTAGACTTGGACAGGAAGGAGGTAGAGAAGTAAGAAGACATCGCATAATTTAAAGAATCAATGTCAGCGTCTATTGTGCTCAGTAAAACAGTGAAGAATTTTAGACCTATGTTTGTGTGAATTCAAGGAAACTGGAGTGAGGAACTGGCACAGGGACTCTTGCTGTGTGCCAGGGTTTCCTGTGAATCTTGAAATAATTCAGATTTTTCTCATTTGGCAGTTGTTGTTATGGTTAACACCAAAAATCCTTACTCTAATGCCTTGCTCTCAATTTAGTGTTGGCATTTAGGCTGAAAACCTGCTGTAATTTCTGTGCTATTTTGGCTGACATGCTGGAGTGGTACTTGCTGAAGCACARTGTGAAATTCCGTGTTTTGTCCTGATACTGTAAATTACTTGCAATAATATTTATTGACCAAACTTCTTGTGTTGTTTTTTTAACATAAAGGTCCTACAACATAAACTCTTGTTCAAGGTATGCAATCTGCAGTCTGTGGGATTTTTACTTAATTGAGGATTTTTGGTTTTCCTTTCTACCCCCAAAATTAGATTTTTAGATTTATACCAGGTTAAATAGCCACTTATTTCTGAAAATGTAGATGCATATCTTATGGAAGTGTATAATGATGCTATAGAAAAACCCATCTGTGTTTCTTAACAAGCTATCTAAATTTCTCTGGATTATAAAGTTTAGAGATAATGCATATGAAAAAGGGAACGAATAGTATGTTGTGACAAATGAGTTTCTATAAACAGGAAGAAACAGACTTGAAGAATAGCCTATGAATATCTTACTGTAACTGAGCACATGTATGTAGAAGTCACTATTTCCTCCAAATGTGGCATGATTTGTGCCGTTCCTGATGTATACTGGATTTTCTTCGTGTTTTGAAAATCAGTTATTCCGTTGTGGTGTTTCTCTTGAGAGGRGAGTGCACAGTTTCAAACTCGGCCTCCTTGCAGGAACACATGAGCTAGTTACCTTGTTTTCTGGGCCTTTTCTCTTTATATACTGTGTTGTAAAGAAGAACTTGACCACCAGTAGCTGCCTTAGTTTAGTAGCAGTTAAACATTACGTCTCGACAGCATTAGGAAATGGGGTTTGTGTAGTCAAAATGCTCTGCCTAGATAGTTACTRTGACTGTTTTTGAAAACTAATTTGTTGCTGTTGCTATATCCATGACGCTCTATATGCTTTCCAGTTTAGGTAAGGGATATTGGGACAGCAAATACCGTAAAACTTCAAAATTGAAAATAATTGTGGTTAACTTCACTGATTCAGTAAGCCTGAAAAAAGAACTGGCCTCATTAATGAATATGTATTTAGCACCTTTGAGGATTGGCACCGATGCTGTAACTTTGGCCGTGAACATTGCAGGGCTTCAGTTGTATGACACGTCTGTATTCCCTGAAGCAGCATTCCACTAGCACTTTCAACTGAGTAAGGAGAGAGTAAAAATAGCAATGGTAAACTTTCCATCTGTGGCACTCAAAGCTGAAGCCCTGGCGGGGGGGAGGGAATCAGTATCTTATGCTCATCATTAAAGAAGCTTTATGATAATACATAGTTTGTACGTAGTGCTGTCAGCCAGAAAGCATTAAGTACTTTACAAAGGCAATTGATACCATCATCTGTGTTGTGTGAGGAGACGGAGGAGGGACATGGCCCAAGCCACAACCACACAGCTAAGCAGACTGAACTAGAAGTAATTGTGTCCCATCCTCCTTTGCTCTACTCSCTGTCAGCAATATTCCCAACCTCCTCTCTCCCACTGACCTGTTGGTGTAACTGAGGGCTCTTACTACTCTGCGCGGTGGTAAGTGGAAGAGTCTGGGGTGTGGATTCGTAATAGCCAGCTTCTGTGCACGTAGTTCATGCTAGCATAAGGAGACCAGAATTGCTGGTAAACCTAATTTGTATAAACTGAGGCGGTAACACAGGGGAAAAAAGAAAATACTGTGTTACTATTAATTGTGGCGTGTGTTGGTGCCTTAGCTAGACCTGGCCTGAACTGGGAAGTTGYAGGTGCAGATAGCTGTACTGCTTGTGATGATAGCTGGGGTTTTTTTCTGCACACATAAGAAATGTAATTTGTAATCCACTCGTGGGTTATTGAGAGTAGACTAGGCTGGAGAACTTTGCCACCTGATATGTGTTTGTGGGTAAGGGGGAGCAGAAATGCTTGCATCATTTTAAACGGCAGTAGCTTTGCACTTCTCAGTAATTGACTTCCCTTAGGGGAAAAAAGCATGCCTGCCTTTTTTTCCTCCCCCCCCCCTTGTCAAATCGGTATTTTACATATGCCCACGGTAACTGTTTGAATTGCTTCCTACTTTGGCTTTGCTGAAGGCTGGTTTCYGCATTGCAATGTTGCCCTGCTTGTTTTGAGCTCTCTGATGGGCTCCATGGAAGCAGTGCAGGAGCATACCCATAAATTTAACTTGGGTCTCCCGCTCCATCGGATGGAGCTCTGTTTCCACAGAGACCAAAGCTTGTGTGTTTCAAGGAAGATATTTTTAGGAGCTGCTGTTTAGCTGGTGGAAGGACTTTCTTCCTTAATAGGAGAGCAGATTGTAACAGGATTCCTCTTTTCTCAGAATGTCTTTTGCCTTTTTCTATCACACTCTGTCCTTTTTTGTATGTCACAGTTTCCCTTTCATTGCCTCCTCCTTATCCATGTCTGCTCTTCCTCTCTTCTGTTTCACTTTCTCTATCGCTGTTCCTGTTGCACAAGAATCTGATACCACAAGGGAGTTCGCAGAGAGTGGGGAAGRGACCCAGCCTTTGCTTAAAGGGTACTGTTTGTGAAAGATAAAATCCCCAGGTCATTTGGTACCTCAGCTGAACGGTGCTTGCTGAGTCACCAGCTGGGCAGCGTTCGTCAAGACGCAGAGTGTCACGGAGCCAAGTCCTGGCCTTCAGCTCCAAGAACCTCGCGCCTGTCAATTATTCATGGCCCTTGCTTATGAGTTGTCAGATGTCCTTTGGCCTCGCAGTAAATAAATTTTACGTGTAGCTGTTTCTGCTGATGGTTGTGGTAAGGTTGATGTCTCACCTTTTGATTGATGGACTAATGGTAAAGGGCTTAAAAAGATAAATCTGTTACAGTAACTCTTCTGTCTTGGAAAGTTGGACTGCCCCTAACTAAAACAGTCCCAGAGATTCTTTTAGTTGTCAGTCAGTAGGAGTAGAGTAGAAAAGACATTTGACCTAATGACAGGCTACAAGTGCACTAACTCGGTGTCCTAAGACCCTTTTATGATTTTTTTTTTTCCTGACAAAATTGTCACGTTGCCTTTCTGCGGAGTCAGATACTGAATAGTTGTAGCATTTATTTAGTGATCCAGGGCTACTTTAAATTTAGAGATCTCTGTGGGTTGTTTTAATGATGCTGTAGACTGTATTTGACTTAACTGGCATACTATGAAATTGAGATTTTTTTCTAGGGTATCTATTGGCACAGCAGCAAGGTGCTCCACTTACAATATAAGCTGTTCCAGAAACAAAATAACATCAAAAGGCGTGAATCCAAAGTAGATCAATGTTGAAGAAAATTGCCATACTAAGGCAATTGTGTGTATTGAAGGAATTCTCTTGCTACCCTATGCTGTTACCCTGTGATTCTCATTCAAACGTCTGTTTCCATATTCTGCTTAGATTGTAAACCTTTTAGAAAGGGGACTTTACATCCTGGAGTACAGGATGGTATTGCAAAACCTAACAGCATTAACATCATTCCATCCCTAATTAAGTGCCACGTAGAGGACCTTGTTCTAGTCCTGTTTTCTTGTATTCCCTGATGTTGATGCATTTCTGCCTGTCTTTAATATGATGCAACAGCTGGTAGATCAGCAGATTGGATGCATGTGCTGCCTTCGAAGGTACATGCCTCTAGCCCTTCCCACCCAACAACCGGAATGAAGTCTGTGAGGACAAGACTTTGCTCCAAGATCCTGTTAATATGCATACCAAAATCAACTAGGCTCTACTGTGTACTGGACTATTTCTAACAGTAAGGGAGAGAAAATTCTCCTAAAAGAGCTTCACAACATCTCTTTAAAAACATCAGGCCATGGCTGCGGTGATAGACCACCAACGTGAGCTGCTGCTTGGTTACCAAGAGGATAAAATTTTACTCCAGGGAGATATTTTTATACAGTTACTTATTCATATTACAGTAGATGCCAAAAGCACCCTTATGCTCAGCAGTATAGAAATTAAGAAAATTCCAGTTTCAGAGAGGCTACAATCCAGTCTAGTTTTACTTCATCATAAAACCAGGCAATCTTGACAGCCTGTATTTGGATGATTAGTACTGGATTATTCTTCTATTGTAATTTTAATTATTAATTGATTATTCTTGTATTGTAATATTCTCTCTTTTGCACGTACCCAATCATTTAGCTGCTTGAAAGTCAAGTACTATCCAGGCCTGCCATACACCTTGTTATCAGCTTGGCAAGGAAGTTGAAACCTTCCAGGTGTACGTTGGGTATAGCCTAAACTGTAGGTTTTGATTTTTATTGTCATAGCARTGACAGCAGGACTGTAGACAGTGTAGACTGGCAGAAAGACGTGTTCTGCACAAATTATTTTCTACTAGAAATGTCTTCTCTTCTGCACTCAATTATTCTTTATATGGCTTGCAATAGGAAGTGGAGTTATACATAGAAATCGTCAGGGTAAATATTTTATAATTAACTGAGTAACAGCTTTGATTTGCAGCTTTCCTAACAGGTTGTGGTGGCCAAATACTATTGTACTCTTCACTTCTTCCTAGCCACTGTCACCTCCTCCTGTGCCCCTTCCAAATTCCTTTATATTTTGCATACTTTAAGCAAAAACTGAATTAGTATCATCCTCAACTTTTTTGCAGCTGTGAAACGGCACACAAGCTAGGACAGTTATATAGACTGGATGGGAATATTGGGGAGCCATCCAGGACTCCCTGTGAACCCTGAATTTTATGGAATGATGTATCTTTATAGTTACAAACTAAGCTTGACATATTTTAAACTGGAAAAGAAAAATGAGGAATAATTTACACTGATCAGAAATTGAAAAAATGAACAGAACTGTTCTCTCAAATTTTTATCCTCTTTGGTGTCTCTAGCTACACTATCAAGGCAGTTTGGTCTTTTTTTTCCAGCTGCGGGGAAAGAAAGGTGGGCAGAGGAATATCTTGTTTAATGGTGGATAGGTGGTTAGCCTCCAGAGTATCTAATTGAAATTCCTGAGAGTGACTCTGGATAGGGGGGAAGTCTAATTTATAATTTGCTGTGCTGTGGAGTGAAAGATAARAGGTGTTCATGAAGATGGTGAAGATTAAAGAACAAACTAACATTCCTCTTTGAGGCTAGCTCTCTTCAGCCTGTGTAATATTTTGATTATTTACTTTACTGGACTGTTTTAAAGTTTAGACTTGTAAATTCATGTCTCCTAGAAATAGATTTTAAAGGGCTACAATGGGTAGGAGGGACAGTTTGGGTTTTATCCCCCTCTCGTTTTGTTTGTTTTTTTGCTTTTGTGATGCGATGTTTTGTGTGGTTTGTTTTTTTGTTTGTTTGCTTTTAAAAGGATGTTTCTTTTCTCTACAGGTATGGTGTTAGTCCTGAGAACATTATTCTGTATGGTCAGAGTATTGGTACCGTCCCTACAGTAGACCTGGCATCTCGGTACGAGTGTGCAGCAGTAATCCTTCATTCTCCCTTGATGTCTGGATTACGGGTAGCTTTTCCTGAYACTAGGAAAACCTATTGCTTTGATGCTTTTCCAAGGTATGTATAAACGTTGCAAAGCAAGTTGTTCTATACTCAACGTGCTCCTTAGGTGTTTAAAAGGGACTAGTTGTGTAACTTCCCAGGGAACTTTATTGAATTGTCACCTGCATTTTAAACTTCAGATAGCACACCTCCTAAATCCAAGCAGAGATTCACCATGTAAGAGGCAGCCTGATGTCAGTCTCAAACTGACACGATAGTCAGCTCAAAGAACAAATAAAGTCTTAGTGTTTACAACTMATTTTTCTCCTGTTTTTTGTGTTATGGGTTGTTAATATCAGAATTTTTATGCTGTCAAGTTTGGAGTAGTAGCTTAACAACTGATAATATACTACTAAGTCCTTCAGACTAATGACTAACAAATTAGTAATTGTACACTCTTAACATCTCAGTCAACTTTGATTTAGAGGGTAATATGATATCATGAAATGGATGTGCTGTTTTCAAGCTGCTTGTTAAAATATTGCTGTAGTTTTACCAGATCAGCAGAGAAAATGGTATAGATAATTGCTGCTTTTAAAGGGAGAAAAAAAGAGAGGGTCAGAGGCTACAGTGTTAGACTGGTGTGGTTCACTTTTCAGCTTGGTTCTGGGTTTCATGTATAATCTCGAGGGAATGCATTTAGTGTTTCTTTGCCTTTGGTCCTTGTAAGTAAAAACACTTCTGCATCTTCAGTATGCTGTCCATATAAAATCACGAAAGATACTGAGACTTGTATTTGTTCCTCCCTGATGGAGATTATGGAAGATCCTAATGTCTGTGACCAAAATAAAGTAAGTTACTGTCCCTCTTTTGGAAGATTTTGAGCTTGTTTTAAGAAGCTCTAGAATATTTTACGTACAGAAGGCTATATCCAACTGTTTTCAAGATAAAACAGTTGCCTTCATAGCCTAGTGTTTCATTTGAAAAGCAATTACAACAGACCTAAACTAGAGTATCCAAATATTTGGGAATAGTAGAGGTCCTGGGAACAGCAAATGTTCTAGGAATCTTTTAAAACTTCTCATTTGACCCAGTTTAAATTATGGGAGAATATGAGAGGGGAAGCCAGTCTGTTTATAGCAGTGTATATAGACCTGGGGGGGGGTTGAGGGGAGGCAGAGATAAAAAGCTAAGTGGTCTGTGGAACGGAGAAGACAAAGCAGAGACTCACTGAAGTCTTGTGCAAAGCTCGGCTTTGCTTCAGAAGGTCATGTTCGCAATAAGCGTAGTAAGGGATATTCATAGCATTTGTTATGTTTGTTTTATTTTGGTTACAACAGATTAAAATTAGAAGGTGGGGGAGGCTGTAGATATAAATCTATATGCCAAAACAGCCAGAAATAATAGTAACCAAGTAATAGTGGCTCTCACAGTATCTGTGTCCAGTCCCCATGTTTAGAATTCTTCCAAATAGGTTATTAATTAAATAAGTAATTAAATGGTGGAAGGTGCAGTCAGAATTTGAAACACTTCAACTCATTCATCATCCTCAAACCTGAAATCCAGTATTTACAAATGCTTCTGCGAGAGGAGAAAAAACAAAGCCTTAAAAATAGCTCTGATTACAAAAGTAACAGTGATGAGCTGATATCAGACAAATCAAGTAACAGTTTAAAAAAGAAAAAGTGGGAGGAGGGAACAGTGACAACAGATGTACTGTAGCACTTGAGTATTTTGTTCTTATCCTACTGAGCTGTTCATTGCTGTCAGTCTGACTTCACTTGAGCACTGCTGTTTATTTTCACTGCTTACAGTACTTTTATGAATGTGTGCAGCTCAACTGTCTGTCTTCACAGTGGGAAACAAAATAGTTCTGTGTGCACCTACAGTGAATTGCTATTATGTGCATTTTATGTTGGGACTCCATGAAACTTGGTCTCTGTAGATTTTTCTAGCTGCAGAGCGGTGTGGCTAAGAATACTAAGCAAGTCTAATGTGCAGTTTAAATACTGCCTTATGAGTCGCTGAGTTGGCAATGGGCCGCTTTCCAATTTTCTGCAAAATACAAATATTATCTAGCTTAATGGTCTGTGAATATATGTGAAAAAATAATTTAATTATCTAAATACTGAAGTGAAGGGGGTTTCCTACAATAAATAAGAACTTAGGATCTAGCCACTAAAATTATATATAAACATCTCTGTAGCTGTATGTAGCTGACATGTCTGTCACATCGTGGAACTCGGGGACAGACCCTTCATGGGCTTAAGACTTCAGTTTGTATAGCATGTTGATTATAAAGTATTTACATTTGGCTATGATATTAATTTGGGGATGAAAATTATGGAGAAAAAAAAAATCTGTATTATTCTGATGTCTCTCATGTTCTTGGGATATTTTTCTGTATTCACCGTAGTTGCACACAACTCAGGTTCCAGACAGGAAAAGTGAAATAGGCTGCATTTTAATTTAAATAACACTTTTCCTCTTTAAATGACATGAAGCCTGTTTTTTTGGAGAAGTATTGAGACAGCGACAGAAATGTGTTTACACTCAGCTGTTTACTGGAATACCAATGACGGTTCTCTAGAATACTAAATGCTGAGACTTATATGCATGAGGTTTAGTGCTTTGGTCTACATTTTAATTTTTAATTAACTTTATATTTTCATAAAGCTTTTTTAAACCTGTTTTTAAGGCAGTGTATGTTGGCATCTGTATTTTTTTAATAATTTTAAGCAGTCTAGATCACTTTGTAAAATCTCTAGTCTTACCAAAATTGCATGCTTTCTTGTTCTTCAGGAGCAGGAAAATCCAAACACCTTTTATTAGATAGCGTAAAGAAATAGACTTGTCCTTCTGTCAGACTGAATATTACTGATGCTTGTTTTTCCACCCACTTCATCCCATACTCTGCATAATGTCCTCAGCCAATTCCTCCATTTGTTGATGTAAGTGGRATTGGTAGGAAGCTGAGAGTTCATTAGCACTTGGTGTCTATAYACTGATTTGGAATTATTGGTAACTACCAACATGAAATGGCTGTCTGGAAATAAAAGCTGGTGCCTGCATGAAGGCAGTCAGAGAAAGCTGCTGTTTACCACTTTGAAGTTAATGTGCTACCAATATGCTTCATAATTGGGGTTTTCTGGCCTGAACTCTTAGGTGTGAAGGTGCCCTTGTCACTCTTCCCTTTCCTCTGAACCCATTTTCCTGAGAGAGGTAGTCACTAGCTATATAGGTCTGCTAAGTGTAGCTGGAACAGAAGGAAAAATGTTTTCTTTAAGGCCACTTTGCAGTCAGAGCTGGCAAAGAAGTTGGTTGCATGAAGCAAAATCCTGTGTGAGTTTCTTTTGGTTTGCAGTTAAATATCCTTGTGTAACGCTCTTCTCCCACAGTTTTCTCTTTCGTCATTTGAACTTAAACAATCAGTACAAAGAACAGATTGTTTTTCTTTAGCTGAATCTGCCTAATTTGGGGGTTTAAAGACAGGTTCAAACCTCATGAGCTGAGGCTTTTTTTTTTTCAATGAAGTCTTATGACTGGAATGTGGTTAATTAGTTCCTAATCTGTTAAATTGGAAGGTGATAATGTGTAATGTGAAGAGTCCACACTGGCAGCATGTCCCATGGAATCTTACTTGCCTCTCAGTGGTTTTTGTGATAGATATATTCAGTGTTTTGGGCTTTTTTTAGTGTCAAGCTTTATTTGCGTGCTGCCCGTTCGAGCTGCTTCTTGTTGTTAGAACTGGTGGGATGATGGTGGATGGCAGTGCGGGCTCCTGTTTACACRTGAGTTTCGGGAGTGAGCCTTGTTCCTTATCCCTTGGGCACAATTCCAACGTTTTGCAGCTATTTAAGAACATGCAGTGGTAACTGGATCATGTAYCGATAGTTAAGCTTGCTTTCTTTAATGGTATGAAAGTTAAAGCCCCAAACTGAGCTATGTTTTTCTTTTCCATCCCCAGCATTGACAAGATATCTAAAGTAACCTCTCCTGTGTTGGTAATCCATGGTACCGAAGACGAGGTAATCGATTTCTCCCACGGCCTGGCCATGTACGAGCGATGTCCACGAGCGGTAGAGCCCCTCTGGGTGGAAGGGGCTGGGCATAATGACATAGAGCTTTATGCACAATACTTAGAGAGACTAAAACAGTTCATATCTCATGAACTTCCCAACTCCTGAAGAAGCCTACCTGATCTTACCTCAGTTACTGTGAATGGAAGAAATTACCTGGTTTTGCACATGCTTTAACTGGATAGCTGTAATAGCTTTATACTATGAAGAAACGCCGTCTTTAGGGTGTTCTAATCAAACATCTGATGAAATTTGTCTTTTATATCTGGAAATTATTCTACTAATGCACACAAATATGGTCAACTACTGTAATTCCAACAATTTTTAGCTTCGTTGCCCTGAAGGAAGTGGGAATACTGGCTGCTTATGGGGACACTTTTTACCTAGTGCTGTATTAATCGAAGATCAGTTTTCTCTGTGTCACTTCAGATCGTTTATAATTCTGTCCGACAAAGACTTTTTTCCAGTGTTCTCAGTGTGGAGAACACAACTGTTACGAGCTACAGCTTGTTCTGAACAATCAGTCATGGGTTCAATCTAAGGGAGTACTTTCTCTGTAAAGTTTCTAGCTGTGGTATTGTAACTGGAAAGTTATTGTGATGAAGTTCCCCCTCCTCCCTTCTAGTGTTCTTTTGTTAACTTACTGATCTTCCCGAGTAAATTATTTAAATATACTTTTTCCTGAAAATAAACAAACTACTATATGGGGCTAAACTCTGTAATGACCTCTCCATTACCTGTATAAACATAACTGGAATATTCTTAAAGGAACTGGGGACAAAATTGCTTTTGTTTAAAAATAAATGTGTAAATTTACTACTAGAAAACTCATTTTAATATTCAGATGGTCTGAATAATAGCCATAACAGACATTTCCTTCTGTAAAGCATTCCTGTAGACTTTTTAAAAGTACTGTACATATTTGAATTCACATTGTGCATAGATTCTTAATTGGTAGTTTTAATTTAAGTCTAGTTACAATAAACTGCAAAATTCTGGTTTGTATATGATTGAATACATTTTGTTAAAATATGTTTTTATCCCTATATTATTTTGCTATTAAAGTTTTATAAAGTTTCCAGGACAAAAAAAATTTACACATTTATGTTTTGATGAATTTATGTAACTAAATTTTCATTGAGCTGATCTTTTTAGTTTAGAAGTAATTTGATTCTTTGACACTGGAATCGCACAGATTATGCATCAGAAATGCAAAACACTTAAAAATTGTTACACTACTAGCATAGGTCTAATTTTTCCAAATTTAAAGGCCTTAAATGTACTGTAAGCCTCAGATTGTTGTACAAATTGATCGCGATCGATTGCAGTTTGTGTCCTGTTGCTAGAATGCAACACAGTGATTGTAATGGAATAAAGGATGCATGGATTAGAGCTTGCTGAATTTTTGAATCTTATTTGGTGCATAATTTTCATACACAAGGAAAGTACAGATTACTTGATAGAGTAACTTGAATTTCATTATTTATTCCTTCCTTTCAAGGAAAACTCTGCTAAAGTACAAAGCCACATTTCCATGAAGCCTGGTATGTAAATCAAATGTAAAAGAGATTATTTTTAAATGGTGTTCAGCTGGTTTTAAGTAATGAAAAGTCATGATTCATTGCCTAGAAGAAATGTTTGAATGTGGTTGTCATGAGTCCTTATAACAGGCCTGCAGTTAATTTTCAGCACTGGGAGTGTGTCTATTGTCTTTGATTATTGACTTGGCCCTATTACTGTAAAAGGAGAAAAACTGCTATTTTCACTTACAGTGGGGGGAAATGAGGACACCCGTCCTGCTCCCCGTCATCTGGATCCTTAGAATTTCGATCTGTGTCTCTGTGTTGTCCAGCCTTGAGTTTTAACTGTCCCAGGCAGCAGGGCCCCAGCTGTTCTCTTGGTGACTAGTCCAGCCAAAGTTGGCAGGTTTTGCCTAATCATCACCTCAAGCTTGCCGCTTCCCTCCTCTGTTTTAAATAAATGTTCAGATACCTGTCTCTTTTTTTCATTATTATTTTGCACCTTCATAAATCCGCAGTGGATTTTCTTCCATTTCTAGATGTGTTTTTCCTGAGACTGTAGTGCTGTGGAGACAAAGCTAATGTCTGTGGTATAGGTATTCAAGATAACGTTTGAAAGTGGAAGCCTGTCCATGTAGCGACTTGGGGAATTTTTACTTAATTAGGCAATGTTTTTTGATACCCACATTGAACTTTGTGTTGCTCTGAAAACTTCAGCCTACAATGTTTCTTCTCCTCATGACCCCTTGTAGCTACCCTTTTACTTCAACAAACTGGTACTTTTAACCTTTTTCCCTATGAATTAATTTTTTTAATTACTACTTTTCCAACTCCTGCAGTCATTTTGTGACTTGTCTTTGCATTTGCTTTGCTTTTTGTCAGTATCCCTCTGTTAATGAGAACCCCAAATCTGATTTCAACATTGTCATGTATGTCCCATGGTTTCTGCACATGCAGCCTGAGTTCACAGTATTCTGGCTGAACACGAATTTCTGCTTGTACTTTTTGTTTGTCCAAATTCCTGCCTAACTAATTCTCAGAGCTGCCTCGCTGTTCTTCTGGCTTCTGCCAGCTGTTTTGCTTTGTGAAGTTCATCTACATTTAACTCACACAAATGTTCCGCTGTTAATTAAAATGTAAATGACCTATCAGTGATCCACTCGTATGGATCTTCTTCCCTCTCTTTTAATTCAATGATTTGTTTACCTGTTTGGTCCCTTAAATAAATTTTCCTTGTAGCCCTATTCCCATCCAGCAGTTCTTAAATGAATTCTGAAATTTTTATAATTTTTTGACATATCCTTTACACAAAATAAATACTGGTAGTGAGCTTCTTTCTATTGTAAACTTGTATCAAAGCATCACTGTTTAAAGCATTTCAAAACTCTACTGCTGGTCAACATAAGAATTATTAGTTGAAAAAACCTGTGGCCAACTCATGAAACTACTTATAAGACTGGATTTTGGGTCCCCATTTGTTTAAAGAAAAAAGGTTAGAACAGAATTTTTAAATGATGGGAAAGGGGATGATAGAGGTTACAAAAGAGAAACTTTGGGCTAAAAAATAGTCTGTTCCAGCAAACTGCTAACATTCTCTCATTTAAATGTATAATGTGGGTCTTTACAAGAACTTGTTATGCATATTTTAGAGCTACCAAGGTGTCGCTGTAAAAATGGATGTCTGTGCCCGAGTAAATTATGCAACAGGTCTTAAGAGTGTAAGTGATCACCAGCATCTTCTTCTTGATGTGGATGCTCTATGCATTGTTCCTGTGTGACTTACCATCTTTGTTCATATAGTACAGCCATATATGATGTACAGCTTTTTTTCAGGAAGGTAAGATGTGGCACATCTGTTTTTCTGTCAGTAGTTGTCTAGTGTTTGTACTTTGAAAAAGCCAGAGGAAAATATTTGTTACAACTTTAAAGGTAGCATTTTCCAAAGAGTTTGATATGCATCCTTCTTAAATTTATGTAACTGTTACAAACTTAACTTGTATTCACATGGAGACCTGTGTGCCTCTGCTGCATTTTTCTTCCATGTCATTCCTGTAAATCGTGGCAACTCTGCTCTGGGTGCTGACCCTTTAGCTTTCTAAACGCTCAAACCTGTTTTTACACTTAGTATTGTACACATCTTTTATAAAGTCTGCATCGTATTTGCTTTTTCTAAATGATGCTAAACATAGAAGTAGAGAACCAATGCACTTTCTTCCTCTGGTTATTCGGTCAGCAGTAAACCTTGATTGTTCTCATTTGGAAAATGTTTTCTTCCCTAGGTCTATTCTCATGAATGTAAATTAATGATCTCGTTTAAGTCCATTTAACTTAGTTCTCTACATCCTTCTTTGTGGAATTCACCAGCCGTTTTAGCTCTGAAATTTCTTGTGTTGCAAATGCAGTCGTTTTGTACTCCYAGCAGTGGTTAAGGGTAGGGTGGCTCTTTGGTGGGCACTCCGCTATTGGGAATGAGGTCAAGCATGGAAACTACCTGCTTAGTATTTATTGCTTTCAAAGTCTGGCAGTGATTTTTAGATCAGAGGGGTGTGAATTTCCAAGCAGGAAGTTGTATTTCAGATGTGTAATGTTTGGGTCTCATAACTTTTGTTACAACAGTAAAAAGGCACAAGCTGGTCCTTACAGCAGGACAGTGAGCACTACTCCTTTGACACTTTGCCCTCTGGCAACGTCTGGTTTTGAAGCTGGGTTCCTGCAGTAACCAAACTAATTTTGCAGAAAGTGTTAGAGTAACATGCCTACTGTCCTTAAAAAAACAAACAAACAAAAAACCAAACACCAAGCAAAAAAGAAAGAAGAAAACCCAAGATGACCCCTATACCTTCAGCATGTTAATTGTAAATTGTCTTCTGGTTCCTGTAAAGGCCAACACGCTTTGTTCGGGGTTTCCTTACGACCCAGCGGTGTGGTAGGCTGTGAGCAGTAGGCAAGTTCTGGTCTGGGCCACTCCGTCCCTGTGCTTGTAGCTTTACCTGGGGTCTGCTGAACACAAAGCTGTGCTCGCTCTTCGGCTCTGCGTGGGACGCGGCTGAAGCTTTTCCATGCGGCAGAGACCCGAGCACCGCTGCTCCCCCCGGTGCCACGGGGCAGCGCGGGGAAGTGCCGGCTGGCGGCAGCTCTCCACATAGCCAGCCCTTGTGTCCAGGTGGGGGGAAACCCCTCCTGCCGCAGCCCGGGCAGCCTCCCAGCCGCCTGGGCTCCGCGCCGAGGGGAGCCGGGCTTGCAGCGGGGCCGGGCTGCGCTCCGCCGGGGCTCCCGGGCACGGCCGGGCCGGCAGCCGAGGGAGCTCCGCCAGCGATGCCGCTCCGCCGGGCGCAGCCAGGTAAGGAGCCGCCGCAAGGGCTGAAGCGGGCGGGGGGGGGGCTCTGTGGGAACAACCTCTGTGTCTGTGTTGCAGGTGTCCCCTCCGGGCGGGGCCCCGCCGCCGCCCCGGGCCCCCCGAGGAGCCCCGCCGCCGCCCGGCTGCTGCCGCCGCTGCTCCCGCTGCTGCTGGTGGTGGGCGCCCGGGCCGGGGCGCAGGCGACGAGCGTCAAGAGCCCGCAGCGACACGGTGAGCGTCCCCCCGCGAGTGCCCGGCGGTGGGGTGGGAGTGCTGCCCGGAGGAGGAGGGAGAGGGGAAGGCGGTACTGCAGCCGCCCCGGGGCCGAGCCCCTCGGTGCGGGCCGCCCGCCGCAGCCTCGGCCGCTGGTGTTTATAGGCCAGCGCGGGCTGAGGCCGCKGCGGTGAGGCTGCGGGGCCGGGCTGCCGGCGGGGGCTGCCCGGGCTGTAGCTGTCCCGGAGAGGAGGAGGAGGAGCGTGGCTGCTAGGGCTAACCCTTACTTTGGTCTGAAGGAACAACCGAAGGGAAACACGCCTCTGGTTTCCAGTCTGACTTCGAGACACAGATAGATGGCATGATTTGACTGTGGCTTTGGAGGTGACTGCATGCAATGGGCCGTTAATTTATTTTATCCTTTTGTTCCTTAGGCCTGTTTTAGTTTAAGGGCTGCCTTTGAAGACAAGACATTGATCCAAAGTTTTGTTTATTCTAAATAATGTTTTACACAGCAGTTTGTTCTAGAAAGCTTGCAGACCTACTTAAAGATTTAACATTGCTTACATTTCAAGTCATTCTGCTGCAGCGGTGCCATTAGGTGCACTTAGGGATGCTTTGGGTCTGCCCCAAAGCCCTTTCCCTTCGGCTCAGACCGGCGCCAGTTGGATGGCAGCGGTGTGTGCAGTCCTCCTCTGCATGGACCACCTGCCCCCCAGCACATCTGCGCAGGAGGAGGGGGTAATATGGACCCCATTCTACTGGGGTCCTCCTGGAGCTGGGTCCTCCTTCCTCTCTCCTTGTTCCTCCCAGGGATCTCGCACAAGCGGTTTGCTCCCCTCCGCATCAGCCCATCAGTAAACTAGTGGAAAGAGCTCATTGATCTCTCAGGGGTCTTATGAATAGGGTTCTTGCAACGGCTATTGATTGCTCTGAATGAAAGATGCAGTAAAGATGCAGAATGCTGCTTTCATTATGACATATTCTTGAGTTACCCTCTGCCATCTAGTCCTAGCAGTCATATTTTGCAGTTTCTGAGTAATACATGGTTATATTTCAGGGATGAATTACAGCCATAAATGTGCATTTTGATACGTAAAATTCCAACGTAATAGTAGAATACTTAACTAATACAATTACAATATGCAGGCAATCCCCTGGATTGTAAGTCACGACTACTTGAAGCTGATCTTCTTAATCTTGAAATCAAATAACAAAATACCTGAAGCTTCTCAAACGTGCTGGACTGGGATCCACCTTTAGGAAACAGAAGAACATTCTTAAAAATCTTGTCCTCTGCTTAGAAATGAAAAGGAAGCCCGCAGGCACATTCCAGGGCTCCCAGGACGTGACCTCCAGCCTTTAGCAGTATGCCGTTATGTTAAAACATTAACTATTTCAAACACTTCTGGCAAGATGCAATTAAGTTTTGAGTTCCTTGTCCCTTTTAATTATTAGAGCTTTCTTGTGTGTTTGCAGCCCTACTTATCATGAAGTCCCAGCCTGCTTACGTTGCATTTAATTGTTTTATTGATCAATTCTCAGGGTGTAAATTGAACCTTCAGGCTCAGCTGAATGAAGGAGAGCTGGGTAGGGGCACTGCTTTAGAAGCAAATTTAAGTTCCAGAGAGTCCAGATTCTCCCATGCTGGTACCTTCTTGTCCGCAGGATGAAGCTACTGTGGCCTTTGAGCAGTTGCAGCTTAACTCTGGTACACCAAGCTAATGGCTTTAATCAGCAGGCGGAGACCAGAGACAACACCTAGAAAGCAAAACTGAGCCCTTCATTTGAACCCAACCTATATCTATTGGAAGCCTAAAGGCCGTGCTGGGCCCTGGGGCTGGACCCAACATGCAAACAGCCCAGCAGGAGGGTAGAAGTTTCCTTTCTTAGTCATGTATGAAAAAGCCTTTTATAGACTTTAATAGGAATCATTATTTTTCTTCATGTTTTTTAGAAAATTTATATGGAATAGTACATACTCTTTTGGTGATTGGGGGTTGTTTTAGGAATCTGTGTACTCTGGAGTGTATGTACGTATAACAAAGATAGTTTTCCTGAGCATTACAGAAAACATTAGTTTAAATAAAAAATTACAAATAATCGTTATTACAGTCTAGTACCTAAAAACCTATCTATTGCAAATCTATTGATTTGGCCTGTCAAAACATTCAGTAAGTTTGGCAATCTGCACTGTATCCAGGGCTACAGCAGAACATTGATAAATGTAGAGATATATATATATATATTTTTAAAGAAACAAACCCACTGGGATTTTTTGCTGTTTATGTTTAATAGGTTTTACTGTATTTATGATTATTTCAGAACATAGCCTGAATCCCAACAGTTCTTTGTGGGATATGGATTATGAAGGACTGTTTCACAGTAAGAAAACCCTTCCTGGGACCATGGGCTTGTACAAACCCTCCAGCCTGTTCAGGAGCAGCTCTCTCCTGAGTCACCAGGGAAGGAGAAATTTGCCAAGTCAGAACCTGGGCCAGAAACCACAAGAAAAGCAGTTGTCCTGTGACATGCTCCTTAAACTTTCCAGATATATTTTAATGGATACCTTTGGACCTAGCTTGGCCTGGAATCTCTTTCGGTTTTATAATTGTGATCGAGAAGTCAACCTGCCCAAAATTCGTATCAGTCCTCTCAAGGTGGCCCAGCACAAGGTGAAGCCATTCTTGCTACGCAGGGTGCTACAGCTCCTCAGGAATATGGGAGTGTTGTCTGACGCTCAGCAGTCCAAGGCCGCCTCTCTGCTCAAGAAGCAAATGCTTAAACCAAGGAAAATACCGTTAAAGCCCAAAGTGGAACAAAGTGGTAGGTATATAAGGAGGAGATGTGGTTTTGGTATCTCAAATGCTTTCTGGTGCTGGCTGAGCGGAGCCGTGGGGCCAGGCTGCGTGCTGCCAGGGCGAGGGGTGGACATCACTGGGTGCAATCCGGTACGTGGTGGTCCTGTGTCGTGCCAGGAGCCGGCACTCAGCGTTCAGGCTGAGCTGGAGCCAGGGCTCRGAGTGCTCAGCCCTCAGCTGGAGGCCTGTGATGAGGCGGGTAGGAAGCAGTTGCCGTCTGCAGAAGAGGAGATGTTAGACGAAGGCCGGTACGGCGTGCGGAGGGCAGTCGCCGCAGAAGGGCCATTGTAAGGAGACAGTCTGTGGGAGTCAATACAGGCACTAAAAGCTGCGGTGACGCCGTGCCCGGCTCGGTGGGGCTGCCAGGCGCACGGTGCCGCTGAGCGCAGCCCTCGGGCGAGCGTTAGGGGTGCGTTGCTCCCGCTCCCGGGGGCCCGGCCGTGCTGATGTGCTCCCCTCCCCGGCTCCGGGCCGCGGCCTGCCTGTGGAAATACAGCAAACGTAAAACGAATTTAAAAAAAAAAAAAAAAAGTGGAGAATTTCAAGAAATGCGGCTGGGAAGAGAAGAAAAAAAAATATAAATACATTTTCACCAGTGTCACGCAGGGGCTGGCGGCCCCCGCCCCCCACGCGCGGGCGGGTTTGCCCGGGGCGGGCGGCGGCTGTGCAAGGGCGACCCCTCGCGGCCGGCGGCGGCGCCGCCCCCCGGTCGCTGCCCGCTGTCGCCGTGCGGAGCGGGGTCCGCAGGCGGGGGGGCAGGGGGGGGCTCCGGACACGGAGGTTTGGGGGCAGCCCGGTCCGAGCTGGCCCTGGCCCTGCCGCGGGCGCCGCGGGCCCCGCACAGCCGGAGTTATCCCGTGATGCTGCCGGTTGCCGGCCCCGTGGGAATGGGGTGTCGCTCAGGGGATGCTGACTCCGCTTCTCCTTCCTTTCTCTGAGTAGTAAGAAGGAAACAGGAAACCGTCCAGCGAGGGAGTGTGCCCGGGAAAATCACTTACAGAGCATCCTCTCTGCATTCGTGTGCGAGATCTGTATCTCCGGGAAGAGGTGGTGGTGCTCTGGGAGTCAATCCRTCCACTGCTGACTCATTTAGAGCAGCTTTGTTGTGTGCCATTACCTTAAAATGAAACCTTGCCAGTCATCGATATTTGTTACTGAATGTTACGGTCGTGTCTGTAGGCAGAGCGTTACAGTCGTTGCGACACGCCGAGACACAAGAGGGTCGAGGTTGCCTCATACCTGGTAGCCCATTACAGAAAATGACCCATTTTTGTTTGTTAGAAAGGTAAACTTCAGTTTATATCCAACAATAACTCAAAGGAGGGCTTGGGGTGGGTTTTTTTGCAAGGAAGAGTTACGCCAGCCATATGTTTGAGGCAGTGAGTGTTAGTCATGATTTCCCACTTGGAGGTGTGAGGATGTTTGGGAACATTCTTGTGCTGAGGATGTGTCCCGTAACCAAGCACTGTGGTATAAGCTTCACAGCGGTGCTGCTGCAAAACAAAAATGAAATTTGGAAAAGAGTGAAAGGAAAAGAGTTTAAGCTCCCGAGCACCAAACTACAGATAGCAATAGGCGCTTCTGTGTTTTCCTTAAAATCAGATGGGAATCTTTAGAAAAACAGGATGATATGTCCAGTCTCATTTGCTCTGAAGTTTTCCTCCTCAGACCTGTGGAAACTTAATACAGGGGAAAATGGCACTGAAATCATTCACCTGAAAGTAGCCCTTTCCTCACAAAAAGAATCAGACTGGTGTATTTATGTGGATTTTGAGGCTACAAAAGGAGGAAGGCTTTGAAGAATTTAAACAGTGCTCACAGCTTAACAATTTTGTGTTCTTGTTCAGAAAAAGTCCCATGTAAATGGGAGTGACTTCGGCTTTGCTGATCATTTCATAAGGCCTGCACAAAGTTTAGCGTGAACCAAAGCTTGTGCTACATTTATTTCCACTATTACTATGTTAGATTAATCATTGTTGCCTTTTATTTAGATTGCAAGTCCATGAAATCTTTTGCACAGAGTAAATATTTTAAATGAAGATGTGTGAGATTTCTAGGGCCCCAATAGGTGTAAAAATAGAGGTTCAAATCCTTTTCTATCTCAAATTTTGCACTTCTAGAACCGCTGAATTCAGAGAATTTAGTGTGTTTTAAGACAAAATACTCCTATTTGTCTTGTCTTGCCTGAAACTTCCACTGGTAGATAAATCTTTCTCCAAAAAATTTGAGCACAGCCTCCTGTATCTCTGATAACAGCTCTGCTTTCCCATGACCTGCATTCATATATGTCATATTCAGATAAGAAGGAGGCACAACGCTGACTAATGCTGCTTTTTTGGAAGGAAAATGACAAAAGCTATTTGAGACAGGAATAGAAGTGCCAGCACTAAATGACAGATGAACAGCCAGTAGCAAAGGTGGCAGCTCTAACGTTTCCCTGTATTTATGGAGTATTGAAATGAGGAACTGTTATCTGGATTTGTTTCTCTAGGCTGGATGCTTATCTTCAGATTCAGCAATACTCTGGGTCCCAGGACAGGGTGTAAGAGAGTGGATGGGTTTTGTTTAGCACAAGTGAGTGTTGCTCCTGCTCCAGAGCTGTTGTCTGGAGCGTGGGGCATGGCCGTGCCCCTCGCCCACCCCCCTGCTTCCAGTCTGTTCCCATATTTTGTCTGACAGCACTTGCTCCTTATTAACATAACTATAGCCTCTTTGTGCCCTCCGTCAGCAGAAATCCTGCACCAGAATAAATTTCAGAGGTGACAGATTGGAACAGTTTGACCAGATGATGGCACACAAATGTCTCTGAGATCGGCAGCACCTGTGGCTTTGCACCTCTTTGGCTTTGGCCCTGGGCGGGAGCAGTGGTTGGCACTGTTGCCTGCCCACTTCTGGCTCTTCCTCTCTGGATGTCGGGCTCTAGAGTGGAGATGAGGGATTAAGTGTAGACTCTGGGAGGGAGAATGCAGTGGCCGCAGTAACCAGTTACCTGTCTTTATGTGTCCCCAGGAAGCTCAGTTGTGCTATATTTTAGAGCCTATAAAAAATGTGATATTCTGGTTCATGGAAAACAAACCAGTGTGTGATGGTCCTTCTGTAGGCAGTGCCAGGTCCACTGAGAATGGAATGCAGGAACCTGCAAAAGCCAGGAACGCAGTCCTGGAGGATGAAAGCATGTGGGTTTCCTTGAGGCCGTGTCTTGTCAGAGCACCTTCTAGGGCTTTTCCTCTCTTTCACTGCAGGCTCTGATTACAGGTTGATTTGGTCCGGTGATGGGAGGTGAAGTGGCAGATACCTTTCTGCTCACCCACTGTCAGGGGAACTTTTGCAGCCGCCGGGTTACAGCGTTCTCCGTAGATCTGCCAGACGCAGGACAGCACAGGGCAAAACACCCCCGCGGGAAGGTGCCGGAGGGGCCAGCTGCCTCCCAAGAAGGGCCAAGGCGTGACCACATTGGGGTCTGGAGGCTGGTGTGCCTCAGCCCCCTGCCCTTCTTGGGGAGGCAACTGGCCCCCAATCGCACACTGCGCATGGGGCGTTTGAGCCCTGCCGGGTGCTCGGTGGCTCTGCGCAGAGCCCCCCCGGGCCCTCCCCGGGCTGAGGCTTGCCCTGCTCCCCATGACTCCGGGGAGCCCGTCGGGGAGGCCGCAGCCCCAGGGGCTCGGAGCCGGGGAAGACCTTTGCGTGCGGGCAGCGGGGCTCTCCCCGGCCCCGAGCATCTGGGCGCCGGTCGCAGATATACGTCCAGGCTGGAGGGATCGTCCCCGGCTGGGAGGAGCCAGCAGCTCCGCTGCTGTAAACAGTGCGGGCACCGCCAGCGGTTGGGAGATGGATATAAAAAGGGAGGCGGAGGGGAGGCAGCCGGAGCGGAGGAGCGGGAACTGCCTGCGCCTGCCTGCCCCTGCCTCTGCTGCCTGCAGCCCGGGTGCCCAGCAGCCCGGGTCGGGAGCTCCCGAGAGGCGGCGTACAAAGTTTGCGGCTCGGCGCTGCCGCGGATAGGTAAGCGATCTTTGCAGCCGAAGTTTGAAACCCGCCGGTGCTTCTCGTCGATCTGCCGCTGGGGTTTTCTCCTCGCCGGCTCTCTGTTCGTCCTGCTCTTGTGATTGCCTCGCCGCGTCCGGGGTTGTATGGAGCCGGGGAGGGGGGGATTTCTGTTTTCGGTCTTGCTAGGTTAAGTGGAGGGAAGAAAAAAAGGAAAAACAAAAAAAAACCAGAACGCATCAAAAGCAGTATGTGCCTTTGCGCCAGCTCCGTGCAAAACCGCGGCGAAGGGGCCGGCGCAGCGCACGTGTTGCGGGCGGGGGCTGCCCCGCGGCTGCGGGCAGCAGGTAGCGGCTGCGGCGGCGTCCGGGACGCGCCGACCGCGGGGACCCCCCCGGGGGGGCCGCGGCTCCTCCTGCCCTTCGCGCCGGACCGGACCCGGAGCCGGTCCCGGCGCCGCCGGGGGACGCGCCGGGGAGCAGCGAGCGGCGGCAGCGCATCAGGTCGGTACCGCGCCCCTCCGCGCCCTTCCGCGCCCCGCCGCGCCCCGCCGCCGCTGCCGCCGCCGCCCGTCTCTTGCAGGGCCCTGCCCGGAGGCCGCCCCGCACCTCGCCCCGTGGCGACCCGGCTCCGACACCCGCCGCGCCGCCGTGGTGGGCCGGGGGGCGGCCCTGCTCCTGGAGAGCTCCGCCGCCTTCCACTCCCTCGTCATCCGCGACGGAGGTAAGCGGGGCCGCCGGCTGCTCCCGGAGCCCGGGCGCTGCGGGGGGCGGCCCGGCTGTGCCTGCCGGCGGGAGRCACCTCCCGCCCCCCTCCGCGCCTCCAGCCCCCGGCGGTGCGCGMCCCCGACCCCGCTCCTCTCCCCTCGCCCGCCAGGGAGGCTGGTGTTCGCCGACCGCCCYCACGGGCCGCCCATCACCCTGCGGGCCCGCTACATCCTCATCCACGAYGGCGGGGAGCTGCACATCGGCTCGGAGCGCTGCCCCTACGGCTCGCGGGCCACCATCTCGCTGTACGGGCGAGCCGCCGAGGGGGCGGCCGTGGAGGGCTTCGGCCAGAAGTTCGTGGGCGTGGGTCGCGGCGGCGTCCTGGAGCTCCACGGCCGGCGGCCCCGCTCCTGGACCCTCCTGGACAAAACGCTGCACCCCGGCGGGCTCCGCTACGGCTCCTACTCCTCCGAGAAGCGGTGGGGCAGCCGCGGGCTCAACCTCCGCATCCTGGACGCCGGCACGGCGCGGGTGCTGGCGGCGGGGCGCTTCGACACCCACCTGCGGCCCGGCGAGTGCCGGCGGCTGCGCGCCTTCCTGGCCCTCCAGGCCCCCGGCAGGGTGGTGGCGGCCGCCGTKGGGGACTCGGCCGCCCGAAGCCTCACGCTGGAGACGCGGCTGCTGCTGCGGGACCGCCTCGGCAGCGGGTACATCGCCCGCCTGGGCTACAGGTGAGGCGGGCGTGGGGCGGGGGGTGGGCGGAGGACGGGCCCTCGGCGCCACCATGGACAGCTCCGCGCCGGGGCCGCCGCGCCCGCCCGGGGCTCGCCCCGACGGAGGGGCGCGACCGGGGGCTCGGCCGGGCCCCGCGGGCACCCGGGGGGSGGAAGGGAGGGAGGGAGGGCGGGAATGCCGCGCTGCACCCTCCCCTCCTGCCCAAGCTCTTTGGGGGATGGAGGGTTCAGGGGGTCACTCGCTTTGCTCCTTCCCGGCCTCCCTCAGGCAGCCCTGGGCGCTGGTGGGCATCCTCGGAGGGGATCGGCTTTCCACAGCAGAAGATAAGCGGGAGTATCACGGGAATGGAACAACGGGGCTAGCCGTCGCCCAAAGAGATTTCCTCACCTACGACGGCACCCGTTTTACTGTTACTGCTTTCAGTGGATGGATAAAAGGTTTAGTCTTCCCTGACAATTGCTTGTCTTCTGTTGCTTTGCTCTGATTTTTTTTCTGGCTGCTGTGAATCTGAACAATGCAATGATAATAATACCGTAGACTTTTGCTCACATGCACGGTGACCAAGCTAAGAGCGGTGCTTTCGCAAAGTAACGTTTTAGCTGCCTACAAAGAGATGACACTGACATATTTAATGGCTAGAGCACTTCTGTCACACGTAGAGTTGTCTAGATAAAAATTAAATTGGTATGCTCTTTGGCTAATTGCATGATTCTGTCATGTGCAACTGTAAAAATAATTGATTGCTTCATTCTTCAGGGGTGCCTCATAATGGATTTAAAGTGGAAGTGTCCAAAGGAATAATTCTTCATTTGGTGGATGAGGTTACAAGTTGGTTACCTGGCGACCGGATTGTCATTGCCAGTACAGATTATTCTATGCATCAGGCTGAAGAGTTTAATCTCCTTCCTTGCCCTGAATGTAAAAGTAATCAAGTGAAAATTGATGGTATGAAATATTTTTAGGAAGCTACTCATTTGTGGTAAATATTTACATTGCCTTGTCTTTAATGTTCTACATTTACATTTACTTGTCTTTTTAGCTAGTTTTTGTTCCATAAACACATGGACGCTTGTCATATGAAAGCTGAAGGCACCGATACTGGAACTTTGAAGTTTGACCAGGGGCAGCAGTCCCTTGTAGAAATCAGGGGAAGTGCTAATCTCCTCTGGGATCAAATACTAACAACTGGGCAAGTCCCCAGACTTGGTGATTGCTTAAATGAAAGGCGTGCACTTGCTTAGAACAATGCGATAATGAAGAAAGACGCTGTGCTCACCCTGAATAAAAGGTTTCTGATTTTCATAGGCAGCCCACTTTATCTTCACATTGGAGAAGTCATTGATGGTGTCGATATGAGGGCAGAGGTTGGTCTTCTGACTAGAAATATACTTATTCAAGGAGAAATGGAAGACTCCTGTTATGGACAAAATCAATGTCAGTTTTTCTCCTTTGACACATTCGGAGGACATATTAAAGTGAGTAATTTTTAATGCATATGCCTGTAGGTGGTTTCAGGTTGTTCCTTTCCTGGCTTGTAAACAAGCGATACAATGCATGAAACTACCGTTGTATCTGGGGAAAAAAGTATACTTGTCTATGAAGAAGTTTGTTGGCCTCTTTTGCAAAACTAGACTTGCAATGAGGCTGTGCCATTTTCTTCACCGCGTATGCAAAAACGTACCCGTCTCTGGGCGAGAGAGGATTCTTTAGCTGTCAGTAGGGTCAGCGTGAAGTTACATAGTTCATGAGATGTCACCGAAGAAACTGTGCTTCCTGCAGAACAAACCTGCTCCCTTCATGGCTCAGAGAAGTGCTGGGTCTCGCCCTGTTGTGCTTTGCCTCCTCTTGCTTGTCCCATGTGTTCTTGGTGGAGGTGCAAAGTCTTGCTTGTTGCAGGGGCTTCGTGTAAAATTACTCCATCACCAGTTGGTGGAAACTGGGGAGCTGTGCAGGTCTTGCCTAAAATCACTTGACAGAGATAAAGTTGCCAGGAAATAGAGCCTGGTGGTAAATGCTACACCTTTCGGTAGCTGGCAGGAGTACCTTGTCCGTAGCCATGTCACACACTGCTATTGCTAAATCCTGCACGCGGTGTTTGGCGGCTGTTCCTTGGCAGCCCCATGCCCGTAGGTGTGCAGCTGCTGGCACACCGCGGTGAGTCAGAGCAGGGAGCTGACACCTCCTTCTGGGATCAGGCCCTATCTTACTCTGCAAACATATTGCCTAATAAGCTTAAAAAAAAAACCCGTGTTTTGCTTTTTGCGCGTGTTTGTATTGTAATGCCTTACTTGGATCTACATTTGTCTCAACAGATCCTAAGGAATTTTAGCTCTGTTCACATGTCAGGAGTGGAATTAAAAAACATGGGGCAGCAAATCCTGGGCAGTTACCCTGTGCATTTTCACTTGGCTGAGGATGTGGATGAGAGAGGAGGATACGAACGCCCAACGTACCTTGATAACCTGGCTATCCACCACTGCTTCTCTAGGTGTGTTGCCATACATGGAACTCATGGCCTTCTGGTAGGAGACATATTTTATTAGTACCAAGTTAATTTATTTGCTTAGGCACTGCTAAACAGTAAGAGCCATTTGTTATACAAAGAGAAATCAGAATATTGAAACAAGGCATTTTTTCCCCAAGAAATGTCCTGACTTGTCAACTTCATTTGACTGGTATTCAGGTTAGGACTGTTGCTCTGGTAGTGCAGCTCTTTGAAATGAATTTCAGGTTCCTAATTAATATTGTTAATGGTGTGATCAGATATAGYGAAATCTTTGCTATGGTTAATCTGGACAGTTTGGGATCAGAGGAACTTTCATTTAAAATGAAAGCAGTGGACCTTTACTGGACCTGACGGAAGCAATGGATCTTTAATTTGCAAAGGGGATAAAAAAGACAGGGGTTGTTCAAGTCAGAGCAATGTGAAATATATCCAAAAATATTCACATGACAAAGGGAATGAAATATGAGAGGGACAGATCCAAATGGCCGCTTCAGTGCCAGAAAAGCCCTCAGGAACTTGGCTTTGACCTAGAGCTTCACAAGGGCATTGTGGAGAGGAACTTAAAAAAAMCCACAAAAAAGCCATACGTGTCCCAGCTGGAAGATACAGATTCCTGCTCCAGTTCCGACACATCCAGTTGCTGTGTGCTCTGCGAGACCCTGAATGGTGTTCTGGTGTCCGTGGGCATTTCCTCATTCACCTGATGTGTGCTCAGGCAGAGACACTCCCTGAACTCTCCATGACCTCCCGCGTTTTTCCTGACAACTTCTTCTCAACCCTGGCCCTAAAGCTGTGTAAGAGATGACATAGATGCACTCTGGTGGGACCCTTGTGTGGAAAGGGCCCTCCTGAAAGGATGTATTCACGAAAATGTGATGCTGGGACATCACAAACTAAACTGGATTTGCATTGTCCAGATCACTCAGAATGTTGATTGCCTTCTCATATATGTGATTTGCTCTGGCTGTAGAGCCTGCTTTTGCGTACAGAACCCTTAGGTGGCAGGAGACTTACCCAGTATGCATGGATATGGTTTAACTTGCTTCCTCTTCTCGTCGGTATTAAACCTCTGGAATTGAAGGAACCTGCCTAGGATGAAAAATTAAGCCTTATGTTAATAAGGTCCTGAGAAGAATGGTGTGTGCTCTTGCTCTTTATCAGAAGTGTGGTTGTCAAGGGTTTATCTGGATGCATGGGATGCAATAGTTGTGAAATTAAGAATCCAAGTGTGAGATCCAGCCCCCCTGCATCTACTGCTGAGGGCTTTGAGTGCATGAATCAGTGAATAAATTTTATAGCAAAGGTTAAAGATGTGATTCTGTGGAAGAATTGTGTGGTTTCAATACAGTCATTAAGACAAAGAGTAATTAAAATGTAATAAAAAGCCTTGCTTTAAAATAAATTAAAAGAATTTGCAGTTCCAGAGAAGAGCATGTATGTCAGAGCAAGGCAGTTAAATAACATAGATGGGTACCCATTTTAGCAGCAGATTATAAAACTTCAGCCCTTGAGGCAGAATAAACCAGATAGATAGGTGTTTTTTCCCCTCTCCTGTTCTGAGGGTTTAGAGGATGTAATCGTAGAAGTACGTCGCCGGAGCGCCGTGGTTTGCGCCTCGCTGTGTTCTGGCCACGCGGTGCCGTCTGCAGGGCCCTTCTCCCATCTGCTGCTCCCGTGTGCCGGGCTTGTGCCGCGCTGCAAGCCGGCGGCAGCGGCGCGCAGCTTGGGTTACCCGCCGCGGCTGGGGAGCAGGCTGCGGCACGCCGCGCGCTGCCCTGGCACGCCTCAGGCGTGCGGGATGCTGGAGTCTTTCATGTCGAGTGTGTCAGCCCGTAAAGGTCACTTATATTGTGTTGCGGAACTATATATAATTCAGTGTTTAGAGGTAYCTTAATCATCTGGTGCTGGACACACCAGCGGGGCTGTAGCCTGCGTCGTGGACGGTGTTGTATGCTGACATGTGCAGTAATATGCTACTATGGTACAGTAATATGTCACGTGCCGCAGGTGGGCTCTCGTTTCCAAGCKTTGAGTTTCTGTCTGTGATATGCCAGAACTGATCAGTTACTGGGGTTTTGATCTAATGGCATGGGCCTTTATCTTTCAGTGTAAATGTAAGTGATCTTTAAATTATGTTATTTTTGGTTAGGGGAGTGATCAATATAGTTTCGTGTATGTAAGTTTTCAGGGGTGCCATGCGATTCTGAAGCTGTGACTAATCATATTAATTAAAGCTAAAATCTGGTTTCGATACAAGGCTGTTTTTTAATGCAGTTGTCTGAAGCACAGATTAGCCAAACTTCAGCTAAATTCAGAAGAATGAAACTCTGCAATTGAAATGCTGTTTAAAACAGCGAGCGGTTTGTTGTTACAGTTTCTTTCCAAAAATAGTCTTCTATGGCCTCCTTAGCGCAGCTTCTGCCCGTCATTTGGAAGGGTAGAAGTAGCCAGGCTTACTGTTCTTAGCAGGTTGGCAAGGACACTTGCATTTTTATCTAAATCCRTTTCCTATCTGTATTTCCAAGGCTCGGCTGGCAGGGACACGTTCAGTGTCGCTGCGTGTAGGYTCTCTGTTACCCTCCTCGTAGCTCACTCCGAGCTACTGTACCTGCCTGCAGGGTCTCGGTGGATTTCCAAAACTGTATCAGGTAGGAGTTGGGTACCTGGTTGTGTTGCRCCTTATTTTTAACTCTCTCTTGAACACCTCATTAGGGCAGAAACAAGAGCAGCAGATGACAAGTTTGAGGGGTGATTGCCAGGAAAACAATGAAATCCAGTAGAGATATACCTATGGGGACTATAGTGTTCGTGACTCCAGATATTATGTACAGTTGCAGGCCATTAAGGGGAAATCACAGGATATGAGTCTGAAATGGATKTAGTTCAAGTATCCCTCTGTATACGGAAATAACCAAGTAGGTTATTATTAGTTAATCTTGCAGTCTTACACAGACATAACTCTGACGTCAACAGGAATTTTGTACGCCTGAAGAGTGAATAAATATGCTGACAGGGATCATTTGAGGAAAAGTTAAGGTTTCGGTAAGATTTAGTAACAAATAGCTGGCATTTTAACTAGCCTGGTTTAATATTTACATTTAAAAGAAGGATTTCTGAATTTAGCTTCATAAGACTGCACATCAAAGGAGGCTTGTGCTAAGTCCTCTTGGTCAAATTAGGGTTTAATGCAATATCCCTGTGCATGTCAGTTAATATTAAATAGATTGAAACAGTAAAATACCGTCTCTGCCCAATGGAGCGGCCCTGCACCTTCTGAGAGTGGAGGAGAAAGAACAGAAACCTCGTAAATATAAATTACTTCATGTGGTGCATTTTAAAGAATTTCTTACTTTATTTGGGAAGTGTTGCAGCCATGAAAATTTCTGGATTAACCATCCTAACTGGTTGGTTTATCATGCGAGACACACTTATCTTTACGCAGATATTTACTCCATGACACTGAATCAAATATTCTCTCGTAGAGCTGAGGGCAGTTTTAAATCCAGTAATTTGCAATTTTCTTTTAACTATGCATGTGATCTTCCTGAGAGTAATTTTAATAGCAGTTTCACTGTATAAGAAGATCAGTCCAAGTTACACAAACTGCATGTAGTTTGAGTTAGCTCCAGGACTGATGCCTGTGGAGGCAAAACCACTCCGTAGTGTTTCAGGAATTTATTGATAAGCAAAGCACATCAGTTAGTTCCCACTGCTGTTAGCATTGCGACCTACGGCCTGTATACTTTTTTCCAGGTAAAAGACACCATTGGCTACGACACTCTGGGGCACTGCTTCTTCCTCGAAGACGGGACGGAGCAACGCAATACATTTTATCACAACTTGGGCCTCCTCACGAGGTCGGGGACGATCTTGCCTTCGGATCGCAATGAGGCTATGTGCCTTGCCATCCGCAGCCACGTCTACGGGAATTACGTTCCTGTGCCGAGCACCGACTGCATGTAAGTGCTCTGGGAGCTGTAGCCAGGTTTTGCACTTACGTTGTGCTTTATAGCTGGGTCCCAAAGCATGCATGGTGAAACTTTTGAAAGGTGCTATTTGATATTAAATGAAAAATTGTAGCTTTTTCTACCATTTCTCATTTTAAAATAATTTAGCTACTTGACCATGTTTYGCTTGTGAAGAGATCTGTTAACACCTGCACGAATCCTAAGCAAGGAATATTTGCTGCTGGTTATTCCTGTCACTGTTCCCTGAGAATTATAAATATGTTAGAGCACTTTGCTCGTTTCTGAACCCTTTCCAATTCTTTTTAAATAAGATGTTGAAGGCTCCGTGAAATCTGTCTGGTAAATGCAAGTTGCTTCAGCCCTGGCATAGACTGGCAAAAATATCACTTACTATAAAGTTCTTACCTTTTTTCACCAGGGCTGAATTAGGACTAGAGCATCTAGAGTAAGTTGGTCAATAGTACATGAGTGTGTGAATACATCAGGAGATTTAGTGAGAATGCAGAGATTAGCATAAACTGCAGTAAGCATCATTTAGCAATAAACAATATCGCGATATAGCTGACCAAAGTTAGCTTCTATTTTGGAGACTGATGAGCTGTAACATGGACACTCAGGGACCCAGGTATTGGTCTGGCTGGTGTTTGCAAGCGAGAACACAGTTTAGCGAAGGAAATTTGCATTTTCATGTTTTCTGGAAAAGGATGCAGTGGCCAAACTCTACTTATTTTAATTTATGTAAATAATCCAACTGAATTAATTACAATTATTGTTGCTGAAATGCTAAGGTTGCTTGTATGGCTAATACAAATTTATTTTGCACCTATTTAGTGGTTCTGTTAATCCAAASGAGTGTGGATTCTTGATTATGTAATAGTTAAGGTGGAAAAAAAATGATTGAGATTTTCTGCTTAGAATGATCAAATTAATTGGTACAGTCATGAGAAAAGGTTTACGGTGGTTTTACATGTGRTCTTTATTACTGCAAAAGATGTTATCAAATGAAGTAAGACAACAGTTGACAATATTTTCATAGCTATATCTGGCTTCTGTTTGTGCCACTACTGATCTTCCCTCTGAAGCAAAAAWTCCTTATTTGAACAAATGTCAAAATAATAGCTCCTTAATCTCCTGGTTAACGAGCCATTTATGGCTTGCAAGGACATTTGTTTTGTTTTTTACGTAGAAGCTTCATAAATCCATAGAGAATCCCCTAACTCCTGCCATTGCCCCTGAAGTTCCAAAAAACAAACCAGAAGTTCACTTTTCAGACATTTTCCAAAGCTGCTTAACTTAAAAAAAAAAAAAGAAGACATTGGGTTTCCTTAAGCTGCATTTAACAGAGCATAGATTTTTTGTTAACAGTCTCATATAATTTACAATAGGTTCAGCATGTGGCTCCATAAATGAACATGTTTGACATTACTAGATGGTTTCCTTTCCTTAAAGAGTACCATTAAAAGGTTGTGTGGAGTTTTAAAGTCAATGGGAGGGTTGTGGCTCAAGTCTAGTGCAGTGCTATGAAAATGTATTCCTTCCTGTTTGGTAACTGCTTAGGATCATTTTGATTTTGATTTTTCAGGGCTGTCAGCACATTCTGGATTGCAAATCCAAACAACAACTTACTAGAGAATGCAGCAGCTGGTGCTCAGGTAAAATCATTCAATGGCAAGAGCTATGCTTTGCCTCCAGTTCCCATATATTCTACCCTTATTGATGTCATTAGCRTGAGGGCAATGAATTTTTAGTAAGCCATCATAAAATTTGCGTATGTATTTCTGCAACCCTTGTCTCTGTTAAGAACAAGTATTTGCCTACAGTTCTCACACTGATTTCTCTCACAACTGTGGCTGGAAATGGTGTGTGATGTCTCTTAGCAAATGTTGATTTTTATTCGTAGTTAATAGTTAAATGCCCAATAAAATTTTATATTTGTATATATAAATATATACTCTCTCCTTGTTATTATCGCTGATGTGTACCCAAATCATGTTTGTGTTTAATGTGCCTGTATGGAGAAGGCTATGATTTCTAATAAATTCCCTGAATTTCACCCACAATATATGCATTTTTAAAACCCATGTGTGTGAGCCCTGGGGGCCCACTCTCCATGCCAGAGGATAAGTCAGGAGGTGTACGRGCATGGGCTGGTGTGTGTCCCCTGGGACTCGTACATGTTTGGCAGGCTCAGGTTAGMAATCTGGCCAGCATAGTGGGAAACCCTAAGTCCCCAGGATAACCTKATCATTAATTGTAGTGTCCCATTTCTCAGACCTCCCTTTGTCTTTTAGGATGTTGGGATATGGTACATCTTCCACCGGGTTCCAACTGGACAGTCTGAGGGGCAATATCCAGAGGGACAGGCTGAACATACCCCCTTGGGAGTATTTTACAACAACAGAGTCCACTCCAATTTCAAGGCAAGTGGATGATTTTTATGTGTTACTATCAATAAAATAGTATGGCATAGGGCTGACCAGGTGTGGTGCTCTGAAATCAGATGATCATGGGTGTCTTTCTTACATTTTGATAGTGGTCTTTTAACACTATATCAAGAGACAATCAGCTTTTTGGGATGATGCTCATTCTAATGATCGAAGAGGGAGCTGAGCAGAATGGGGCTCCCATTTCAGGTGCTTCAGCTGGGTGCCTGTGTTAGAGGGGATGTGCCCAAGCCATAGGTACACCTACTACTGAGTGAGATTTAAGGAATGACAGGCAGGACACTGAGCACTGCTGTTGGCTACAGTGGTGCAAGGATATAGGGGGAGGAGCAAAAGTAATTGGTGCCAGGGCCTGCTCATCACCTTTGAAAAATGAGACCAAAAATTCAAGGGTCATTACAAGAAAAACGTTTTCCCCCAAATACACTGTTGACATGAAAACGTAACCTGTAAGCTGTAAAAAGCGTTTTTAACTTTTTTCTCAGGATTCTAGATTGAAATCAGTGCTGTTCTCTGTGCCTTGTATATTTTACATCTTGGTCCATGACAGCTGCTGCTCTAGCCCAAAGTCTTTAACTTAGCTACARCGGCTCATGTTCTCTTTTGACTGTCGGGGGACTTGTCACTCTTTATTTAAAGCCTTACTTCTTAACAACACTCTTTTTCCAAAAAGTTGTCAAGAGCTTGGCAGAGCCCCTCATTGCTTTCTGCGAGGGAGAGAGCGAGTGGGAGTGCAGTGCCTTGCTTTGGGTCAGAAGGCAGCCCAAGATGCTGATGCATAACACATGGCAGGGCAGGCTCTGTCCTGACTTCAGCGTACTACATCCTGCGCTAATGTCACGCTGAGCGGTGCCAAGTGACACCGAAAGGGAAGAGAAAGCCCAGGCTGCAGCCGCTGGCTGTGCCTGCACGCACTGGCTGCCCACRTTCATTGATAAAAATCTGGGATCTCTGGTCTCTGTTGGGCGGTCTGTTAAAATAATTGGAGTCGTGTGTATTTTCAGGCTGGTTTGTTTATTGGAAAAGGAGTAAAGACAACGAGAGCCAGCGCTGAGGATCCCAGAGAGTATCTCACTGTCGATAATGCCAGGTAAGCACATACTGTATGGCTGAGCGTTTTGRATAGTTGTACTGCTGCTTGGCTTCTGCATTGTATTTAGCAGATCATTAATGCCTCATTATGGCTGGAGCATCTGAAAAAAACACACAAGCTATCTCTGATGTGCGGAGGCAAATACTTCATAGCTATGCACTGAATTGTTTGTGTTATTGCTGACCAAAAATGATACACGTGCACTTATGAGGACTAAGCAGTGAAGCACGTGAAAGGGGATCCAGATCCTATTATTCYGTTAGTGGGTTTGTAAACTCCAACATTTCTTATTAATTGCTTAAAAGAACTTACATCTGAAAGATGATGTAAGAGGCTGCTGAGACGGTCTAGGATTAATGAGGAAGGTAAAGTAGCCTCAAAGCTTTTTATTAGCTGCTTTAAAATCTCTGAGCTTCCTTTCGCAGAGTGGAAGCAGGTAAATTAAGTCCATTTTCTCGCTCGCTGCAGCCCTATGGGTCTGTGAGAGGAGGATGTGGCACAAATCAGCCACAGCTCCTGGTCAAGCCTTGCTTTTTTTCCTCCTCCATCATACCCTCTCAATGCTCCCGTAYGGCTGAAAGGAAAGGGTGACTTTGCCTCCCTCTGCGAGACTTCCCTCCCCGGGCCACCCCCTTGGGCACTGAGGTGCCACATCCCTCGGGACATCAGCTGGAAGAATTAGGAGGTGAGGGTAGAGTCAGAAAAAGCAATGGTGATTTTTTTCCAAACACGGCACAAGTCTACCATTAACTGCCAGTGTGGCAAGAAATAGCCTGAAAGTAATTGAGAAGCACCCAATTCCCAGGGCGAATCCTTTTTTCGTATGACAGCTTCTCTTTCAGCAGAGACAGAAGCATATGGAGGTCTGGTCTGTACATGCAAGGAAAGCAGCTCCAGTTACTCCGTTATCTTTGCTGAATGAGATTCTCGGAAGCGCCTAATTCATTCTGTAGCATCAATCCAGGGATTCTCAATGGGCCTTCTAAGGGCAATTACAGAGGGACCCAAGTGACTTGGGAAAAATGTTTTCTGTGCCTCTAAATCACACTGAATCAAATTAAGGAGTAACCATGGGCCCACTGAAGTCTAGCAAGAAATCTCCTGTGGATTTCACTGGGGCCAGAATTTCACCTCTATGAACGTTTCTTGTTTTCTGCTTTGTACCAAAGCACAGAGATGAAATCAAGCTCATAGCCTGACTCTGATCCAGGGCATAGCACCTCTTTAGGCCCATCACACTGATATTTGGAAGCCAAATGAGGTCTGCCAGGCACAACCTCCTGTTTGAGGTCGGTTCCTATGTCTCCTGTGCCACATTAACTAAGCTCCTTGCTTCAGGTTTCGCCCACATCAAGATGCTGATCCTGAAAAGCCGCGAGTTCCTGCTGTGATTGATGGTCTTATTGCTTTTAAAAATAATGACCATGGGGCCTGGGCCAGGGGCGGCGACATTATTTTCCGCAACTCGGGGTAGGTTGCTGTAATTACGTGTTATATCATTCCCCTCACGGCAAACATAAATAGGTCTGTAGGCCAAATTCACTGCAGACATTCCTCCTCATTTACACCGTTGTGTTTCTTCTGTCCCAGGTTTTCAGACAATGGAATTGGACTCACTCTGGCAAGGTAATTTCTTAAAATCGACCTTCTTCCAGTTTTTCCCCCATGTAATAGGCTCAAGAATGGAAGCTGAGAGACTCCCCTGGTGATTCCTGTAAGACACGAGAAAACCTCACATTTCCCTCCCAGACCACATCAAGTCTTCCCTGCACAGCCGTTAATACAAGGGGCAATTTAGCCTTTCATTCTCTTTGCCTCATCATGTCTGGGGAATACATTGTAATTGCTGAATATTTCCTTTTGGACGGTAGGTCCTGAACCGGTAGACTAAACATCTGGCTCTGCGTTCAGGGAGACTTTTCTTCTGCTCTAGCCCGGTGGAGCAGCATCACCCATAGCTCATGTGCTGCCGGGGCAGGGTGGCTGGGATGGTCTCACGTGGTGGCACAGCAGGTCTTCTGCCTCCTCCGCTGGTGTCTACCCTGCTCCTGCTGCTCTCATCTCGACCCCTCTTACAAAAGACCCACAAAAATAAACCATGTCCAAAGACCACTGCAGGCAATGAGAATCAGTGAAGCTCTCGCTTTAGGGATGTAGCTAAAAATTTATAAAGCGACTCAGTATAAAGCAATTATATATATATATATATGGGTAGAGCTGGTTTTACTCAGGCTAAGTTACCTGTATTACTGGTGCCCGAGCACTAAGCTACCTCTGCACTAACTTGCTGGTTTCTAAAGAGATTTTAAAGCAGGCTGTTATATCGGTGGATGCACTTTTTCCCAAATTAAGAAAGAAATTCTACTGTGTCTGTGGTGTAATTAAAAGTGTTTATTAATCGGTTGTGGTGTGCTGCATAGTTACCTGGTGTTTCTTTGCCTGCTTGTAGTGATGGGACTTTCCCGACAGACGAAGGCTCCAGCCTGGAGGTTACACGCTCCATTTTTGTTGGAGAAAGCAGCAACTTTGGCTCCCAGGGAGGCCAAAACAGCTACTGGGGAAAAGGGGCAAATGGAGAATACAGAACACTGCCCAGAAACAAGTGAGTTATTCTTCTGCCATTTCTTCTTGGCATTAGCATAAGCTAGAAGAAAAGCCTCAGGAATGAATGTGGCTACCAACGAGTAATTTATACCGGGTGTTTAAATTATTGTACAGGCCAGAAATAATAAGCATCCGAATAAACTCAATCTTCAGGCCAGCGGCTTGAAAGCATTCTTGACTGAATGTGTTTGATTTAATTTTCTACTTAATTTATTAGTCACTGGAGAATGGATTAGAGAATCTGAAAGATACCAAATGGCTTTTGCGTAGTGCTTCAGTAGCACAGCGCCGAGCTGGCGGCGCAGCTCCCGTCCACCGTGCCACCATCCCTCCTGCCAGCGTAGCTGGGCAAACATGGCCGGTTTGACAAAGGAGAAACCGTTTTTCATTATTGCATCTTATTTCTCTTTCAATAGCTGTATGTTATTTTCTATTTTGATAGCAGCACAGCCTCCTGTCTAGCAACTGGGGTGCCTACCCACATCCCCATAGCAAGGCGTGCTTCCCCAAGCCTAAATTCTGCCCTCATGTATGTTTTTGGTGATGCTCACCAATCATTAATACCTCTGCGAGGAACATAAAATTGAGGAATAAGCAGCACTCAGCAGACATGCCATGCATACAGCCCTGACTATACATGTGTCAGACACAGGAATGGGATCTGTGTAGGACAGTAAGAATCAGAGCTATCCTCAGTTATTATCGGTGTTGCTATTTTAATTGCAATTGCAAAAAAGCTCCTTTGCAGTTCAAACAAGCTCTAATAATCTGTGATACTGTTAAGCAATGTACTCTTGGAAAGGAGTATGCCAAAACGTCTGATATCTGTCCTTTCATTATGCCATAGTGCAAAATGAGATGTAGGGGTTGTACCAGACCCAACTACTGGGATAACAGCTTTAGAAATTGAAGAAGAATTATTTGGTCAAGAAACACTGTTTGTGCCTGATGTTTCCAATTGGCAAAGTGTTTCTGGATCTCTGGAGCCAACCAGTAAGAAAAATCATCAGGGCTGGGGGGGAATCTGGGCCTCGGTGCCCCCCCCGGGCTGGAGAGAGTCTGTGTGCCCATGTGATGTCCACTTTGTGGCTTTCATGTCTGAACAACTCTTTCTGGACCTACCCTTCCATGCTACTATTAGCTAGCTTCATTACCCTCTGCAAAGCTGATGCAGGCCACCCTTTAGTCAAACACAACCTGGGCCAAGCAAAACTTGACGCCTTCTCAAAACAAACCATGGAAGGGGCAGGTGACTCCAGTGGTGTCTCCATCAACACTGATGTCTTGACAATGTGTCCATGGACTGATGCTGCAGAAATTGCTTTTCTGTACACAATGCTGTGGGCTAGGTCCTAGGGATCTCATGTGAAGTGGCTTGTATGGAGAGGAGAAACTGTGCTGCACCACTTGGTACTTGTTTCCAAGGAGACACTGTTGCCTCCAGGGAGTCTGACTGATACCATTTTTTCAATCATGCTGATGTTTTCCTGAGAAACCCATCTACCCTGGAAGAGGGAACCTGATGGCAATGCTGCCACACAGCCCTTTGGGTCTTCCTTGTGGTGATACGCCCTTGGGTGGCTGGGGACAAGGGTTTTAAACTACTTTACCCCAGCTTACAAGACTTAGGCAAGTTGTATGAGTCATTTTTTTTTGGCCCTCAAATCTCATCCTGTAGAGGATGCTCAGCAGAGTTTCATCGTTCATTAACTGTGTGATGAGCGTCCAGATCCCAGTTTTGGGAAAGGAAAGGTGGTTTAGCTACCTGTTAATATCTTTCTGTGCCTTCAGGAGAAGACTCAGAGTTTGCCCAAGCTTTTAACACAGGATTGTGTTTGTTTTTAAATCTACAGGACGTTCCCTATTCGTGGATTCCAGATTTATGATGGGCCTGTCAGGATGGCAAAATGCACTTTCAAGAAGTTCACCCCGACTGTTGACAGATACTCAAGTGCCATCGGGTTCTTCATGAAAAACTCCTGGCAGATAAGCCCCCAGAATAATGTGTCACAGATCCTGATGGAGAGAAGTGTGAGTAAGAAAAGCAGGAATGCATGCTGTTACATGTGCAAATTTCTGAAGTTTTTAGAAGCGGTGAGAGATTTATCCTAGAGCAGGAATTTCCAGGCAGTGGTGCATGTTACGTTGGTGTATACCATCGATTCATTTTGCAACACTGTTTTTTTTTAAATTAAGTTTTTTTATAAGCCAGTAAAATTTGAAGGTATCTTATGCCGAGGCAGACATACATTAAAAAATCTGCATTAGAGGAAGATTTCACCTTGTAACCAGAAAAAAACATCACTCTTAGCTGGTGCAGCATTACCAGCTTATATATGCTGAGGACCTGATGAAGACCTGGCCTCAGAGGTTGAGGGAAACACAAATGAGATGTCAGGAGGCCGTAAGCTGTGATACAATTCTTATACAGAAATAAGCAAATGCACTTAGAAGCAAAGCCATGGCCCAGTTTCTGGGGTCAGCAGTGAAATTCCTGTTGAGCACAACAGGGACTTCCCTTGGGCAGTGACAGCAGAATGGGACTCTGTACCTCTGCCTTGGCAGGAACCGTAGGATGCTGAGCAATTCCTGTCCTTGTCCTGGATTCCTGCAGGGATCGTGGCCCTGCACGCTTAGCTTGGGAAATGGTAGATTCCACCTGGCTCACTCCCAGGGGTCATAAGCTCTCCTTAGCTTTTTTCAAACAAGGTCCATGCTTGTTAGGATGTCCATGAACTGTAGTAACTTTGGCTTGAGGTTTGGCTTTATCTTGAGGAAAATTTCCATTGCTCTGGGATTGACCAATATCACTCCCTCTGGCAAGCAGTTAGTTTGTCTGACCCCTCTCTGGTACACTTTAGACCAACAACAGGAGGGTATTTCATGAAAGGATGATGTTGATTGCAGGCACTTGATTGCTCTTCTAAAGAAAACACAGTTCCTGTGCATTTCACTAAAGAGATCTTAGTTACCTTAGATGCTTTAGGGAGCTTTGGAACAAGAATAAAGGCTAATTTGCCATACCTTCTTTATGTCCTCCCTTGGGGAAATGGTTATAAGATGTTCATGGGGAACATGAATGAGAAAATCAACCTGGAACCGGGGAGGGGAGCTTAGAGAAAAATGTATGATGAAAAAGTTCGATCGATGGACTGGAAGAGAGTGGAAATTTTCCTCCAGTAATGGATGTAGGACTCTGTCCAAAAGAATGGTTTCAGACAGATGATATCTGTGCATGTTAGCAAAGGGGATGATTACCTCTTGAATGGCTGAAAATGCAGTTCTTTAATACAGTTGCACCGTTTGAGGCCAATGAGCCTGTTAAATATCCCAGCATTTTTTGTCTGAGAGGCAGTTTAGTACTGCAATGCCTTTAAGATCTGAGGTTTTCAAGGTAAAAATAATCAGAAGATGTACTAAATACTTCCGCAAAGCAAATTAAAATAGTATAGTGTCAGCCTATTACAAAAAAAACCTAATGACATTATCCCAATAATTACTTATTCTATGTACATTTCCAAGAAATAACCATTTCTGAAGTTGTTATTTTGCCAACTTAAAAACCATTTATGTTTGTAACCACCTGCATCCCAGCACTTTTTACTTTGATTCTGTTTTATCTGGATTGAACCCAGACATGCTAAATCTGATTTCAGACCTGAAGGACCATGGTTAGTTTATTGTTTTGTTGCTAACTGCTATATGGGACAATATGTCTTTGACTAGTTAAGACAGAGCCTGTAGACGGTTTTAATTAATTTTCCATCTCCAGGCTTCATTTTATTACTTTTTAAAGAGTAGCTAAGTACTAATTCCCTAAAGGACAATCATTTTACAGTTGTTTTTAAGAAGAAATTAAACATAATGGCAAGTTGTATAGTGATGACAAAACTATTAGTCATGCTGAAGGAATAATTGTATAATTAATCAAACTAATCAGCAGATTGGTTAGACAACGAAATAATAAAGCCAGTCAGGTCTTGTTTAATTCCAGCATAAAAATAACAGTCAAGTAGAACAGAAGACCTAAACATTACGCTCCACAAAAAGTATTCTAGTTGCCTTTCCGTTGAGAAACCTAAATCTCACATATTAAGATATCTGTGCATTTATCAATAGCAAAATTATTGCTAGGCTTGTTTGTTTGTTTGTTTGTTTGTCTGTTTTAAAAAGGGTGCTTTTTGAAAGTTATTTCAAAGCAGTGGAAGCAGTAGTTGGTCTTAACCCAGCTGAGGGCACGACTGATGGTTGTGGTCTCCTGTAGATCTGGTTACTGTCAGTCAACAGGACTTGGAGAGGCCCCAGCCCAGAACAGAGCCATGCCCAAGCAGGACACTTGTGCATGATTTCTTAAGAAGACCTGACATATCTCTTTTTAGTCATAAAATACCAACCCATTCATCCCTCTCTCCTTTTTCTGCACAGCTCCTGTACAATGAGGTGAGGAGCAAGAGGTTGTACATGACCTTTTGGGCTCCCATGACCAAGGCCACCTCCAGCAGGTGCAGAAGACTCGCAAACTGTCCCAATTCACATCCATTGCTAGTAGTCACTCTGGTTATTTCTTGCCTGAGCCAGGAGCTTAGGGTGGATTCAAGCTTATTCTACTCCTAGCTGTGCCAACACTACGGCATCTCTGAAATTACTTGTGCCAAAGAAATCCCAGCAGTCTGTGTCGGGTGGGTTTGTGCTCCCCAGAAGAACTCAGAGGGGCCGGCACTGGCTCCTGGCTGTGGTCTAGTGACTCCCATGGGACTGCAGTCCTGCCTAACCAAGAGATGGGCGCTTCCCAGTGTTGCCTTTACTATGTTTAGCCTGTGTTGTCTTAGTGCTGGGTTTCTGCGTCAAAGCAGAAGTTTGCAAACAGTTCATGATGGGAAAAAGAAAAGCAGACACCGAGTTAAAGTGCAAGTCTGTCATCCCCTGAAAAAAAGGGCAGCAAAAAAAACCTTAAACCCTAAAGAGACTCCTGACCAAAGGGAACTTGCAGGGTGAGGGCTTGCATGACTCCAGCAGAGGAAAAGCCATGCTAACGAGGGCAGAGTCCTTGGGTAGTAAAACAGAGGAAGATTCACACTGGTTGAAAGTGGTTTCCTTAGAATGATAACAGTGATACAGTGATATGGCTTTTTTTGGCAGCTTGTGCCAATACTTGAATTTTAGAAAAAGTTACAAGTTATTATGCTGTTTCCCAGTACATTATTAATTTTTAATATAGAAAGTGTTTTTCCACTGCAGTCTTCAGGACTTGTCTGCAACTGTGATAGGTGTGCTGCTTTTGGACATGTTGAGTTAGCATATTCCTAAGAGATTACGTACTCACATAACCATCATCTGTCAGGTCTCCCTACTTCAGGCAGGTAATTCAAGTAACCTTTATACCATATCGCTTCCAGGTAGTCCACACCTAATCAAAATTAGGTGTCTGAATAGTGGTAGCTAGACATGACCTGTCTTTGCACCCTCTTCTAGCTCATTCCTAGCTCCACGTGGACATACCTGACAAGCTGAGTCTTTTCTCTGTTCGTGTGTGTTCACTTAGAAAAAAAGATATGTTGCCATAGCTGTAATTGCAAACTCAGTGCACCCCTCTCCCTCAGCGTACATAAGTAAGGTAACCTTGAGACTTATAAAAGAAGTGACGCTTCTCATTAACATTTCCATTTCGTTTCTGACTTTCAGACTTTTCAGAGGAGAATGTTAGAGATCGGATTAGCATTAGCACCAAAACTGTCTGCTGCTGGATGGAAACACTGAGACTGTTAATCAAATGTAAGCTGTACTGGCTGTGCCTTAGTTTGTTTTGAAGTACAGCTGACTTTGTTCTCCTCCCCAGTGAAGTGCCTGTTTTCATATTCAACTCCAGAAGTGCACTGTCACAAAGCATTTATAATGGAGCTTTGAGCTGCAGCACAGTGTTTACATTATTTTAATATCTCCTCTTTTATAAATTAAAATGAAAGAAAAAACCCAACTTTTGGGATCCTCCTACTTTGCCAAGTAGCCCTTTGGGCAAAAATTTTCTGTGGTCCCATAAGAAAAGGTTTTAAAACACTCAAAAATACAGATTAAATTTTCATGTGTTTGAGCCTCCTTTAAATGAGACTGCTTCAGGTGTTTGTTTATGAGACTCAGACAAGAAGGAGGCAGAAAAATGGTTCTAGGCTCTAATTTAATTTTAAAGGACTAAAGACTTTTATTCTGCAAGTAGTTCTTGCTGCAGTGGTCATTCTTTTTAAGCCAATGGGACTTTCCATCTAACTCAGAATCACAATGACCCTCCTATTCTCCTAAACGGTTCCATTTATTATTGTCAAAACAAAGCCTTTAAAGCCCTTAGTAAACTTGCAGCCTAATCCTGCTGACCCTAATTCTTACTCGTGTGCACAGTCCAATTAAAATTAGTTGGGCTAAATGGAACAAATTACAGTCCTTTGGGTCAGCGTGATCCAGTCGCTATTTATGCCGTCTGCTTTTATACACATTGCTGCAGGATTCATTCAGAGTGCTTGACCTGGAGTAATTATTTTCTTGATTACTTCAGAACTTAATCGTCACACACTGTAATAATTTTCTTTGCAGACATTAAAATATTCCATGCCTTTTTGCTGAACATCTGCAGTTTCCTTGTTTTGTTGGATTTTCATATCAGGACAAATTCTTTTACTTAGTGACTGAAAAATCTTGAAAACACAGCATAATGAGGATAATGCTGCTTCATGTTATTTCTCTTTCCTAAAAAAAATTCTTCAGGGATATATTAGAATGTGCACAAGAGCCAATTCTGAGCATTGCTGTCATTTTTATGAGTTTTATTAGTTTTTAGGGGAACAATTGGAAGAAAATGGCACTCACAGAACTGCTTAGAACAGCCATTGAAAATATATGGAAAATTCACCAAATATCTAGTAATTTTTGTTTCTTCGATCACAGCTGTGATATTCCTCAGTACATTTCATAATCTTCCAGTACTTCCCTACCCTTTGAATCATCCTCTTCCTTCTGCCACCGCGTAATTTATTGCTGCGTGATTTCAAGGAATACATGGTTGTGCGTGTGCATTTCAAAGAACCAAAAGTCTAATTTTTGTGAAACTATCTCCTGGGATTAAGAAATGAGGGGGAAAACCAATACAGTCAGAAATTTTTCAAAATTGAAGAGACAAACCAAAACTCTTACTCAAACAATAGAGCTTTCTAGTTCTAGCTGTATCACTGTTTTAGCTGTTAAAACACTGCAAACCCAAGTCCTGACTTAGAGCTAACCAGTAATTTTTCTTCTAATTTTCTCCTGCTAGGTTGGACTGAAAGTTTTTTTTGGCAAATCAGGCCAGTGGTTTGGAAACAACGACAATGATGGTGACAAAATGTCTATCTTCCATGATCTGGACGGCTCAGTGACAGGTTATCCGGACACTTTCATAGGCAGAGCGGACAACTACTTGCTGCATCATCCCGGGTGTCTCACTGTCCCGCGCTGGAATGGCGTGATGTCTACCGGGAAATTCGCACAGGTGACGTCATTGGGCGTGTTGGGTGGGTGTCCTCAGATACTCTGCTGAGGGGTCATGGAGTGAAACCTACTCAACGCTCCATAAGATAAGAAGTGAATAATAAATTGGGTATAATTTTACTCCTCTCAGTGTTATCTGCCCAATTCCAAGGCTCAGTAAAGCTCCTGTTGTGCTACTGCCTGCAACCCATGGCTGTAAAGACCCCTGTCTCTTCTTGTTACCCACAAGAAGCTGCAAGTTGAAATACTGAGTTGGGGGAAAGTTTGGAGTTTTCTAGTTCTTGCTTCCAGGCACGAAGTCCACTCTGTCATGGGGCTCTGGTGGATCAGTCTGGTGAATCAAGTTTCAGTAATGAAAGATGTTACTCCTCTGATACATCCTAGTGGCTTCAGGATGGCGAAATGGGTGGTTGAGACAGAAACTCACACTTATTTCTTATTTCCCATCCAGAAATCACTGGCTGAGGGATGGTCATTCTTAGGTCAGGGTGGTCTTAAACCTTCGCAGCAGTTTTCCTCAGCACACTTGAGTTAGAGATGTTAGCTGAGATGTCAACACCTTGGTAGAAAGGGCTGCAAATCCCAGCTAACCTTTCAGTAGGGAAAGAAAGAAAGAGGAGAATGGTAAATGGAAGGAAAATGTGGCATCAAAATCAGACTGTGGTTCATTATATGCTGCTCAATTTTCAACAAGATCTTTGTATGTGGATGGAGGATACTGTAAATATGTGACTCACCACAGCTTTCACAGTCACCTGTAAGAGATCGCAGATGGCTCTCCTTGCTCCTCCACTTCTAAGGATATTAATGTATTTACAAAAAAGGTAGCCAGGCCTGTTTTAAAACTCCAGTTACTTGGACATCTTGCCAGGTCTCCTCTTTCCTTGTGTTGAACAAGCCAAATATTAAGACTGTGTGTGGTGGGCGCACACAGCACCATGTGGTTTGAGGTTGGAGAGTGGGTATTGGGAGCCCTCATACAAGATATGGCTTTTGGAAGGACCATTATGTTCTCCTGACCCCTGAGAATAGCCCTGCACTGTCAAATAAAGACTGCAGTGGGGTGCGCTGCTGGATATGAAAGGCAAGAATGGAATATGAAGTGATCTTAAAATAAGATCGGAGTTCATGAGATACAGCAGGTGTTATTTATTAATTTATTTATTGTCTTCTGTGCACTTGGGAGTATGCTGCAAACTCTTGTCTCACTGGGAGTCAGTAGATATTGCCCAGACATCAGCAGGTGTGGCACAGGATGAAACTCTGCCCGAAGTCACTGAAGATCAGGCAGCATTAAAATTGCCTCGAGAGGAGCAGGCTGTCAGGTTTCCCATTGTAACATGCAGTTTTGTGAGCGTGGGGATTAGCAGAGCCTGATTTCCTACAGTTGCACTTCAGGATGGGTTTCAAACCCGGACTCATGGATTTTCCACATTGGGAGATTTCTGAAGGTGCTTTCTCTGTGGCATCTCTGATGTGTAGTAGTGTGTGGGCTTGCACTTTGGGTAGTCAGACACAGCACTCTGCTCCCCTTTCTCCAGGGAACTTCATGCATGAAACTTTTAAGAATGCAATTATCTTTGAGACCTCTATGCCTACATAATATGTGCACAGCCAAATCCAGATTAGGCATGTCTCCTTAAGCTAAAAAAAATTTATATGCATTTGCTTTAGTTGCACAGCAGAGAGCAGGAGTTGCTATTTAAGTGTCTGGACACTGGACTTACGCCCCATGATTTGCTATTGACTAGGCAGAAACAGGACTGGGCTCCTGTGAAACACTCCCATTGAGTTGGGGTTTTGCGCTTGGCACTTACGTTTTGCTCTGTGTCTCTAGAGAAATGATATTCTCTGCTCTGGCAACCTAACAGTTAAATTCAGAACTGTAAACAAGTAGGCATTTATATTTTTATTTCTATTAATACCCTCCCGGTTATGGCACTCTACGTGGTGAGGCAGTTTTTCCACCATAGAAAATTTCCTTGGCTAGGTTTAGGCAGGCATAAACATTTGCTTCTCTGGGATCCGTTACTTACCAGCATTTTTCAACTAATCAGCATCCAGCAGGATGAGTAAAGCTCATATTAAATGCTTCACTTTATGGGTTTTGGGTAGGGAAATACATATGTGTGCAGGGTAGAAGAAATTGGTCCCATGCAGCAGGGTTTGATTTAATTTGGAGGGTATATATGTTGGCGTATTTCAGCTTAACCCTGGTTCTCAGCACCTTGACAAACTGATGATTTGTTTGTGTGCTAAATTCTGAGTGTCATATTTTAGATCAAAAGCCTAAAAGAGTGAATCCAATTATGGAGAAAAATGGTTGCTTTGATCTTAGCAACTCTATTACAAAATCTGTTTTTATTTTCCTTTTCATGTAGCTCTGGTAGACAAGAACTTGTATTCTTCCCTAGCGCAAGCAGGTGAAAATGTCCTTTCAGTTCAAGGAAATAGTGACTCTTAAATTACTGCTGAACTGGGCTCAAGATAGTCAGCCTAGGGATGGGCTACTTGGCGTGGAAAAATGAGATCCAAGTCCTTYAGCTAACATTGCAGCCAAATCCTTTCTGAGCAAAGTGCCTAGAGTTCAGTTAATTCCTTTCTGCTTCGTTTCTTTCATTCACTTTTCGTGCTCATCTTCTCCTGGATGTAATTTGCCCAGGAAAGGAAATGCCTGGGGAAAACCTATTGCTCTGGCAACGTTTCTAGCTCCACAAAATCCTGGGGGCAGACTTTCCTGAGGGTGTTTTAATCTGGCAACTCAGGTTGACATTCCCACCTTCCTACGGTTGGTTCATGCATCCTCACTGTCTCCAAGAAGCATCATGCCACCTACGCCACGTGGTGTCCAAGACCTTCCTTCAGCAGGGAGCACTAAGAAATGCCTCGTGCTTTGGCTCCAACATTGCCTTTCACTACCAAAAAAGGGTTCTGGGACGAGCTTAAAATCACAAAATCTACACAAGCAAGAACTAACAGGTGTTTTTGTCCTCCCCTTYCGATTCTGGAGCCTGTAGGGTTGGTCTTGTCCAAACATGCTTTTTAATGACAGCTGAAACTCTCATGTTGTAATGTAAATAAAGCGAGGCTTTGAGGAAGAACACCATGTAGAGGGAGACTCACAGGGAAAGCACAGGAGTTGGCAGCACCACATCTTCTGGCAGTCTCTGTGAGTCACTCAGGCTCTGTCAGCAGGGTGCTGAGGTCCTCAGTGTCCCGTCAACCTGACTTTCAGCTCTTGCAAAGGCCGGTAATAAAAGAAAAATGTAGGGAGAGGCTCATCTCATAGTTCCCTCCATGTAGGTGGGTGAGATTTCCGAAGGCACTGAACTGGAGACTCCTCAACATCTGCATTACTTGTTAAAATGTAGATGAGATTCCTAAACCATTTCTGATTTTTATATATATTGTAAGACAAGTGCCTTGGGTGCCACTGGGCATTTGAAGCTGTGCACTTACTGCTTCCTCGCAGACTTCACAGCAACTCATTGGGAGAGGCTGTGAAACTTCTCTTTTTTGGTATGTCTTCATTAAAATGCGCAGACTTTTCTGGCAGTATGTGCTATTTTTTTTTATAGGCTTAAAAAGGTGTTAGACAGTCATAAGAGACTGCTGCATAGCTAAATTAATGTCAGTTTTGAATTACCAAAAAATTGATGCCTTGCTATTATAAAATACTTCAGGCAATGCTGTTGATTTTTCACCAGTTCACTTAATCACTACCTTACTGCAGGCTGCTGAAATAGAAATTCTTCCACTTCTGTTAACTCTGTCCTTGCAGTGAATGTTTGCAATTGCACTGATCCTGCATCTCCAAGTTACATACCTTCAGCTGGTAGCTGCTTGTGTATTCAGCTGGTTTTGGTACTGATGCTTCTAAATGTAAAGTAAGCAAGAGATGCAGCAGGTAGCGAATGGCACTTTTCTAAGCAGAGGCGAAACTGTACAATTCCAGCATATCTGCGATGCTTGAGGATTGTCAGCACCTGACAGACTGGGAAGAAGGAAAAGCCTGCGAGATATTTTTCAGCTAATGGAGTACATATTGGGACAAAGAGGTGCAATTTTGATCTCTGATGTGCACCAATGGAAAATCAAAGTAGTTTTGCTGATGTCAGTGAAGCTGCTGTCATTTTTAGGGCCAAACTTGGTTCTAACGTCTTATAGAAAGATACATGTTTTCTTTCTGAAAGAATTTTAAGGTCTTCACTTGGAAACTTCATAGAGAAAATGTTTTGCCCTGGGAAACTAACCTTTTTTGAACAGTCAAACAACCAGAAGAGGAGAAGGTGTGTTTTGAACTTCTCATTTTGCCCCAGCTTGACAGCTGACAGCACAGTAGGACRAAAGTAATGATAAAGAAACTAGAAAGCAAGGAAACCTTTTCTCAGAAACCAAGATTTTCTGTTCCAATACTTTGCATGTTGCTTATCTCCATTCTGGCTATCGAGCCGAATAGCAGATCCCCCATGAATTGTAAAAGAACCTATCTTCTCAGTTTCACAATCTACTTGGGAAAATTGCCATGTAAGCACAGGGAAATCTGACACATCTTTTTAGCATGAAGTGTTAAGCAGCTAAAATGACAACTATGTCCATTAAACCATCCAAGCAAGTAGAAGGCTCACATTTTATAACATTTTAACTAGTTCTTCTTCTCCTACTACATTAAGCTGTCACCACTTCTCATATTTTAAAGTATCTTTATGACCCACTTTCTTCTCTTAAATATTTTGGTAGATCTAACCAAAAAATTATGGAGGTGGTGCTAAGGAAGATGGATTTTTCATTCTAGAAAAAAATTCTCTTGTTACTCTCGTTTTCACTCCTATTCACAAGTGTTTTGCCCCTCCAAAGGTAGACACAAGGAAGAAAAGTGATCAAGTTTTCCAAGTTCAGTTCAAGTGAGTAAAGGTGTCACAGAGTAAAGGCTGAGGAAGAAAAAGGCCATGTTGTGACATCCCAAGAGCACTATGCTGGGACAGTGGCTGATGTTTCACCTACCTGGGGCTGGTGGAGCTCAAAGGGTTCTTTTTACTTCATTCATCTCTTTGGGAATTAAAAGTAGCCTTTTGGTGGATGACTCTTCTGGGARTTTTCTAAAGTAATCTGTTGGTCTTGATTTCAGTCCTGAAGGAGTAACAAAAAACAGCTATTAGGACTGACATGAATCGGCGTCACAGAACGAAGGTCAGGGATTTCATGGACAGGGATTGGATTCCCCTCTTGTCCCTTGTTCCCTCAAATGAGGGGGGAGGCCCAGGGAAAGGGATGAATGGGGAAAATGTGGGGTGCTGCTTTCAGTGCAGCTTGGTGTGTTCAAGAAGGACCAAGCCACCAGGACTGTTGTTCCAGAGCTGAGCCCAGYTGCTGCAGAAAACATCTCAGCTAGTCCCTGCTCCCAGTCAGAGTCCTGTTGACTTAGTGATGCTCCACCTGGGCAAAAGAGTCTCTTCRTGTAGGATATAGATGGCTTGATCAGGGCATTTACCTACTGTGACCTCCTTTAGTGATAAACATTTTGCAAGATCCACCAGATATGCTACTGTATTTCTGTGGGACTGAAAATCACRTCCWTGGTGGCTTGCAGTTCTGGAAGGCATTCACTCAGTGGCCACTGTTGGTCATTGCAGGAGACAAAGTCAATTTACAAATATTTCTATCAACACAGAAGTGACATTTTTCCTTTTTCTAGTAATTACTGTTTCATTCTCAAAACASCTGTCCCCATTATCCTTAATGTCAGACCTGTGACATGGTCCCTAGGCACTTGGGGGAAAATGTTACCAACGAATCTCTGACGTGCTTTCCTCATCATCTTATKGAAGCATACTGCAAACTCTTCCAGCACTTTCTTGAACTCATTAACAATCGTAGTGAGCAGCTTAGGCCATGCATAGCACTCTCTCTCTCTCTCTTTAAAGTATATAGGAATCTTTTGTTCTTGGTAGTCTGTAATTTAGGAACTTTTGGGGCTCACTGAAGGCATTTCCTTCCTTTCTTGGCTTATTTTATCATTGGTGCATTTAATTTTGTAGTAAGTGCACAGCAGCTACCACCTTAGTATTCTCTGCTTGCTGGAGACACAAGCAAGGAAGGACATTATTAGAAGGAAATAATGTCAAAATTTGCAGTGATAGGACAGAAACTCTTGCCTCTTATCCAGAAAGACAAAAGCAGGCTATTATTTTGCAGTATCGGAGTTCATTCCAACTGCTCTTTATCAGAAAATGCTGTTTTGATTGAGAACAATTAATACATTGGTGGGATTTCAGGTCCAAAGGGACCTTACTGATCACCTGCTCTGACCTCAGCTGAGGTTGTATAGTCAGGCCATCGAGTTCTAGCCCCCAAAATTCCAGCCTAGTCTGCTGCTTGAGAGCAAAGATGTGGATTCCATTAGATAACTGGACCTAATCCAAAGCCTGTTGAAATAACTTAAGAGTTTTCCGTATTTTCAATGGAATAAGCCTGTTTTTAAAGTGCAGCTATTTGAATTAATAAAAAAGACTTACTTTGCGATATTTCCTTGATTACCCTTCTCTCTTAAGATTTTGAATAGTGAACATTTTTATGGCGCTGTACAATTCATATCATAGGACCACAGAATTATAGAATCTCACTTCATGGTGTCCCCACGAATGGCTGCAGATGCTATTTCTGTTTTACCTTTTTATTTGAACTGGAAATGGTTCAGTGACTTTCMAAATGTTCTGAGATTTTCATTGGCAAAAACCATTTACAGGCAACGATGATCAAATGCAGATATTATGGCTGAGCCTGGCTGGTTTAATGGATATGTTTGTCATTTTCCTTTCACCCTCAGCTTTATATTCAGGCCAGACGCCCTGAGAATCTGACCTTATCCATTGCCAGAGCAGCATACCATTCCCATCCCTTGCGGCTGCAAGGCGTGAACAGAGGAGCACCATACCAGCAGTACCAGCCTGTCGTCATGCTAGAGCAGGCTTATATCATCCAGTGGGACGGCAGAGCACCTGAGGATATTATCCTGTACCCGATCAACTTCAACAGGTACTGCCCTATGTTGTTAGAAGATGTTCTGTTTTCAAAAGGTCTGGAGCTTTAACAATTTCCCAGCTTATTCACAAGTGACCTTTCAAATGTCTCAGCAATTTCTGAGGGCGTGGAAGCGAGGTGTTAATGGCTGGCACTTACTGATGCAAAGAGATGCCTCTGCTTTCACTTTATTCCAGCTTTTTTGCTGTGCAGAGACGTTTCTCTTTCCAGAAAGTTTTGAAACAGAATCCAAGTAAGTCCTGGCCTGCTGTCCCTGAAATCTCTCCAGAAGAGCTCTGGCTCTTGTTCATTTGTTTGTACTAGTTGTGGCACGCATAATTTATCTCCCATACATATAAAGTGCAGAAATACATCAGAATGTGCACAGAGCTTCGCATCTTCTGTGATCCAAACAGCACTGCAATCACTGTTTCTTTTTACATAAAGTTTTAAAGCGTTAGSACTCAGTGCAGCAAAATTGTAGGCTGTGCTGTATTTATTTCCTGTGTTTTCTTCTGGTGTTATATAAAAGCAGGGTATATCCATTTTAGATACTACTTTTTTCCCTTGCAATCTGTTTCATTTTGCATAATTTCATTTATGGTTTTTAGTAGTTCTTCTTACTTTACTGAAATTACTTGTGCTTTGCACTGGTACAACTGTTAGGAGAGAGTCTTGCAATCCAGTCAGCTCAGCTGTGACGGACATTGCCATGGTTTGCACAGATGAGATGCTGCAAGAGATGAGCACCACAAAAAAAACCTGTCCATCACCTTGGGTTCTGCAGTTTGTGTGACTCCTCAGTTATTGATAAAAGCACAATACCATAAAAGGACAGAGGTACGCAAATGAAATCTTCCACGATTACCCACAACCCGGCCACACACAGGCTCAGATTTGCAAAGCAGGTTTTAGATAGTTGACATGAAAGAAGTCAGAGGCACGGAGGACATGAAGCAGCACGTACCGCTGGTAGAACTGGCGGGTTCCCAAGTCCATCCAGTATTATCCACCAAACCCCACACCCATCCTCTGCCCCTCCAGCACAGCGTCACTGCTGTGGTTTTAGCTTAGGATAGTTTTGGCAAAAGCTTGAGCTCTGTTTGGTTTCTGTGAACTTTGGAGCCGAAGAAATTTGGGGAAAAATACTGTGCTTAGTTTCCATTATGAAGTCTCATGGGAATGTAGCTGAGAAGAGCAATGTTTCATCTTTATACATGCCCATTATAGTGACATATACCTGGTCCTCTTGATTTAAAGATGTAGTAGCTGTAGGGCCATGACCGAGTCACTGGAGGATCGGTGTTTGGACACTCCTGTCACAGAGGAATTATTAGAATTAAATTACTGTTTTCTGTATTAATATATCTTTGAGCACTTTAAGGAAGAGGAAAACTCATTAGTCACTCATGGACAGGCTGAGCTTTGCAATTATTATCTGTCTTAAAATGATTAGCTATTTCCTTGCAATTGCAGAGCTAAGTCTTCTGCTGGGTAACGGATGGTTACTCTATCACTGTGCCAATTAGTACTTGCAAAGCTTTGGCCCACGGTCTTCAAGCACAGATTCAAATTTGAAGGCAGCACTGGGTCTTTGGTAAAACTCAGCTTGAAGTTTAGCTCTTGTTCAAGCAGCAACTTAACTACATTTTATTATTGAAAACCACAATGTGGTTGTGGTTCTCTTTGTCTTGTGTGAAACCAGTTATTTGAACAAGGGAAAGGTTTGCAGATTTTTCTGATCCAGAAACAGTTGGCAAGGTATGTGTTTTGAAGAACTATAAACAAGAAATATACTGTAAYGAAGGAAAACCACAATTCTACTTCATTTCATTTAGAGCATCTTGCTAAGAAATAATTGGGAATGAAATGTGTGGCTGCTCTGTGTACACGTCAATCATGCTGGATGCTAACTAATGYGAGACTTAAGGCTGATGCAATGGCAATAGTGAAATGTCCAGACTGCATGCAAAAACATGGAGAAATGAGATTCCTGTGGAAGAGTAAAAGAATTGAGGTGAAAAAGAGGATTTAGGATTTTGAAGGAAAACAAGCGCCTGCCTAAGCAGTTCCATGTATGACCTTTATTAAGCATTGTATTCCAATCATTTCTGGAATGGAAGAAATCTCAGATTGTGGAGGCCAGGGTAATCAGAGTTAAAAAATCAGGGAAGACTTTTACCCGTCTCAAGAGGCTTTATGTTTTGTTTGTTCTTTTTTAATCCAAAATACTGAATAATCTGCCAAAAAATGAGCTCTTAACATAGTAACATCTGTGCAGAATATGCGATGCAAACCAAAAATYGTTTGATGAACTTTAATAGCAATATTCTAGGATTAATAATTTCAGACATAACCTGAGTGGACAATTAAACTATTTTTAGTCTTGTCATTGTAAAATGATGGATAGATACATCYGGGATGCTGCCTTTGCAGCTAGACAGCCCCCATGCTTCCGGAGTGATTTGCTCTACGCTGGCTAAAGGAAGGTCAGAGGGGAAATAAGGAATTTGACAGGGAGATGTGGACCAGGATTTGGATTTCTGTGGCGGTCAGGCATAGCACTGATGTTGAATACTTGCATGATTAACGCTTTCCTTGCCTCTGAAGCACTGTAGAAAGACCCAATAGAAGTCATGCCAGTTCAGACATCTGTTAAAAGACTGGAACATCTGGATTCCTGGGGTGGGCAGGAGCTGGTCGGGATGAATTCACATGACTCAGCTGAAATTGGCAGCGCCGCTTTCTGCCAGCTGCGAATCTTGTCCAGTGAGTTCAGAGGCACCGCTCGGGTGGATTTACTCAGCGGAGGAGGACACCAGTTGGAGCACAGTCACCGAGCAGATCGTTTTCTTTCTATCGTGGGCACCTGAAGGGTTGCTGCAGTACTTGTATCTTCCTTGTGCTGATTCAAACTGTGTTTAGAGTAATTCTTCAGTGTCTTCACTTCCATCAAAATATGTAGCTAAACCAAACAAAATTGCTGTGTCTCCACGTGCTGCCATCTGCGCCCATGTGGTGCAAATGAGCTGTTTAACGCACCCCAACTGCCCTTCCAATGAGAGATGTGCTTGTTTGCATTCGTCAGGGTAGCTGTGTCACTAGCTGACTGATGGGCAAACGTAAAGCCGTGGCGGAGGCCCGCAGGCTGTATTTTCAGGCTGCTGGGGAACATAGCTGTCTCAGCAGAAATGCCTTTTTAAGCTATAGATAGGGTTGTCTGTCTAAAGGCTGGGAGTTTCCCTGTGAGGATGAGAAGGCGGCTGGGTATTGATGCTTCTGGAAAGAGGTAATGCAGGACAAGTAACTTCTGAATGTTCTGGCAAGTGAACAGAAGGAGAGCGCCGGCTGGAATTTTAATGGCCAGGAATGAAATGTGCTCCAGAACCAGTCCAGATCTGCTGAGGATTGCTCTCATCAGGCATGAAGTGTGTGCAAAACCTTCATGAACAGAGACCTCAGACCCCTTCTTCATAGGCTCCATCTCTTTGTTGGAGCAGTTTCTGCCCCCTCAGAGCTGTTTGTATGTTTTCTTGGTTTGTTTTTTTCTGCTTCACAGAAGTATGAGAATTATCTATAAGACTGAGGTAAGGGCTTTTCTCAAAATTACTATCCTGAAGCACAAAGGCCTACAGAAAGCATTAAGCTTGTTACGAGAAGGGGGAGAGGCTGGTAAGCCAGGAGGAGAGTGTGGAAAACATTATTTGGTTGCAAGTAAGTGCCTCCTTTCAGGTGCTGGAAAACAGTACAAAGACTGGCACTTCATACAGTAAGCAAATTCAGAAATGAAGTCCTTCAATTTAATGACCTAGGCTTTATGCCTGTGCAAATTTTCTAATCACAGAAGAAGCTAAGGCAAATGCTATTATATCAAAGGCACAGTGCTGTTCAGTAAGTCAGCCAGGCTTCTTTGTGCTATCAGCACATCTAAAGATAAGAATTAAATCTCCTCAAAGCACATATCTGAAGTATAGTGTAATGAGTTGTGTTGTTGAAGCAGCCTGAAAAGCAGTGGCAATTAGATTAAACATTCCTTGTTTCTAATGAGCACAGGCAAATATCTCTATACTTGGTCTGTTAAGGCTCAGAGGGAAGGGTTTTCCCTTATTAGGGCTCTCTGCTGTGGTTCGACAGAGAGAATTCAGGGAAATGTGAGCAGCTAATAGGATAAAGGGTATTTTTTGTAGGTAGATGGCCACAGTCCTGCAAGCAGGGGCTTTCCTTTGTACCGCACCTCTCCTGACAGATGCTGGCTCCAAGGACAGTGCCTTCCCCAGGCTCTCTTCATCGGCACCCTCATAGCTTCACCTGGAGGGGTACAGTGAGGCTCACAATATTGATGTTCTCTGGAGTTGGATCTGCAGGAGTTGGATCCTTATGAGAGCCTTTAAAAAAAAATTGGCAGGGGAGTGCCAAATTTCTTGTCAGCAAGCAAAAGCGCAGATGTCCATGTGTGTGCCTGGGCATGTGTTCAGCCTTTCCCCTGCCGTGGTGTTTGTGCAGGGATGGGCACAGGTGCACTGCTCGACTCCTGTATTTGCTAGGCTGGAGTTCTGCGCTAGGGCTTGTTATCACATTCACCAGTGAATAATCTAAATTATCTGAAAATTCAAGAGCCTGGAATGAGTTTGTGTCTAAATTCTTCATTAAAAGTAGTGGAGCATTTGGATGCTGGGTGATATGAAGCCTCCAGGATGCTGCAACCCATCCAAAGGTGGAGATTTCAGTGCAAGCAAACTTATGCAGCCCATGCCTGCTCTGAGACTCTGGGGGACTTGTTATATTTGTATTTGTCAGGGTTGTGTAGGTAGGTGTTTTTCCTACAGCTTCTTATTCAACGCCAGTCTGATTCATACTTTCAGCTACTTGTCATTTTTGCGATTAAATTCCTTAGCGGTGATAAGGTCTGGAGGAAAACAAAGATAATGAGACAAGGCTAGAATGTGCTTGTTGCAGACTTGCCCAGTTTATGGATATTTCCTGAATTGTTTCTTTTTCAGATTAGTTCTAAATGAGTTTTTCCTCTTGCTTCCCAGATTGATAAATGCACAGGAAGGCAAAATTAGTATTTCAAAGTAGAGCTAACAGTTTAAGGCTGTGACTGCTTTCTTGTTCTTGTACGTACATGAGTTCTGACCTCGATCCCCCAGATCTGGATGTAATACAAGTAACACCAGCACTATTTCCAATAATAATAAGTAAAGTGCTACTTGGGTTTCATAGCCTGCCCCTCCTGATAACATCTGTAATTCAGAGTTAATCATCCACACAAAACAGAAGTCAGCAGATATATTTGAATTCCCTTCTGTCTATTTAAATCCCTTAAATTACCCACAGGTCAACCAGTGGATGAAAGCCACAAGATTTTTTTTTTTAAATTGGAAAGAAGCTGAAACATTTGCCAGAACACCGGGTTGCAGATTGCACCGTTTTGGTACAGCTGGGCCAAAGCGGGTGCTGACATTGCCATCCTAAAGCCCCGTCTTTACTTCCCCTTGCTGCTCTCTGTCCTCCGCGGCTTGTGCTTGCAGCTGGCCCGGTGGCAGTRGCCAGGATTAACAAGGTGACTCTGAGGAGAGACGTCCTTCCTGAGCTGATAATTTTACAGCATGAATTAGAGCGATCTGAGCATCAGACAGTCCCCAAATGGCCGTGGCAAACAAGGCTGCTTGTCCCTTTGAAGCCTGGCACATGAAACCTGAAGGTTTTTCCTTGCTTTCACCCTTCTCCTGGCCCATGGAGTGGGGCTTGGGGTTCCTCAGGGCCACCAGCCTCTCCTGACGTGATGTGCATCCGAGGCACAGCAGCAGGAAAATACAAAATACACAATAGTCAGCGATAGAGTACTTGGGAACGCATTAAAAAAGATACAAATTGAATTAGGATGTGATTCTTCCATGAAAGCATGTAGGGTGGGAAGAAAGATGATAAGATGATGTACTGTATTTAAATGCAGGAAGTTCTTATTTTGCTTGAATACAATTGTCTGTGAGCCAAATGCTGTCTGAGTCAGACCCAGGTTTCATGAGTATCAGCAGAAGTGTACCTCAGGGCAGGATCCCTTCTATAATTTGTTGAGCTTCGCAAAAGCAAAAATAATTCTTTTTGCCTACGGAGGCACATGGGTGAAACCAAAAATTTTAATTTATATTAAGAGATGGCCTATGCTTTTGAATTTTTAATGGCATTTCCTAAATGGCAACATTTAGGAAAGGCATTTAAATCCCAATACACACAACGCTAGTTAGCTAAACACATACCTAACTTGTTACTATCCCTGCAGCAAGCGGTCTTCCAGAAGAGTCTATCCTTAATAACAAGGCCTTGAAAAAATTGCTGGATGTTTGCCCAGTAGCCGTGTTTGTCATCTTGGGGGGTTTGAATGTGTTTAATGGACTTGAGTTGAAGGCAGAAAATTAAAAAGAAATCTGGAAAAAGAGGAGGAGTGAGTGACAGCTGCAGGGAGCCGATGGGAAATGTGGGTTCAAGGGAAAGAGCTTGAACTGAGAGAAAGTGGTGAGGACATGGCCAGGTTCCTTGCAGCCCTTTCTCCACTCCTCTCAGCACCTGTGAGATGTGTGGGTATTTCTCGCTCCATTTGCCCCACCAGTGATGTTGATTGGAGAGGAGGTGGCTTGTCCTGAAAGCAGGTTTTGTGCCTGGTGATGGGCAGGTTGTTGTGAGGTTGGGAGACATTTCTGGAGAGGAGAAACAGCTGTGTCCTGACTAGGAGCAAGGAGCATTGACCTCCTGTGATGTGTTCTTGGGATGGGTTGGAGGCTGAATGGTGGCTTTGCTTTTTTTGTCTTTTGAAGTTCAAAATTCAGCCTGTGAGAGACACGTACCAAAGTACGGGTACTTGTGGGGTTTCTGCTTAGTTCCCATATTATGAACAGGAAAGTTTCAAATTCCCAGTTGTCTCACTCCCTTAGAAAGTTCAGCTCACATAGATGTTGACCAAAATGTCAGAGGTTTTTAAATAGGAGTAATAACAACAGTTGGGGGAGACTGACTCACTGGATGAAAGTCTCTTGTTTTTTCAAGCCTGATGAAAGAAAAAGTAATTTTTAGTTGTGTTCTACAGCATTCCCTCATTAGCTTACCCCAGATTTTCATCAGTGAGATCAGGATTTGGACTGTGCACTTCCATCGTCATCAGCTACGTGACACACCATGTCAATAAACATGGTGGAGATGTTTTCTAGACTAATATTCATCAGCTTAGACGTTCCCTTAGCAAAAATACAGCCAGGATTGATGTCCAGCATAACCAGCAACTCCAGCACTAGATCATACCCATTTGCCCACGACTGATACTCCATCCGATGTAGTCAAGGGGCACGTTCACGATATTGGACAAGTGTTATTTGCCCTCTCCCAGGCGGTGAGAGTCCCAGACATGCACTCCTTCTATGTTTACTCCGGCCAAATCTCATCTCCAAGTTACATGACTCACTTCACATCCCACCACTCACAAAGTCTCCCCTCCTTTGCCTGCTTGATCACATTTCTCTGAGTGGCTTTGCCTTTGGGAGTTTGGGGTTGAGCTGGGGAGGTTGTTCTGAGGGTTGTAAGCGAGGTATGTATGTGTGTACGTGCAGGTCTATATCTACCACATGGCCAAGAACAGGAAACCTCTTGCCTGCTTTTTTTGCCTTTCCCTCATCCTTTTTTGCTTTTGCTTATCCCAGGAAGCCTGCTCATTGCCAAAACATAAGAATACTTTTTTAACACTTTGCCTGATGTTTTTGCTTTACCTGAAAGAGCCAGAACTGCAAATGCCAATATCCTGGTGAAAAAAGAAAGGGTTCTTGGGTTTGTTTCACCCAGCCATTTCCAAAAGGAAATAAACAGGCTAAATACATTCATAAAAATGCATGAAACACACTATGGGGATTGTTGAATGACAGTAACAGAGGGGCAGAAGTATCAGGTTTTATACATGCTGGTGTCGGCAGACTCTCAAAAATTTTCCAAGTAGTGTTTGAAACTGTTAGAACCCACTAAACACGGACTTTTTGCTAGTGCATATTTAGCTTTTCTCCTTCAAATGCCAATTTTTTTTTGTAAAAACACATAGGAAAATGTTGGCCTGATTAAGAACAAGAATGAAAAAAGAAAGAAGAATGTTCTTTACTTCTAAAATGAACAGAACTTTATCACTAGAAAAGGTTGTGAACACAGTTACTTAGTTTTGGGGTGAAAATATCTTAAATAGCTCAAGTTACTTTCCTACATGTTAATATAGCTTTCACTTAAACTGACAGCTAATTCCAAAGTCAGACTTTCCACCTGAGAATACTTTTATTTGTTTCTCTTGCAAGAAACTCCTAAGAATGAAAGTTAAAAAAAAAAAAAAAAAAGTCCTGTGTATTGCTACACTGGACAGCATTTTGGGTATCGATAGTCTGACTTCTACCCCTTTGTTTTTTAAATTATTTTTTTCCCTTTGTTTGTGCTGGTCTTTAAGGATAAGAGCATCTAAAGCTACAGATGTTGCCACAGCATTCAGGCAGGGGTCTGAAATTACTTTGAATTCATAATTTGGGATCTACTATGAATTCAGTGTTTTCTCTTCTTGCTAGTGCTGCGTGTGTCCCCAAGCCTCCGGGGCATCTGCAAAGACCCCAGCTGACATGCCGGTACTGAGAGTGCAGAGCAAGGACTTATTTTTCTTATTCTGCCTGCAAATATTCACCCCAGAGTAGCAGCTGGTAAATAAGACAGAATGGAGAGGTTTAAGCAGAGAAATAAAGCAGAAGCCACAGTTTGTTGACCAACCTGAAAAAGATGAAGGCTTCCTCCACTTGAGACCCAGCCAGGAGGTCCTTGGTGGCCAGCGCAGTGGCTGAGGAAGGCACACGCACATCTGTTTTACTTTGAACTCAATATCCAAGACATCCCATGCCTGATTACTGCTTGTTGCCTGAGGTTGCATTTCTCCCTCAGTTTTGGCAGTGGCTGGAGAACAGGCACCTAACCCCCATCCGCTGGGCAGCTGCAAGGCAGAGTCCTGTGGACCGTCCCGCAGTAGCGCTGCTGTTTCTTGCTTTGCTTTTCCTGGAGATGGTAGAGCCCAGTTCAGCCACACAGCCAGGTATTTGGGAGGGTTTACGGTGGATTTTGTACAAGCTGAAGAAACAGAACTGAAGTAAAGAACTAAATAGGAAGCTGTTAAAATACCACTAAATTAAAGAGAAAATAACCACCTTATTCTTTCCTATATTTACATAAAGGATAACTTCTAATGCCTTCCCTTCTCACATCTCCTCCCAAGCCCTTTGTTGTGGGAATGCACTTATTTCCATCTCTTTCTCCACAAACTCCTAAGTAGGCGCTTTTCATTTGATCCTTTCAATCTTGATATAGTTTATGTCAGCATTTCACTCAGCCAGCTCACATGCACACTAGGCTCTAGCACTCATATTCCCAAATGCCCCAGCGACTCAAGATGGTCGCAGCTGTGGGTTTTTTCACGCTTTTTTTTTCTTTCACCCTCCAGTTGCCTTTTCTAGTGCTTTTCTCGTTCCCCAGGGAGGTGGCAGTCAGCGTGGCACGGCACCAAAGCCGGTTCCCAGCATCTGAGGGAGATGACAAGCCCTTTTTTTGATAGTGTCTTCAGGGGATGAAATGTGCTAACGCAATGCAAATCACCCTTATGAAACGGCCAAATGTCTTGGGACTCTGTCCTAAAAATATTCCACAAACACGGCTCTGGTGCATTTCTTTCATTTCCTCTAGTCGGAGGCCAAAGCATTTGAAAATATATCCGTTTTCTAGCTGTCCTGTGTTATGACACAGCTGGAGTTGGTTAAAATCTAGAGGGCAGTATCTGGCTTAAGCTGATGGGTCTTTGTGTGGCTTTGATTTATTATTCTAGAACAGCCTGTCCCCTCTTCCATCCTGCAGATAGTTTTGTTTTAATGAGAAAACCAGAAAAAGACTGAAATAGCTTTGCTTTTGTGCTCTCCATGTGTAATGCAAAGTAGAGGTCTAGGCATGCAGATTCCCAGATTTCTCCAAACCGAAGCGGTTTCCCCCCATTTATCGCTCTGCAGGCAGGGATGGGTGGTGGGTTATTTCAGGGGAGCCTTTGGAGAAACTTTGTCTTCCTCAGCTTTGTATGGCCCAGAAAGACAGCCGATGAAGGTGGTATTTGTCTTTCTCTAAGCCAAATTTATATTCTCACATTTTAACCAGGAAGCCAGGTAATTAAAAGAATACCTTTAAAGCCTGGATGGTTTTGGTAATATAAGGAAAGCTAACCATGGTACTGGTTCAGGCACTTTGGTGTGGTACACTGAGCTGCTTCAGAGTGTGGAAAGAAAAAAATAATTAAGCTAATTATCTTGGTATTCGGTTTTTGTTTTCAAGTGTAAATTTCTTGTGGCTTTCTGCTTTGTACTGTACAAGTGCATCCCACAGACGGGAGCGCATATTGGGTTTTGTGGAAGATCCTTCCCATCAGTATCCGAAGTGCACCATAGCTACATCTTTTGGCTCTGAGTTGTGTAACAAAGGTTTCTAGTTTGGAGCCAGTTTTTCTCTCCATGAGGGTGGCGATGCAAATCACAGGACAAAGGAAAGCTACGGGGGCAATGTTTTGTAAACGTGCATGCTGAAATTGTGATACACAAGAGTTAAGAGATGATTTGACTTCACCCTTAGTTATTCTAAACTGACGTTGAAGAAAGAGCAGGGGAGAGGGAGATTTTAATGGAAACCATAATAATAAACTTCGCTGTAAAGGGGAGGAAGCAGGTCTCTTTAGACCATGGCTCTGGTTCAAGTCAGAGATTACTTTCTAATTCCTGAATCTGTGCCCCTGGTGAAACGTCTGCTGGATGCTGGTTYCCTCTCCTGCTGCAGCTCTGGATGAACTAAAACAAGCCCCGGCTGCCTTAGGAGATGCGAGTGGGTATGTGACTGGTTGTACCGCAGCCTTATGGGGCAAGGAAGAGAAAATCTCTGGTTTTAAGCCATCCTGGCACCTGACTCAAAGTCCTCTGAGGTCAGCCGGGGTCCCTGGATCAGACCTTCGTAATAAGCAGCCGTTGTTTCCAGACAAAGCAAAAAAATCTGGTTTTCTTTGGCTTTGAGGATTTGTTATGTTTTTTTAAAGGAGGAAGAGAACCTCAAAGGACATTTCTTAGTTTTCCCCTGAAGACTGTACTCTTGGCTGCAGACCATCTCTCCTGTATTCAAGCCCTTAAGTGCATTTTCTCTCTTTCCCCCTGCCTGCCCTTTTTGCCGACAGAGGAGACTGGCTGCGTGTTGCCCTCTGCTATCCCAGGGAAGCCGTTTTCCAGGTGGTGGCGGACATCTACCAGCGTCGGACAGGGATGGTGCACAGCGTAAAGCACTACCTCGCCGCTCCTTCCCGGGCCAGCGCTCTCAACGGCACCGGCGAGCGGCTCTTCTACTTCGACAGAGCATCGGGGTGAGCCCTGCGTTGCCCCTGAATGGGCAGCAAACCCTCGGGGTTTTCTCTTAGCAGCCCCAATACCTCCTTTCCCTTTCTCATAGTTAAACTTCAGGCCCATCCATCTTGCATGGTCTTTTCACTGATTTCAGGTCAAAATGGATTCACAGGCTGGAGTACCTGGGTTAGGTTTAGTTTTGTATTGCTGAGCRGCGATTTGCATTGCTATTAAGAAAATGGCTGATTTCTTGCCTGGACTTAGCTCCTTTGAGGCATCGCTGCTGCTCAGATTGCTGCAGGTGCAGGTGCGGTGTAAATATTTGTTAAAATCCAGTGGACCCCAAAAGGCCATGAAAAGGAGCCCTCTCATGACTGCTGCAGCTCCAACACTGAGATAGTTTGGGAAGTTTCAACTTCTTCATATTCCCATAAAGAGAGATTTCTAAAATCATCACACTCTAAAAATTAGATTTTATGAAAAAAAGAAGATCACCATAGTACATCTCTACTTTGAAGGCATGAGAAGAGCCCTAGAGATGTTGCACTATCTTTAGAAGACTCTAGGACACCTTTGGTTAAAAAAACATGTTATGAAACTGTGTTTCTCAGTCAGCTAAAATAGTTAGGGAGGAAAAAAAGTGTTTTGTGGTCTAACCATGGGTCCCATGATGCTTCACCTGACTAAGTAGCTACTTCAGGAATCAATCCACAAGTGCCAGATTTGAAAAGGAGATGGATATATTTACTCATTCAACCATAACACATGAGCAATCGAATTCCGGAATGCCTTCCCTGCTAACCAGGCTCCTTGCTGATGGCCAGGTCTCTCTCATGATAGGAATTGTGAAATAAMAATTTGCTAATTAATCCTCCTTTTCTTTTTTTKGGGGGGAAAAAAAAAGTTGCCCAAAATCTGTAAACAGGTTGTTTACTACTGAATAGCAGGGAAAATGGTTACACGTGTGGGTCTGTGGGGGAGAGCCATTAGCTGCCAGCAGCCATCTGGACCTGGTACATGCAGATTGATGGGTCTAACCTAACTTCATTCTGGCAGTATTGGCCCTTTGGTTCTCTCTYTAATTCAGCAGTGATTTTTTTAGCCTTTCAGAGTACAGAAGTTAGGGGATTGGCTTTTTTCTTTTCCTGTTGTTGTTTTTTAGACTTTATTTCATAACAAGTGGGATGTTTCCCCKTCTTTTTTTAACCCCACATGCTGGATCCTTGGAGAGGAACCAAGCTCATTCTTTCTTCCAGACAAATAGAAACAAATATTTAGTTTTAAACGAAATAGAAAAAAAAATCCCTTTAAAGCTCATGTATCTTTTTGATACTGGAGCTGAACTGAGCTGTTCATGTAGTTTCCTCAGTCTGGATTGCAGAATGGACACGATTGAAAACATACTTAGAACAGCTAGAAAAAAAAAAATGAACTCCAAAGGCCAGAAGACCTGGCTGCCTTCGAGCTTTTGTCATGCATGCCTGGGGCTCAGCTCTGCCTGCGGGCCAGGACCGTGCAACGCAGAGAGCCAAAGGGGAGGTGCTGATATTTCCAGGCAAGCCTGTCTCCTTCTGCACGACAGSCTGAGCACCACTGCTGCTCTTTCTCTGGTGAGATGCCACCATGCCTGGGGGCAGCGTGGGCWGCCTGGGCTGGAGGGGGTGTCTGCCCGACACAACGCTTGCCTGGTGAAGGCAGCTGGCTTGGGCGTACAGGCTGCAAGTGCCGCAGGTCTCGTCATGCCAGGATGAGAGGGGAGCTCCACCTGCATCCTTGCAGGAGCCAGTTTGCAATGGCTGCGCTGTATTACGTGGGTCTAAGAGAGTTAGTTTGTGATGTTGGGAAATGCGAGGGGTGATGCAATTTAGCAAGTGCAGACCCTGGCTCTACTCAGCTTCTCCTCTAAGCACACGGTGGTTCCGATCCCTCTGTTTGCTCTCATTTGCAGGTACCTATTTGTTCACCTGCAAGCCCACAAAGCTCGGAAAGGACACAGTTACTGCTCTCAGCAAGGCTGCGAACGTATTAAAATCATGGCGCGTATGTCCCCAGGGGACCCCTGGAGCTGTGACCCAAACCCCTTCCCGCAGAGGCCGGCAGCTGCCCAGCGCCCCGTGTCCCAGCGCCCGGCTGGGCCGTGCAGGGCGTGTGGGGCCCCGCAGGTACCCGCCGCGTGAAACAGCATCCGAGGGTATGCGGCGAGTGTGCATCCACGGGAGGTCAAGCCGTTTTCGCAGGGTATAAGGAAAAGCCGTAGGGAATTCCCACTCGTGAATCTGCCCAGCATCTGGGGCGTCTGGCCGTCTAACCTGTGTAGAGGGAAGGGTTTTGCTCTGAATTTCTGCAGCTTTTTGTACTATGCTTCGAAGATAGCCTCAAAGAAATTGCCCGGCTGGAAGCATGTGAATGCACATTCATGGCACCTTTTTTCCCCATTTCTTTCTTYTAAACAAGAAAAAAAGGATGCTTGAAAAGGCTGAGATTGGATTAGCTTTGAATTCTGAAGTGTGACGTTGCTGCTGAATTTCAAACTGGGAAGTAATTCTGGTTAATAGGAATGACTGGAAAATTAGAGCCAGGTTCTCTTTCCATTTACTGTAAATTCACCCCACTCTAAATCCTGTAGAATCATTTCAGGCTCGTACAAATCTGCACTTGAGTTTATAGCCAGGCAAAATATATGCAATTCATATTCAACTTTTAAACTTACTTAGTGGCAGAGTGACCATCAGAGGTCCCTTCCATCCAGCATTGCCACGATCCTTTGCTAAATGGTGTCTTAATAATGAGCACTTACTTGTGAACCAGGATCACAGTTTGAAAAAAGAATTCTTAAAGTTTTGCGATCATATATATATGAGCATTGGTACCTGGTGTCATTTTGTTGATGAAAACCAGTTAGCAAGCCAGTTTTTAAGTTTCTGTCTCTGGTGTAATTGCAGCTTGCTATCACTAGCACACCCTCGGTCAAGTATATAAGGATCCGGATCCAGTCTCTCGGCAAGGCGGAYATACAAAACCACTTGACATCCGCGTTCATTAAGGTATTGTGTTTTATCACATTTGAAATGGTGATTAAACAGGGGAAGCTTTATCTCCAAGGAGAGTTACTGCAAAATCTTGCTGACCCTTGGCAGAAAGAAATGGGAAGTTCCCCTGGAAGAGGCAAGTGCATTGTTCTCCGCTACAATTAGCTCCATTAAAGTCACTGGGAGTTCGTATTCTATTCAGATGAGGATTTGAGCCCTTAGGGGAAAAAAAAGGCCTTTTATCACCTCAGAAGAAGAATTAACACCACCACTCTAATGTACAGGAAGAGGGAAAAAAAGCACACCAGAAGTCATTGTTTACAAAGGATGTAGGGAAAAAAAACAAGTTTGTTTTTCTGATTTTCTCTGCTRCCATTGCACTAGAAGATAAAAATAACTATATTTCACTACTGAATGGGTTTGGAGCTGTCAGGTTGTCCCTGCACATGTCTGTCTAGATGGTGAAGGGTGACTGAAATCATGCTTGCAAGGACACTGTCCAGGCTTACATGCCTGTGTGCTGCTGAGTTATAATTAATGCTAACAAATGCCAAGCAAAGCTGGTACAGCATCCTTAAGGAGTCTGAGCAGCCAAGATTTCTTGGCACGTACACCGGCCGCATCATCAAAAATTTATTCAAAACCATTAGCAAGCAGGTGCKACTGGAGGCAGCATCCTCACCTGCGGTGAAGTGCAGAGACCTGCGTGTCTGCAGCACTCGTGGGACAGGCGTAGTATCCTCAAAGCTTTTTTGCCTTTTCTAAAGCTTTAATGCAAAGTATTGTTTTTCAAAGGAAGTTTTATTTCTGACACACGTACTCCTAGCTGAAGTGAAGGCTAGGCTAGGCAAATGGTAAAGATTAATGTCTAAAGGAGGATTCTTGCCCTAAATCTTAAAAGGTGCGGGAAATTTGGAAATAAGTGAAGCAAAGGAGCCCCCACTACCAGAGCACATGCCTTGTTCTTGTTTTGCTGGATGAAGTGCAAAAGTCGGAAATGTTTTAAACTTATCATCCAAACTCCCCAAGGACTGAGGGAGGTGGGTGCCGCAGTGCCCTGCTCCAGCTCCCGTGGGGCTGCGTGAGCCCTTCTGCTGGCTCCTCGGCGGGTCTGCAGCATGCGGCCGGGGGCAAGACACACAGCAGGGATGTTTCTTCTGCCAGCGGCTCGGGTTTAGGTTGGTTTGCAGTGGTGGTTGCTCTCTGCTCCCTGTGCATCCAGACTTTGACACACTTCCCAGGCTTAGGAGTGTGAGACAGCCAGGACTAGGCAAGATTTAGTCTGTCTTTGCCCCTCCTCACTCCCCTCTGCCCACTCATGGCCCAGACATTCATGTTTCCCTTACCCTTGACCCTCTATTGCATTCAGCATCCTCTGACATCTTGCAGAAGCCACTTTTTAACACTTGGCTCCCTATTCAGTCTGGCCCTATATTCCCTGGAGGCATTCACATGTCTCAGATTGATGGGATGTATCTGAGCTCCCTGGAGCCTGCGGGCTTTGGACGACTATGTGGATTACAGTGGTGTGTTGTGTATCCTGGGCTCAGCGTTCTGACAGCCTGACCTTGGTATGCTGTTGCTTTTCTTGGTGGAGGTTGTGCCCYCCCAGGCTGGACTGCCCCCGGGATGCTGGGGAGATGCACCAGTGCCGGGCGCCTCCGAGAGCCTTTGCCTTTCTAAAAGCAAATATCGTGGCGCATCCTGAGAGGTGTAACCTGGGGAAGGAGCCCTTGCTGTAGGAAAGGAGGAGAGTAGGAGCCACKTGTGCTACAACTTCTTTGAGGCACTGGGGCAGCCCTACCAAGAAGGAATGTTTTGGTTTTGATATTTACATTTCCAGGGAAAACAAAAAATGTCCATGTGTTGCCTCTATTCCCCCGTCTGCTGTCTCAGCACCTCTCCCTTGCTCCGTGGTCAAATCTGCTTTGCCAAATGACAGTAATTTCCCCCACATGGAAAGAAACTGTATTAAGACTGAACTAAGCATTTTAGTCCCAGGATTCTCGGCTTCCCAAATGTATCTTCCTAATACACAAAAGATGCCGATGACCTCATGTCTCATGTTTTTGTACCCTATTGAGAACTAAGGGTTTTGCTTCCTCCTGCCACTGACCATCTATCAGTGATGTCACTTCATCTGTACTAATTATACATTTAAAATTATAGGGTGTACAACCTTGATATTTTCCTTGCTTGTAACTCCCTTCTTATGGAAAAGCAGGATCAGAGTCTGAAGCTCCCCAGCCTGCCTCCATAGAACCTACCTCTGTTTTTTGTTGCAGATAAATGACACAGTTTTCCTGTTCAATAGCCGTGGGATATTCTTCGTGGTGCTAGATGCATGTTCAGGAGCAGTCGTGAGTAGGCGGCACTTTGACACAGTTACTGGTGAAAACGCTGCCAGTGCAATAACTGATTATGTTCAAACATTTATAAAAGAGAGGTAAGCAAACTGGTGAGAGCCCAGTTCATGTAGCAACCCGTGGCTGATAGGCAAAGAAAGGAAAATGACCTACTTTCATAATCAGACCTGTGCTCCGTAGGAATCTGGCACAGATTAAATATGTACAAATCCCAAATATCACCCAGATAATAAGAGAAGCAGGACTGCACAGATTAGAGCAGACAGAGACAGGTTTTCTGGAGAACTGGCAATTCCTTCTAAATTAACCATTCATTTTCCAGCATGGAGTAGATAAGGTCCTTGCAATGACATTTGCAATTCTGCGCACCTATCCCGGTGTCCAGCAATTTCCTGGCAGCCGGTGATTCAGTTTTCCATTTCTGAAATGAGTTGGTTTCTGTTTACTCTTACTGATTGTTTTTGCCTCTTGCGACAGATGAAAATCGTAGGTGTGCCAGATTTTCCGGTAGGACTTTTCTTGGGTGAGCCAATAAATAGATCTGCCTGCCTGCGGGCTCTGTTACCTTGCATGTGTCCTGGCAATGGTCTGGATCATCTCTGTTTGTGTCTGTCCCACATTCCTTGTGGTTTTATGTGTCGCCACATAAACATGGAACAACAGAGATTTATAGATAAATTCTTGGCTGCTGGCAGAAGCAGGTCAAATAACCAGAAGACAGACTTTCAGTCCAAGACATTTCTGARCAGTTCATGACCAAAGATTTGAACACTCCTGAGTTGTTACATCTGTATTTATGCCCATGAGTAGTACATGTATCAAACGTGCATGAAGTGACATATATCCATGTGACGCCCGTACATTCGGTTTGATTTTCTGGTAGGATGTGTATTTTGCCAGTCTAGGCATTCAGCTAAATGCAACCAGTTGTGCAACCTGTAATTCATTGCAGGTACAATTCACTGGGGGCCGAAAGCACATCTGTGAGGGCCAAAGCCAGACTGAGGCTTGACTGAAATTCAGACCCAGCATATAGATGGTTTCAGGGTCTCAGGACTGTACAGCAACTGAATTTCTTCTGCGGCAGAGTGTCATGTTCCCATAAGGGATGCACTTGCAAAGAGTCATTTGTGCTTGTTTTGATTCCGTGTGAAGCACAGGTTTAATTTAGGAACATTTAAACAGAGGCTTAAACTTCGAAAAACTTACATGTGATTGAAATCAAAGGGATTTAAGCACGTTCTTAAAGTTAAGCAAGCTCTTAAGTACTTTTCTGAATTGGAGCTTAACGGTCTTGCAGATTCTTAATGAAGTAATATTTTGCAATCATGCAGTAATCACTGTCCTTCTCTTCAGATCACTTGTTCTCCTGTGCTCTAGAGATATTGCAGACGTGGCGGGGAGCTCTGAAATGTCTGTTTTTACCAAGTTAGGTTCAGCAAAGCCTGTTGTCTTCCACAAGGAAGGTAAATGTATTTATTCTACCATGTTTCTTTTGCTTAAGAATTACTGTTTCCCTACCAAAAATGTACCCATACTTACATAGTGCTTATCAATGTATTTCCTACCACARTACATCAGTGTGACCTAGTAAAAACCTCTTGGCTTAGGGACGGTGAGAAATAGGAGAGTTATTCTGGGATTTTGACCCTACTTGAACAGTGAGAAGCTGCATGCTGCAAATTTTTCATCCTAAAGGGAGCTTGTTTTTCTAACCAAAAAAAAAAAAAAGAATCATTTGATAAAGATTCCATCTCTAAAATTCAACTGCTTTGCAAGGAAAAACAATCATAAACTGAAAGGTTGATGAAAAAGAAAATAGCCTGAAGTGAAATAGGAGCTTTTTTTTTATTTTTTTTTAATTTTTTTTTTTTATTTAGGGAAGGTGAAATCACCAGTTTTGGAAAGTTCTTATTACAGTTTTACCTTGGATTGCTGCAATAAATCCACTGGTATCATTGTCCAGGAAATCCATGCTGGGTTTCCTACTGGAAAATGAGGGGCTATTGAGTCCAGGTTTGGATGAATAATTTGGGTGATAAGAAAATCAGGAAAACAACCAGGCAGCTTGATTAAGATTTCATTTGCAATCTCTCAAGCAGAGATCAGATGGAGAACTGGCTGTGTTTCCAGCTTCTTTTTTTTTTCTTGGGGGTTTAGGGATTTTTTTTCCCCTACTGCTTTACTGAAATTTATATCAATTTCTGGTTCAAGTTTCAAAGCTCATTGCTATGGCCGTTCGAGGGGAGGACAGCATAGTCTTTACAGCAGAGGCAGTGATTTGACTTCAGTGCCTGTTTGATTCCCGAGAAGCTGTTTTTTCTTTCATCTTTTTAAAAGCAAAAATTTGAGGTTTTCTTTTCTGTTTTTGTCCTGAAATTGCTTCATTGCTTCATTGCTTCATTCTTTCATCAAAGCCCTGAATACTTTTGAAAGGAATTTTTTGATTAAAAAGCAATCTTTTTTGTTTGTTTTGTCAAACTTTGTCCCCTGAACCACCTGTGCCTCTCGCTTGGGCGCAACATTTCCAGGTCATTTTGGGAGCTCGGTTCAGCCTCCAGCCCCGACTGCTCCCGGGCACAAAAAGCAGCAAGCAGGGCCACCGCCGTCCTGGGGACATGCTGGTGGGTGGCCATCTCCGTGCCTTGCCACTTCGGTGGGATGCTGGTGTCCGGCAGTGGGACTGAGACGCTGCTGGCCGATCATGTGCCGCCCCTGTTTTGCTTCTCCTAAGGGCAAAGGTGTTCACCCACGTGTCTGCCCTGATTTCCAGTCTGGGTAATTATGTTCGGCTTCATGAGCTTTCTCCCGCTGATTMAGGTATGCGCACTATTTGACTTCACAGCTCCAAAAGTGATCGCACGCAGGACTGGTCCGTGCTGGGGGGGCTGCATTTCAGGGCAGGCTGGAGCATTTCTCCCAAGCGCATATTGCTTCTGCCAGGGATAATGCAAAAAACCTGATCCCCTTGACCCCAGCGGGATCAGGATCTTGTTGCCTGGTTTTGCAAAACCTTATTTAAATTAGAAGTGTTTACAGGAATAGTCTTGATCCAACCAGCTGCAAATAGCCTTGGGAGTCTTTGCAATGAAAAGCATAATATAAACACAAGACATTATTATTAAAATGGAAGAATAAATAATGCCATTGTACTTTGTGACAGCAGAGGACCAGAGCAGAGTCGACATGGGGAATAGTTTAGGCATAACAGGAAGAAACTGATGTAAACTAATAAAAGAAGGATTCAAAGTGCCTAACCAGTTTCATGTAGTCAAATATGAAAAAGTACCAATRCTTAAAAATAAAGAGTAAAACCATATTGCTGCTAACTGACATCTGGGAACCTATCTTAGCTTATTGAAATACCTGCAGATCTGGGATGCAGTGAGGTTATGGCTTCAGCGAGGCTCATTCTCTCTTTCATCACCCTTTTTCTCTCCTAAACGTTGTGTTATTTTAATCCAAGGAAAAAAAGGTCTGAGACGTTTCCGTGATGTGTGGAGGGAGTCTGTGCTGTGCTGCTAACAAGGGAACCGACCCATCCAGAGGGTCACTCTGTGTCTGTTTTTCAGGGAGTTTTGCCATGCTTGGCTATAAAGGACAAGCCAAACCCTCCTGGATTAAAGTCCTTAATCATGCTGGTTATCAGAAAGCTGCTTCTCTGCAGCATTATGTTCCCTTGAAGCTGAAAGAGTATCAATGTCCAGCTAATGCCGACGAGTCGCTAAAATCCGGTTTTTCTCAGAACCACTCGGAGCACATCTCTGCACAGCCTGCGGCGCCCCGGGATTAGCGTCGCTGGGGCCACACCAGCCAGGCAAAGCCCACCGCTGTCACCAAAACCTGCTCTTGTTTTTACGGGATTGTACCAAACCGATGGTGTTCACCTGTATATTTTACAACTAATAAATATATTCTCATCTTACCCACTGTGGTAGAGCTTTATTTTTTCAAGGAGTGCCTCACAGGGCAGGATGGGAAAAACCTGTGGGCTGCCCTTCCCAAGGAGAAGTGTTTCAAAAGATCCATGATTTGGTATCAAAAGGTAAGTTTCAAAGGCAAAAAACTGCTCTCCAGTATCACTGGGACTGGAAATGAAATTTGGCGTGGAAACTTTAGCAACATCCAGGGAAACAGATGAACTTCAGCAGAGGTAGGGAATTCTCCCTTCAGTCCTGTTTTCCCTCCATTAACGTCTGCTTTTAAAAAACCTAAGTGTCCATCTGCCATGGCATCTTAGGTGAACTCAGTAACATCTGCTTGCATCAATGGGTAAGCATGCAGCGATCTTACAATAATATCTTTTAATCGAACTGAATATATAGCGTGCAACAAGGAGTTGTCAGTGTGTTTCTGTCTCTAGCTAATGRCTGATGAAATGATGTTTGTCCAACTGATGTGAACATTTAATTAAAGACCTACAGGAATAAAACTCAGGATAAAGTATGTGCTGTGTTGGGTGAAGTCTTGTGTTCCTTTCAGACAATGCTCGTACTGATTTTCGGTTCCCATTGGAGACTGAAATACTGCCAGTATTAGTGGCTAATTCTCTTTGATTTTTTTGTTTATGCTGCTGCTTTTTGAAGTAAAGACAAAAATAGAGCTTTGTATGCAAACTTTGAAACAACTGATGACCTCACTGACTACAGTTTAAGTACAAAGTTACCCTGAAATGACACTCCCATTTTCGTTTGAACACGATGTTACTTGGTGACAGCCGGGAAGGGGCGGGCAATTTCAGACTATCCATGTCTTTGTCACACAGGTTACTCAAACAGGTAGGTGAAGGCTTTGYTATTAATGTCCTGTTGTTTCTCTGAAATTCTCAGAAATGGCCAAACAAGTTGCTACAGGGAAAGGTTAGTGTTTTGTTGGCCAGACTTTTGCTCCCTGGTGAGTTATTCGCTCTGGCATCCGCACGCCGGGCAGCTGATATTGTGTCTCTGGGCAGGGTCTGAACTCCTTGGCTGGGACGCTTGCCTCCATCAGACACATACCGCCTGGTGGTCCTTGGACGTGGGGTGAGAGGACACCTGAAAGGTTTACAGGCAGAGGAGGAGRCTGTGGCTCCATCCCCACAGCAGGTAGGATGCAGTAGGTGGGAGTCGGGTTTGGCCAGGGGAGAGGTCCTGGCTTGCCAGAAAGTGTGAAGAAACCTCTGAGGCTGCTCAGTAAAGGTAAGATAAAGAGTGATGCCCAGGACATCATGGGCCTGAGCTGGCCCCCGCGGGGAGCGATGGAGGCTGACGTCCTCGGTGGAGATGAGGAGTGGTACAAGAGCCTGAGTGGCKGGGACGGACCCTCCAAGGAGCTCCCTGAAGTCCTTTTGAACTCCTATTAGTACCTAATTGTTATGATTTCTGAGGCTGTGCAGGGGAGGAAAAGCAAGATGTTTTTGGCTTGTGAGCATAAGCCCAACATTGGAACAACTACTTACAGAGCAAGCTTTTAGCTTCTTGGAGATTTATTTGATAATCTGTGACAGGTCCAGACCCTGGATCCCAATAAAACTTTGCAGAGCTCTAACCCCAGGCTGAGACTAAACAATTGGCAAAGGAAGAGCCTGGTGAAGGAAGGAGAGGAATGTGCCTAAACCTCTGAAAAATCTCTATTCCTCCTCCCGCCCTAGAAGGAGAGCAAATGGCAAATGTCCTGGAGAGGAAGGCGTGGAGCCGTGGCGAGCCAGATGCAAACAGTAAAGTACCACAAAAGCAAAAAGAAAAATATTTACATCCTGATGCAGTTATTTGGGTAGTTAAAAGGAGCAGTTTGAAGAGGTTCAGGATGCTGTGATCCTCCAGCCACTGAACACTTTCCTTACCTCGGGAGGGAAAAAAGGCTTCAAAACCAGGGACGCTCTGCAGAGGGTACGGTTCCTCCATGGACCCCTGGGACATTCAGGACGATGTTTTCAAAGGGTACTGCTAACGGCATGCACCAGAAGTCTGTGTGTGTGAAGCTGCAGGGTAAGTAAGTGTCGCGTGGGTGTTGCATTTGTGGAACACTGTCATATTCCTCCCGGGGATTTCCTGAGCAGGAGGATCTCCACCCGCATGCTGGAGTCCACATGGATTGTGCATGTCCACGTGGACCTGCAGCTAATCCAGGCCTGTTCAGTACACCTAATGCATTCAGGACATACGGCCGTCCTGGTTATCCCCAGAGCATTTCTGCAGTGGGAGCACAGTAGCTCTGGCACTCCCTGAAAGCATTAGCTTGGCTATACACTGAGTTACTGTCAGCAGGCACAGCAAAGTCAGTGCACCGTGAGCCTCTGAAAAGGGGGTTCAGCTTCCCACCACTTCGATGCTTTGAAAACTTCATGCGGTGGATGAGGGTTTAATTCAGTGAAATGCTGAGCACTTCGAAAGCATGTGAAACTGGGAATCAGTCAGCCTCGGATGGGTGGGGTGATATGAATTGCAAATGATTCTGTTTTAGCTGAGCCAAAAATTGCTTCCTTTCCTTTTCAAGGTCTCTAAGCCTCTGCAAAGAAAAAAAATTCTGAAAAAAAGCATAGCTTTAAAATAACTCTTTTTTCCCTCTTATTTCTGCCTCAAAATAGTTTGCCAATATTACAACAAATTTGCAAACACCTTAGTTTCCTTTAATTTATTCATTGTAAAAAATGCCTCTAACCCCTGCTTCTTGTTCAGAATCTGTTTTTATGAACATCAGGAAACAAGGAACTTGCAGTGATGTTTATATATGGAATACCTGAGCAGAACCTTCTTCCTTGTAGGGAAAGATATTAGATAAATTTATAAGAAACCAAGGTTCACTGGGAAAAAAGTCRGAGTCCTGCTTTTGACTCCAGTATTGATTTCATTGAGAAGTGAGGTCTGTTTCTGAGTTTAATCCTCCTCTACTTGCCAGTAAAAAAGAGCAGCGAATGGCAGGGTGGCAAGCACAAGATCAAGATGAAGAGCAGAGACAGCTACGCTGCTGTCACGCGCTGGGACTGGGAAAGCATTTTCATTAGCGATCCCTAGAAATGCGTTTGTTTATTTGTAAGGCTGTCTGAAGGTTTTAGCTGTGCTTGTGGCTGGGTGTGCGAAGGCTCCCCCGGCACAGGAATGTCACTGTGGCAAGAGCTGGCATGTCCTTGGGTCAGAAAGGCAAATGGCTCCTCAAATTCATCTTCCCAGCTGGGGCTAAAATGCAAAATTCCCTGAGTGGGGTGAGAGGACAGTTGCTGCAGTGCAATGTCAGCAAGAAGGTAGCAGAGGTGCTAATTAAACAGCTCCTCAGTCTCTCAGGAATCAGCTTCCAAATCGATGTTGGCTTCTTTGCATATGAATGAGGAAGCATGCAGCAAGGCTTCAGACCTAGCCATCAAACCACTAAAACCTCAGCATCAGCTGTGGCAGAGGGAGGGTCCAGGTTTGGCCACCCGGAGCACGAGGGGTGCACCACRGCCCTGGCACCGACCCATCAGGGTCTCCTGGAGCATCTCACCTTGCAGAGAGTCCCTGRGGAACACAGATGTTACTCACGGTTCCTCTCAAGTATCTGTGCAAACTAACGTCTGCTGACAGTTCACTTTCCACCAGGCTAAGAGGCACCTTTTCCATGTGAGCTTTTCCAGCTCTTCTCTGGGGATGGCTCCGGATCCCYGCTCTGCCCCCACGCAGGTCTGTGGCCTCTCTTGCTGGGCAGTAGCAGCAGTAGCAGCCATCAGGTTGTGGGCAGGTTCCTTGCTCCTGTTTGCCATCTTTTCCAGGGGAGATCAGGTAGCTGCTGCTTTTTTCCCGTCCTTGCCATGTTTGTAATGGATGGTTAATGCTGCTGTTTTGCCCWGCTTGACATACCAGAAAGGAGCCTCATCTTCAGCAGATGCTGAAGGCACATCCTCCAAAGTGTGTCAAGCCGGTCTTAAAAAGTATGTTAAGATACCCAATATCATGAGTTACTTTTTTAAAATTTTGATGCCAGGCTGGGGTGGTTGGCCCAGAGTCGTGGAAGGGGGCAAGTCGAGGTCGGAGCCTGGCATGTGTTTCTGAACGGCTGGCTGTGCCACTCTGGAGGGCTCTGCTCTGCTGCCCGGGATTCGGGGTGTCCATGTAACCCCACCACAATGCCTGTGACAATCCAGCTTCCTCAGATCATTTCTTCGCCGTTTTGCTCTCGGGATTGTCTGCTCTGTGTTGCCTTCAGCATTAAAACTGCAGGGAGGGTGGTGGATCGGGATTCCTGTCTACGCAGTGCGCTTTCTAGTACAGTATCGCTGCTGACACCTGCGGTAGCAGCCAGCTGAGGACTCATGGTTTCCTGCGTCTACTTTTAGCATTGTCTGCTGCTATTGTTCACTTTTTGGAAAGATCCAGCAGCTGGGAATCATTTCAGAAAGTCTGCCTTGCCAGATCCAGGGATATGAGTCCCAAGTGCCATTGCCAGGCAGCTTTTAATGGCTAGATRAAAAAGCTTTTCTCACCCAAGAGAGGCATCACAGATGGTATTTGAGAAACGTTGGAGATGATAGACTTAGGAGGACACTTGTATGGCCCTTACGCTCTCAGAGTGCCCRAATCTGCAGGGAGCTTTGTTGACATAGCTGGTTACATCAGAGCTGAACTCGGCCCCGTGGCGCCTGTTCAAGTGAGATGTAGCCTGTTGCCGTATCCCCACGCGGCTCTCAGCGCTGAGCTAATGAAACGGCTGCCTGGCAGGAGATAACTGCTCCTGAGTCTTCTCTAGCAGGAGACATTAGTGAAGAGAGTCACTATCTCCTCCTCCTCTTATATTTAACRGTAAAATCAAACTTGTCGCTATTTGTGTCTAATATTTGAGAAACATGCTTAACTGAGAGCTTTTGAAGGAAAATTCCTGAGATTATCCTCCGAGCAGCGTTTTTCTGGCAGCGTGTTAGTCAGAGCTGAATCAGAGGAGTCGGATCTTCTTGGCCCTCTCGGCTCTCAGCCTTTCCAACCCGAGTGCCAGTTAATACTAACACTGCAATGAACTCGGGCTCGCTGCAAGCCGAATCAAACAYCCTACCTCAGTCACAAAATAAGCAGGATATTCTTTGGACTGTGGCAGATCAGACACCRCAAAAACACTGGAACCTGGCACACAGCTGACGTCTCCAAAAATGACAGGACTTTCCAGTCTCTGATTGCTTGTTTTGATCTCTGCTGCTGAAGATGGATGTAATCAGGGAAGCTGTCCCCAGTGAGCAACCGGGGGTGTAATAGCAGAAGCCATTTTGCACAACCTGATGGTAAGTACTGTGCAGTTCTTGGCTCTAAAGAAAGCAAAGGCTGTGAAATTTCTTACACTAATTTCCTGCCAGTTTGCTACAGGTTACTGTCAGAAACAAGATCACGAGCTGGATGGAGCAGAGATGCTCCTCTGAGTTTTTAATGGGCCAGAGCAAAGAAATKTCTTTTCTACCTATGAAGCAACAGGAGAGCAAATGCATGCCATCACCRTCAAAAATTCAGTCCCTTCGTTTTATTTTTGTGAACTCTTATATCATCTGATTGTATTTTATGACCAATACCTTAGCAGTTGGAATCTGGCTTTATGCAACACTAACATACAGCTGTGTCCACGCTATAAGAAACTCTGTTTATCTGTAATGTCCATCCTGTAGTATTACCACTCGTTTAGTTTTTACTCTATCATTAAAGCAGAATCTAGTGATGGGGTTCGCAGATTAGGCTGTGTAATAATCACTAATAAATCTTGACATTTTAATGGTGACTGCTGTACTTCGGGCGTATGTCTAATAATGTTCCTTTAAAAGAGCCCTGGCTTATCAAATGTTGATGGTTAATGCTGTTAAAATGTCAGACACGTGCAGCCTGGTTCTGGCACAAATTCCATGGCGACGGTATTGCTCTCTGATAATGTACATCATTCAAAGTTATAGCGTTACTAAGTGCATTCCTCTTTTCTACTGTTCTGTAACAGCATTTCAGCACCTGATAGACTGTACCGAGCCCTGAGTCTATGCTGTTTCCAGAGCTCACGGCTGTCAAATACACTATACCAAAACAAGCAAACATTTTCCTGCTGGAATATTTCCTGACAAAGTTGGTTCTAATGCTATTCTTAATACAATCATGGGATTACATGTGGTTTGAACATATCATTGCACTTCGAGCTATATCACCTTTATGAAAAGTACAGACATGTGTTTTGCATATATACACTATAAAATTTGCTCCAGACTAAATCCTGGCTTCTTGCATATCTTTTTCTCATGTTTTTTGTTTGGTTTATATTAACAAGTGATATGAAAAATAACGTGTTTTTTGCCCTAAAGAAATTGGGGCACCCTGGATTTTTTTTCAATTGTTTTTTTTTGCGTCTAACTAAGCTGTGCAATGCATACGTTTATCTTATTTCATCATTATGATGTGACATGACAGCTACAAATAAATGTCTTCGATATTCCTGAGATACTGGCTTACATGATAAAACCTAACAGCTCCAAGGACTACATGTGAATTTTAAACAGTGCCTTATGAATACAGAGCATTGACACTTACAGAAGTGGGTGTCCTTGCCTCAGTGTGAATATGCATGTCAATAAATTGTCAGGAGCATGGGGCAGAGCTGCAGAATCAATCACTGGAGAGAATCACATTAATTCTAACTTTGACTTTCATGACACTGCTTGTTTGTTTTTGCTGGGGATTGGCTACTGAAGAAACGAAAACAACATTAGGTAGACTGGTTTCAAAAGCAGCTTCTGGTTTTGCAAGAAAATTCTGGGCTGACACATTAAATAGACAATGTTTTCTTGGATCTGAAATCTAAGAAACTGCATGCTTCAGACTGGAAGTGTGAGTACGGTTTATCCTGGGGGTGCACAAAACACCATTGCTAAAAATGTGTGGGTAGTACGGGGGAGAGAGAGGTGCCATTGAAAGGTTATGATGTCATGAAAATTTGTCACTCTGCAAACGCCTTCTCTGTTGTGTTTCATTACTTTTTTGCACATGTGAATATTCAGCCCTAGAGAGTCTTGACACTGGATGTGTTTATACTGCATTCCTAAGGCGTTTTTGGTTACATCAGGAGGTTGCTTTCCGAGTGTCTATTTGGATTCCCAGGTGGGTTTATCCTAAACCAAACGAAGGGTGAGGAGCTGCCCTTGGTTTCTTGCTCTGTTCGGGCTGGTCCCAAAGCAGTGTGAAGGTGTTCTCAGCCATAGAGCTGAATGGGAGCGGATGTGGGCTGGCATAAAGCTGGATATAACATTTTTGTGCAGTGAATGGTTTTTGCATGAGCTGGGAAAAAAAAAAGTGACATTTGCTCGATATTCTGTCTTCACAGGTATCCATCCAGAGAATTAAAAATCCTGAAGAATGGCTCTACCTACCTCCAAGTATCTGGCCAAGAACTTCATTTTTCTTCTGTTTGTAATCTCTTATGTAAGCACAGGTAAGTTTTCCTGCCATGGGGAAAAAGGACATCATTGTTTGTAACACTATTTTTAAATAAAGACATTGCTGGTTCAGACTGAACAGCTTTTCACTCTTCTTCATATAAGAAGAGTCAAGGACAGAGTGAGAAAACTCAGGAGAAAAACAGTTTTCTGATGTGCCAATACTCCCAATCGAGGGCAGCTGCAGTGGCAAAGGCTGAAATTTCTGAGCAGGTGAAAGTACCCTCAGGAATCCCTCAGACTCTGCCACGCGTTCTTAAAACAAACCGAAAGCCAACAAACTGCCACAAAGAAATAACAAAAGAAACCTCAGGTCCTAACAGCTGTGGCTGTGGGAGATGAAGTCGAGCATTGCCCAAGCCCACATGTGGACAGCAAAAAGCCCTGGGCTGGGACATCCCTGCCCCTTGGGATTTGTCTCTTCCTAGCAGTCCTTTTCCTAAATGGTTAGGGAAAGGGGAAACAGAAGCTAGATATACATATTCTAAATAGAGCTAATTTGAGGGTTTGCATTTATTTAAAACAAAGAGACCATATGTCTTGTCCCAAACGCTGCAGCCGCACGAAACAACCTTTCATTGCCGTGCTCAGGCCCTTTTGGTGAAGAAGGAAAACATTCAGTAAATTCCTTGTGCTGGGTAGAAGTTGCACTCTTATTTAAAAAATGACAATAAGAGTAATAGTCCAAGCTGGCAAGGTAGCTGGACCAGCTGGCAGAAGATGCTCAGCCCTCCGGTGTCCTTGGCGCAGCGGATGCGGGCGCTGTGCACGGCTACTGCTCTCTGGTATGAATTAGTTAATGAAATTGGGAATTTGGATCCTTTGTTCTGAATTGTGTTGGCTTTTGCTGATTGTCATCCCAAACATCAGTGTAAATTCCTCTTGATTTCCCCTTAGGCTTCGCTGTCTACCTCTGTTTCTAAATAATGAATTCTGAGGGCACAAGTCATCTTTTGAGGCTGCAGGAAGCTCTTTTGGACACCAGCATAGCCAAGTAAATGGAAAAACAACCAAGCTTTTATCCTGTCCACTTAATCTAGTTGATAAATTATACCTCTACATTTGAATCGATTCTTTTGGTTTTATTTAGCTTCTCATCATGAGCAGATTTTTCTATTATCCTTATTCTGATGGGAATAACAGCTCATTTTTTTGAATTTGTTGTCAGCGTTTATTACAGTTATATTTGAACATCCATTCACAATGCAAGTCCCATTTCCTGCCTGAAGTATTTATCTTTTCCAACTCTTATTAATTCTGTGTGTCTTCTGGTAGGAACCCAGAAACTCCTTCTTATTTTCCTCAATTACTGTAAATTGGAAAAAGTGCCTCTGACATTACTCATACACCTCCAGTTTTCAGCTGTCACAAGTGGTATCAAAATCGGGCCCTGGATGTTTATCAGTATTTGACTTGCTACCTGGTAGATTATTAGCCCTCTCTGATTTGATCACTTCATGTATATGGAAAAAGTTTGCAGAGAGCCAAGGCATATGTTGCCCACATGAAATGTCCCTTGCTTACCTTGAATAGCTGGTATTTAATGGGTCTCTGGAGACATTAAGGCAGTGGCTGGTCCAATTCTATTCTTTTCTTAAGACATGAAGCTGAGAGGAAACAATGCAGATGGACAGATTTTGTTTCTGTTGCTGTAGAATTACAGAAGTCCCTCAAGATTCACAGTGGCAGCCCACAGCAGCTCTCTGTCAACTACGCCAGCACCAGGACACGTTTCCTTGCATGGATTCACATCGTTGTCCTTCCCATTAACTGAATGCATTAGCATCTGTGGGGCAAAAACCACCCAACTTTAGGCAAAACCCACCCAACTTTACTATCCTAAGTGCCAGAGACAACCCTGCTGAAGTCAAGGTGTTTATCCCATGTCTATTATCATTGACTTGTGGATCCTGTAGGTTTCCTATGGTGTTTTTGTTTTAAAGGATAAAAATTGGAAGGCTGATGAGAACTCCCAACCCTTTCTCATGGCAAAGGGCTCATTGTTCAAACTTCCACTGACCTCAGCTTCCTAGGATTAGAAAGGTTTCTACCCTCAGAAAATATGCATCACACATGGGACTCTCGCAGTTGCAGTTTTGTTGATTAGAGTAAGATGTGAGGCTCACATATCGAGTGAGATTATATCAGGGAAATATTTTATCTTAAGTAAATACTTACAACATGAGACTCTYGAATTTGGTATGAGAGCCGTTTAGACTAACACGTCATGGCAGTCCGTAATCAAATTTGTGTGTGGGGACTGGTGATGTGTGAACCCAAAGCGAATGAATGCTTATTGCTTCTGCCTGGAAAAGCTCACAAGCCCAGTGTCTCTCTCTTGTGAGATTCCTGTTGCTCTCTGTTACTGGGTGGACTGGTAATTCCTTGGGCTTGTCGTTTTCATGGTAGTTTGAGCACTTTTACTTTCCACCTCCAGTAAAAACACAGTATGTGAACATATGTTAACATCTTTACATTAAACAAAGCTTTTCAAACCCCACAGGTATTTTGGGGGCATTTTTAGTAGTAGTTGTTTTATCCTTTCATCAACATCTTCCCTGGGCTTTGTGTCTGGATGGTATGAACGGTGCTGAGTGTCACTGCRGGAAGGGCTCAGTTACAGCCTCTTCTCAGTAGTTTTCTGGAAACTGCATCCCTCGCAAGGCTCCTTTGCATCGGGAAGYGGGTTTTTCCATCCTTCCAGAAAACAGAAAACCATACAGCTTAAGCTGCTGTTTGTTTTCTTTTGGTCGTGACCCAGATGTACTCTGCTGCACTGAGATATTGCTGTGTTCCAGGGAGTCAGCAAAAGGGGGTACCGAGAATGATACTCTAAAGATGCCCAGATAYGGAGCTTTCTGTCTTGCACCGAACAAATGGTAATTGTCTTCACTCTCCATCTCTACCCAGCAGAAGCAGCTGTCGCATGTCCTGATAAGGATCCTGAGTTAGAAAACTGGAACCCAGGTCACAACGAAGAAAACCGCATTGAAATCCGTAATGGCAGGAAGCTCCTTCTCTCTTCTTCTGCGACTGTCCACTCCATCCACATCACTGACGGAGGTAAAACGTGCTGGTGGCAAGGCTGGGTGAAGTGTGCTTTCCACTGTGGCTRTTTAAATCACTCTGTCTCACGCTGGGAGAGCTTCTGCTTCTTGCTGAGAACTGGGTGGCTACTGGACAAACCCAGCTTTAATTTGGTGCAAGGGTGGGTGGTAGCTGAGATGCTATCAGTTCCTTCGCCATTACAATTAACCTATTTGATGTCCTTTCTGGAGAATTTACAAAAGTACCTCAGTATACTCATTAGTTCTACTTCTGTGATTTGCTTCAAAAACATTTTTTTACTAAATCATTGTCCCGATAACATCATTCTGCAATGGTTGTGTTCTCAGGGTCTCAGGACAGGGCAGACACATATGTGCCTCTAAGGACAGAGTCATAGTGTTGCTGGTGGCTGCTAACATGAATAGCTTTTATTCATCTTAACTCTGAATTTCTGTCTCAGTTTTSAATGAGTCCTCTTCCACACAAATCTTAATTGCATTCTTCAAGAATTGGACTGAATAAAAAMCATGTAATGTCTTTAGGATTTGTATTGACCGCTGTTTTGGGGAGGATGGGCAGAATTTTTCAAAAATTGAGATGAGAGCCCAGCACTGGGTTTAACACAATGGTATCACAACCTCTGATGAGCTGCTGTGTGTTAAAGCAAATGTCATAACCTTTTCTACTTAGGAAAATTGGTCATTAAAGACAACGTGCAGCCTATAATTTTGCGTACTAGACATATACTTATTGAAAATGATGGAGAGTTACATATCGGCAGTGAGATGTGCCCTTACCAAAGCAATGTGGTTATCATCTTATATGGGCGGTACGTATGCACAATAAAATATTATCTTAGAACTTTCTAGAATYTCTCTTCCACAACAGGGAACAAAATGTTCCTTAAAATTACATTTTCTCAGATATACTTATCATCAGTGCTCTGTGGAAAGTTCAGTAGCTTCTTAAACAATTTAAATGCCCTGTAAAATATTGATGCAGTTTTGGGTCTGGCCACAAATACTACTGGGAGATGAACATCGGGGTATTTGGGCATGCCAGAAAATCAGCATGCACTTTGCCACCACTCAGGCTGATTTTCCAGAATAGACTTAAAGCCCAAGGAGTTATTTTATTCTGAAAATTCTCCTCCCTAAACATCCTTTCTTTCTGCATGAGATTGGTGAGCCAAAGGAAAATACATTTATGTCTTGCAGATTGCTACAGGATCTCTTAGATTTTCAAGGATGTTAAACTCATATTTAACAACCACTAGACCTCCTAGCTCCTGGTTAAGGTCCTAACTTCCTCCAGAATTTAAAAATACAAACATRTCATTCAGTCTGGGCTTCAGGTCTCCTCTGGCCTGGATGTAATGAATATGACATATATAATCTGAATTCCAGTTTGCTGCTGGTCTCCAGTAGTTGCTAGTATTATTTCAAATAATTTATTTCCTGTACAATGTGGGAAGTTGCTGATTCTTAGAGTAGTTGAAAGAAATGCATTGCAAATCATGACACTTCCCTCCTTGGGCCATAGCAGAACAAGGGGAGAGGCTCCTTGACTGTCAGATACAAACCCAAAAGTGGTTCCTTTCCTCCCTTCCTGCTGCAGAGCGGATGACGGCAGCCAGCCGAATCCCTACTTTGGGCAGAAGTATCTCGGAGTAAGTAAGGGCGGCACTCTTGAGATCCATGGAAAGAAAAAGCTGTCCTGGACTTTCTTGAACAAAACTCTTCATCCTGGTGGCATGGAAGAAGGTGGATATTACTTCGAAAGGAGCTGGGGCCATCGGGGTGTCATTGTCCATGTTATTGAGCCAAAGACAGGAGCAGTTGTCCATTCAGATCGGTGAGTGACTTTTCAACTGTCTAGATGTGAGGATCTTTGGGAACAGGTTGGGGACAGCATCTCAGCAAGCTCAGAAACACTCATTTTAGCATCTTGTTCAAATGGGTGTTATGGCATGTATATACAATTCTTTCTAGATCAGTAATCTCCAAAACCAAAGAGTGTTACCACCTTGCTATTCTGTCAACTAGAGTTTAATTAATTTGGCTTAACGGAAACCCCTAATATACCCTGTTAGACAAGTGCTTTTGCAATGGGATAATATCATTACTGTAAACAATACAAGAGAGTTATTTCTTTATAGCACTTGCTTTTCAGTACATAAACCTGCGATGCTCAGTGAAATAAATGTTTTCGGGTATTTTTATCACTTTAGGTTTGATACCTACAGAGCGAAAGAGGAAAGCATACGTCTTGCCCAGTATTTGGGCAGAGTTGCGAATGGCATGATCCTGTCGGTTGCAGTGAACGATGAAGGATCTAGAAACTTGGACGACTCGGCCAGGAAAGCAATGACCAAACTGGGCAGCAAGCATTTCCTCCACCTTGGGTTTAGGTATGTGCCAGTCCTGCCAGTTCTCCCAGCACAGAGGCTTTATTATGTTCCTGAGATGTCCAAATAATTCCACTCTCTCAAAGGCACAAAGTTCTTTCACATGAAAAAAAAAAAAGACGGAAACTTCTCAATGTGAAATTTTAGCAGTTAATTAGATAGTTTAAGATGCACTCAGTGTCTATATTGGGTATTTTTATTAGCAGATTGAGGAATAGCATATGATTCACATTAAAAAAGATGTTTTTCCAAGATATTGTTCCCACAAGTTACTTATTCCAATTTATTTTTAAGCCATCCCCCAAAGATTTAAGAAGCATTTCTACATACACACAGTGGATTGGATGAGCTGAACATTAAGGAGGGTAGAATAATAGCCATGTAACCCTGGTTAAGTACATATAGACATACATACAGTATATTCTTCAGCTTGTCCAATACATGTCTGAGGACTCATGCAGAAATTTAGCATGCATGAATTTATGCTCTGGACTGTAAACACGTCTGTGGCCAATACAGTGTCTATGTTGGCACACACACTGTTGAGAATATTTGCTATTTACCCAACTGTAGCCATTATATTTTTTGTGTTTATCTGAATTTATGCAGGCTTTTTTTTTTTTTTTAAGAGGATGTTTGTCCCTCTGTGGACTGTGGTCTGTGCAGGCACTAAGAGGGTCACTGCAGAACATGAAAAAAACTCTGCCTTGTAGGGAGAAGTGATGCAATACAGCAGTCTCTGGGAACAGACAAGTGTCAGCTGGGCACGAGCAGATGGAGTAAGATTTGGGGTGGTTGATGAAGAGGTTGTGTCAAATATTACAGGGAGTCCTGTGTACCAGATAACACATTTCAAAGAATCAACCGAGGCTGCAGAAATAGTCTCCAAAACCAGGCTATCGTCTCCATCAGTGCAATGCTTGCTCTCAAATACCCAGACCCCATATTAAAGCCCAGTAGCCTGCTGGGTTTCTTTTCAAAGACTGAAATTAGGGAAACAGAAAAAGATTTTTGAACATTATACTTTTTTTCCCAGTTGTGCAACAGGAAGAAATTGATGGGTTTCGCATATGTTTATAAAAGTAAATTGCATTTGATGTTTTTGGGCTGCTGTGGTGTTTTAATGCTAGTTTCTCACTTCTTTGMGGTAAATGCTTATAACAGAAATACCATAGAAATTCATCCATGGAAGTGTGACTTTCAACATTGCTATTGTTTGCAGCCAAAAAGCTAATCCTTGCCATGCTGTTATCTGAAATACCACAATATTTCCTTATATAAATAATAGGGACACTGTGGGTACCACAGTGTGGTAGGAGTTGGTAAATATTGTCTCCCACCAGCGTACCAGTATGTGGAAAAATACCTGCGTCTTGGTGCATTATTTAAAAGACTGTATTTTTAGGAGTGTTCTCAGTTATCAACTTTCAAAAAAAACATTGTCTGGATGGCAGCTGGATCCAGATTTGCAAAGGCAGTTAGATGGCAGAGTGGAAGACAGGCAACTTTGTCAGATTTATCCAAGCTTTTCCCCTTATACAAATTGAACTTCCACTTCACTTCAGTGTGGCAAGATTTAGACATGTTGGTTTATGTTTCAGACACATCTATAACTATGAAAAAGGATGTATATACCTGACAGGTGCTTTTCAGAAATTTTTGGAAGATCTTAAAAAAAATATTCAGGATGAGAAAATTACACACACATGTACATACTTTAACCCATATGGCAAAGGAAGGCTCTGACAGAGAGGAGTGGGTGGATTTTCCTTTCTAGCATGCCCATGTACACGCTCTCACCACTCACTGCCCGGCTCCCGGGTCTGCTGGCCGGTCCTGCTGAATCCTGGTTGTCAGATCTTCTCAGCTCCCTGCTGATGGCTGGGGCTGACCGTGGGCATCCCTGAGACAATCACGGTGTAAGCCCCAGGTAGTAATTTGGCTTAGGAAATTTCTATTGCACATTTTGTGAGGTGCCGCTTGAGTCAGGCTATTCTGCCATAGGCTGGGTTGTTTTCTGACTGGGGTGGTGGCGGGGGTTACATGGACCAATTCCTGTCTCTCTCCAGTTGCTCCTTATTCAGCCAGATTGTAAAGCTGTGCAACTCCCCCTTGCTGTAGAAGAGCCAATGAGCAATGCTGATTTATCCAAAATGTTTCTGTGCTCCTGGCATCTCTTTCAGTTGCCTATTTGCTGAGTCCAGAACATTAGGAATGAAAGGAAAATCTTGCATTCCTTCTCTATTGTAGTCCTTTTGAAAAGTGAGTTTGCTCTTTTAAGCATGAGCTTTTTTTTTTTCCCTTCTACTAATAAATTAAAAGAAAGCCTTTCAGCTCTTGATGACACAGTTGTTCTCTCCCACCCAAATATCACTGGTTTGGCTCTGGATTTACTGATTCCTTCATTTCATATAGCCCCAACAGATTGCATGTGTCCTTATGTGTTAGGGTTGAATGACTTTAAAACTATTTTTAGTGATAAAATAACTGGGAGAAACGAGTATTTTAACATATGAAATTGGGCCAAACCTTGAGTTGCAGAACTAGCTAACTTCTTATTCTTTAGATTATTTTTCAGATTATTTTGGGGCCACCACCTTTTTTGTCATTTGTTTCAAATTTGATGACCAAAAAAAATAATAATAATTTAAAAGAAGATGTATCTTGCCTGCTGAGTGATAAAGCGTCCTTCCTGCCCCCCTCCCCCTTCTCTCCCTGGATGGAGATCACAGCCCGGCAGTGCCTTTGGCAGTTGGCGCACAGGCACTTTTTCCAGCAGGAGCATCTGGCTCGCTGGCAGGCTCCGGAGGCAGTTGTGCTGGCAGCTTCCACCGAGCCTGTCCTCTGCTCGGGCCGAGGACACGCCGCTGGGACTGCCTCCCCTCCGGTGCGTGCGTGGGGGCTCGGCACGCCGTGGGGTGCACCGGTGCTCCCCGGAGCCTGCTCCTGCCGACCCCAAAGCCCGGGGCTGCGAATCCCAGCAAAGCCCAGCTCATGCCAGTGGTGACTTGTGCGTGTTTTAGTGGCTATCTGTCAGTGTCTCTATATGTTTTCTTCTGAAGTCCCAGAGTGGTTTATAACTTCGCTTATACCAGCAGATGGTAAATGTAAGGTGACCTGCAAGACTCAAGGGTGAATCTTGATGCAATTGAAATCACTGGGTATTTATACCTATAGAGACATGATTTAATCTGTGGGACTGTTTGCTAAATTCAGGGTAAGTGTGACAGTCTCSCTACCACCCTAAAAGCATATTTGTTATTCTGCTAGTCATTAAGAGCAGATATGCCTGAACTACTTCTATTTCGAAGATAAAACTCCCTCCTGWCCCCCGCTAACTGGGTTCACCTCCAAGGTTGGGAGGCACTTTAGTCTCTGTCTCCATTGCTTACTCATCCATGTGGTCATTTTTCAGTGTTGCTGACAGCTATTGAACCTACTCAACCAATAACCATCAGGCGGTAATGAACTTACTTCTGACATAGGATCAGATTTGAACAGRCTATTCAGACTCATAAACCTTTATCCCTGTTCAATGTTCAAATTGAGGAAACTAGATATCCAGAGACTATCTAGGTATTTTTTATTGCCCTTTGCCAGCCAGTCTGTCTATTAGAAATTCTCATGGGTCATTCCAAAGACAATTGTGATATACAAGGTTTCAGCATGAGCTACATTTATTTAAGCAGAAGTGGCCCCTCTTCATATTCTTTAGTGCACACACACACGAGAAAGATTTTCTGGCTCCCCAAGGAGTTGCCAGTGTCCCTTGGGTCTGTCACACGCAAGCCTCTTTAAACGCTTATTTAAAAGAGAAACATAGGAGTGTATTAAGTGGGGATTTGTCTTCGAACTTCTTTCTCTTTTGATATATTTACTGAAGAAATTTAGTGTTAAGATATTTTTAATATTAACTAAACTGCCTGTCACACTAATCAGACTGTTTTGAATATGATGCCCCTGAGAAATGCAAGAACATTGTGCTATAAAAAATATGCATCTCATACATGACAGAACTTGATCATTTCTCATTTTCATTTTCCAGGCACCCATGGAGTTTTATTACCATTAAAGGAAATCCCTCCTCTTCTGTTGAAGACCACATTGAGTATCAAGGTAATTAATGCACAAAATGCTGGCTTGACATTATCTCTGGAAGTTATTGGAGTAATGGCTGAGATTAATTTGGTCAATGGTGTTTTCGCCTGACACTGCATTACATTGAAGCTGTGAGCAATTGATGGTTGGACATATTTAATTGAATACTCCCTGTATATATTGTTTCTTCCCATTAATGCAGCTGAAGCAGCTGAGTGGGGTATAACCTAGGTTATACAAACCCTGAGATAAAAGGTGAGATCCTGCACCAGTGTAAATCCATGTAACTCTGTTGAGCTTGGACTTTGCCTCTCTCTGACACAAAGCTATGGAACAAACCCAGTTCACACCAGCTGAAAATGTAATCAGTGTATCCTGCATTGGTAGCCTCAAATACTCCTGCAAAACCATTTTCTTGCAAGCTGAAGACTTTTGAGGCTGTGTCTTTTCATGACATTTTCAAGAGCAGCTAACAACATGGCTTGCTACAACATCAGATAAAACCAGCAATATATTACAAACCATTTTTTTTTATCCTCTCTTGATTTTTGAAGATTTTTCCTCCTGATTGTCCACGCAGTTATAAAAGTGTCTGAAGCCTCATTCCAAGATCAGTAAATTTTTCTGGAAGCTGTGCAGGGCTAATTCTGGATAATGTAGCCAAAATATACAAACACACACACGGACCATTACCTTTTCAGTTCTGACTTTTATCGATTGCATTCAGTGATTTTACCAATGTTTGGTTTTTACAGGTCACAAAGGGTCAGCTGTGGCCAAAGTATTCAAACTATTCAAAGCTGAGAATGGAGAACATTTTAACATCTCTTCGACTAGTGAGTGGGTTCAAGGTAAGAGGTCTGTGTGCCATTTAACTCGGTGGTAGACAGTTGACAAATAGGGTGAATCATCCTTTTTATTGCAATACTTTTCCATTTGGGAAGAGTGGACTTGCTAGCTGCTATTTACGTCGCTGCTAACCCAAGTGAAGAACACGCACAGGTTCTTTCCCCGATTGTCTCCAGGACTCTCTGAATAACTGGGATCCTTTTTCCTTTGCTGCGCTGGTATGAAATTCCATCTCTTATGATCTAAGAGATCACACACAACCTCTTACTTCTTTTGACTGCATAGTCATCATGTCCATGTTTCRGACAACATACAGTAACTGGTCGTAACTTGATCTGAAGATCAGAAAAGGCAGCTAAGGAGGACACAGATCCAAAATCCATACCTATTAATAATGCTCATACTGCATACTCCAGTTATGTAGCTTTTAATAACTCTGCTCTCCCTTGGCTGGTTACACTTCACAGCATCATTAAAASCGGCTGACAGACTGGCAGGAAGAGGCAGGAATCAGATCATCAGTGAAGGAACTTGTGAATGATATCTGAGATCATATTATGCTTCATGCATTTTTGCTGCATTCATTAAGCTTGACTTTCAAATGACTTTTCTTGTTTGCACTTGCCTTCAGATGTAGAATGGACAGAGTGGTTTGAGAAGCCTGATAAAGCGAGATCTAAGGACATGGAGAAGCTTTCTGACTTCAAGGCTGCTCATCCTGATAAAATCTGTAGGCAACCCATTGACATCCAGGTAGGCTATCTTACCACTCGCTTTAGAGGGGCAAGTCCTCTTTGGACTGACACTGAACCCCAAAATAATTGTGCTTGTCAGTATTTTTTGTTTCTAAGTAAAARACACCAATTATTTTACTGCTCTAATACATAACCAACAAGATCTGGTATCCAGTCTTGTGTYATTCTGACAAAAGTTTATAGAATTGAGCTCCTTTCAGTAAATTCTGGCTTCTGGCATGGAAAGGAGTACAGATGGGGTCATGGACASCACAGATGCTATCATGAAATATGTGGTTCCCTGCTGGAAGGTTAAAAGGAAAAAACACATGAAAATTTCAGTTTTTAAATGGTTCCAGAATGGACCCTACCTAAAAAATTAATCACAAAATGTAATGAGATGGTAAAGATACCAGCTGTAGTAGGTTGGAAAAATATCGGGTGAGCTTGCAGCCATTTCTTGGAGTCAATTGTTTTTCTCTGTGGAAAGAAATTTGAATTCTGTTTGGAGCTAAACATTATAATTATGCCATCAGGCCAGCATGCTGAGGAGAAATCATATACCTTTTCTGAGACTGCAAAAGCCTCTTTAACGACAAAAAAAAAAGGCAAAAACCCAAGCTTTTTTTTTGCATATGTTCACCATATACTTTGTATGTGTACCTGGTAAAACAACTACAGCAGAAGCATTGCCTAGCAAAAGACAATAAAATGCTTCATATCTGTGGGAGGCTGAACCTAAGGTTCCTGCCCACTCTGAACCAGTGGAGTTGTCCTTATTCACAAGAATGCGGCTATTGAAGTAAATGGGAATGCTGACAGTATGAGTGAAAGTTTCCAGGGCTAGATGTTATAAAGAATCTCCTCTTGAACAGAGAGGAAAAAACTGCCCTATAACTTTCTGCCAGGTCTTAGCAAATCCACATTAATTTCTGCGTCCATATACATATATTAGAAGTGACAACTTACTTCAAAACAGGGGTCRGATGTTTGTTACGATACAGCCCCTTCTAGCATGTGTATTAAAAGAGAAACAAGAAAGATATTCTTCTGTTCAAGAAACAAACCTTTTTTAACCTTCTGTTAACTGACAGTTACTTTTTTTTCCCGTGTATATTAAAAGCAAAACAACATTTTTCAGTTTATCCTGCAGGTCTTAGGGCAAATCCTCAGGTAGTGTAATCTGGTGTTGCTCATTGCCTTCATAAAGTTACACTGATTTATAGCAGCTGGCCTGCTCCAGCTATGCTACATACAAGAAAATTGAAGATATGATGATAATAACAGAAGCGCGGCACAGCCAGAGGCACATTCCTTCAGCTGACGGTGCTAATCCTATACATGGCAGCAGGGTGTATGCCTGAATAAGGAAGGTCTGCCTGAGTGAGAGAATCAGGATCAGGCCCTTCATTGAAAGATGACTATCTCCTGGTGCCTTCTTAAAATGCACGGGTTATTTGGATCGCCCTATGCAACGCATCACATTTTTGTGAAAGGGTCAAGAGAATTGCAAGCTATAGAGCCAGACTGTGAAATTTAACATGACCCTGAGGGGTGACATTGCCCCAGCAGGAACACAGGAGAGGCTACATATCACGCTGCTGCTCGGTGTGCTACAGCCTTTTTTCTCAAGGCAGCTCTACAGGCTGGTACTTGCATGTGAGAAAAGGCCACCTCTTCTTGTTCCTTTTGGAGCARCGGGTATTGGAGCAGCTTTGTTTTTTTCTTAGAGAGATTAATCCATGCAAAGAAGAAATAAGACCCCCACCTCTTTCTTCTGCAAGCTTCAGACACGGTCTAGCTCCAAGCAATGAAATGAGTGCAGTGAAGAGGCTTGAAACCGAGTTCATTTGGGTGCAAGCATCTGTGTTCAGTGTTTTCATCTGCTCTCAAACCAATGGCAAGAGAAAATTTAGGGCACCAAGGCAGATGTGAGTGAAGCTCAGAATACTCCTCCAAAAAAAGCACATGGTCTTAATATAGATAGAGAGAAAGGCATGCACCTAGCAATAATCTGTGCAGCTTGCGGATAAAATAGCTGTGTTTGAGCACCAGCTGGAGTGCCTGCTGGATAGTACACATAACAGTCACCTTGTTTTRTTATACAGCTGTTGTGCATCGCCCAAAACAAAGCAAAAGCCTCTTCTGACAGSATCGCTGTTCTGGTGAAATCTCTTCACCTCGAGGTATCACCTGTTTTGTATTTCTATTCTCATTCCAGGCAATGACGCTTGATGGAGCTAATTTAACAACTGAAGTTTTCTACAAGAGTGGCCACGATTACAGGTTTCTGTGCCACGGCAAGGACCAGACGGGCGAGGGCTGCCAGAACTATAGAGTACGGTTCCTCTGTGGCAGATCTGGTACGTGCCCCATGTTTGAAAGCCAGACCAGGGAAAARCAGAAATACTGTCTTCTGATGACTGGCTCTTGTTTGGTGTAAGAACAACTTGAATAATTTCCCAAGCTAAAACTTCAGCTGGGCTACTGACGTGAACACAGATAAAACGGTTGAAGATTTATGTCAGGAAAAATTCCTGAGCGCTAACAGAGGCAACAGGGTGGTGTCTCAAAAACCCAGCAAGGCTATGGCAAATACTTGGCAAGTCCCTTCCTGTAAATATCTTGTCTTTTGCTAAAGCATTTTGGGATGAGGTAGGATTAGTCAATCAGAGTGTGCGGAGACAACAGGTTTTGAAAGTAATACTTTGTTTTGTAGTTATTAATTCCAACACCACTGTCCCTAACCTGGTCATTAGACAGGTCATTAGGGTTCTTCGGCACTCAGCTGGCGGGAAAAGGAGGGTGGAAGACGGTTGTTTTGCTGGAAAAAACAGTCATTACGTTAAAGACCACTTGGCTGCTGTAAATAACAGTGCCCAGYGCCCACAAGTGCTGCTGCTAAGTGGGTGTGGTGAAAATGAGCCACTAAGAGCTACATTTAAATTTAGTCCTGGGGTTAGTGGAAAATTCACCTGCCTGCAACTAAAGGAAAACACTTTCTTGTTTGCTTGCTTTCCAAGCCAAAGCTAGTAAAAAGCATGTTTGGAAGAGTTAACTGTTTTTTGTTTCATGAGGAAATCATCATTTTTGGTGGTGTTCCAGGCAAAAAAAAAAAAAAAAAAAAAAAAGGCAAGCATTTTCTGATAAGATTAACTGAATTCTCCACCCTTCCATTTTGGCGTTTCAGTGAAACCAAAGCTTACGGTAACCATTGACACCAATGTGAACAGCACGGTCCTGAATCTGGTGGATGACGTGAGCTCATGGAAACCCGGAGACAGGCTGGTGGTTGCAAGCACTGACTACTCCATGTACCAGGCAGAGGAGTTCCAAGTACTGCCATGCAGAGCCTGCAGACCCACCCAGGTCAAGGTAGCAGGTAAGGGGCTTCATCTTGTCATGCTGGTGTTGCAGCACACAAATTTTGTTATTTGCACTGAGATAACTCTATTAAGAACAGCAAAGATTTGAAAAGTACCTGAATTTGATGGCTAGTTTTTAGATGCTTTTGGGAAACATATGCCTTTCACGTTTGAAAGCCATCTAACTTGAGCCTGGTTCCTTTCTGTCTTCCCTTTTCATAGCTGACTCCATTTCTTTGTCCCCAAGCACTATTGAATGGATGTATTTATTTAAGAGAAACAAATACAGGTCAGGTATTTGAAATGTTCAATTTTACATAACTGCATTTGAAAATGTATCACTTCCTAGAAAGCAGGAGATGAGGACAGCTGCTCTGAAGAGTGAGCTAGGGCAGGAGCAGACCATGAGAGACTGTAAGGCTATGAAGTAATGTGCAGCTGGCTATCTTCCTAAGAAAGTTATATTTAACAAGAACTGTAATCTTACATTTCAGAAATACTGTTTTGTACTACTGAAGATACTGTTTCTTTTTTACTGTGTCTCTAGTCGGCATTGCTTAGAGGTGATGTATTAGCCAAACATTTCTGGCATCACATGGCAAGCGAGTTGTCCTGAGCCACAGCACTGGGGGAGATGGAGTCGGCAGAGTGCTGCCTGAGTTAGGCTGAGCAGGAGGAGCAGGAAGCTTTGCAGAGCCACAGCATTTTTCTCTTGAAGGTGACAAGCTCAAATCCAGAACAAATTACTTTAGATGAAAAGACATTGCAGACTAATGAYTGTAAAGTGACCTTCAGATACTAAGTCTGATTAAGTAGCATGACCATGATGAAGCACAGACTATTACCAATATGAGCATAAAAATGAAATCCAGGGCGGGAGATTTGTGTCTCCACTTGAGTCTGTGAAGTGGTCTTTCCTTCTAGAACTAGATTTTGGCACACTGATAAACAGAGCATGGAAATACCACATGAACTGCCTCTTCTGTGAAAAGATCAAGAACTTTTCATTGCTATACTTTACAAAAGCAAAAGTTATTTTACAATATAAAAGTATACAACAGCTGAGGCTGTATTTCAAAGGCAGCATCTGCCTGGTGGCAAATCATGCATGTTACGTTATCTTTTGCTTATACTGTGGCAATTGCTCTAGGCAGAGGTTTTGTCTGCATTTACAGTAAGATCTTTCTGAGAAACCATGAGGGCACTTGGAACATCCAATGCACCAGGGAGTTTGCTCAGTTCTGTAAAATGAACTACTTCACCATTATCTCTGATGCAACATCTTCTGGAAGGTACGAATATACTTCCTTTGGCAACTGCCTCCCCACAGAGCTCTAGCCATTCATTGTTGGATGGCCTGAAAGAGAGATGTTCATCAAGCCAACAAAAATGTTATTCGCAGTTTGAATGTATCATAGTCTTATGACTTAAAATGACTCGTACTTTCAAAGAAGACRCATATCCAAGTTGAATATTTTTCTTGAGCAACTTTTGAGCTATTGGAAAAACTGTACCAGACTAGTATGATACAAGTCACATCGTGAAGATGATCTTGGAAGATCGTCAGTAAAAATAAAGATGACRTAGGAATATTTCTCTTAGGCTTCCCATAATCTAATGGATTTGTGAAATTCATGTAATTACATTTATCTTCTACAACAATGGCAACTAAGTTAGTTTAAGGAAATGAATAAAGAGTTAAAAACAACAAAAAAGTTCATGTGAATTTCAAGTAAAGAAGCAGTGGAAACACTTGTTAAAGTAATCGTGCTCTTGGTCTCCAATTACCCTTTAGGAGAATTAGGACATTCCTTTTATTACCACAAATGACATGAACACCAGGGCCAAAGTCTGCCCTCACTTATATCCAGGCAACTCCATTGACGTCAGTGGGATTTCACTGATTATATAAATCAAGGCAAAATCTGCACCAGTRATAAAAATCACATCCAACTTTCTTGGAACAAAAGCACATTCACACTAGAAAATAAAATCATCATCTGCCTGATTCTAAGTTCAGTCTAGATGAAATAAAACCTGGGGAAGGCTGAGATCGCCCCTGTCTTTAGGAGCCAGGAGGTTCCTGAGCCGCTCTATGCCCGGCCATGGTGTAACTTCATCCATTGCCCTGTGCCGTGACATGGAACTGGCCAGAATAAGGAGCACTAATGAGCCAGGGGGTGGGTGCTCCCCGTGCCTCCTCCCCTGCACGATGCCCGCAGCTGCCTGCAGCCTGCCCAGCTCTGCCTGCAGGCGGGCGGGAGCACCCCGCTGCAGGGTTTTGAGGTGCCCTCGTTGCTGGAGGAGGCGAAAGCCACCGCGCCGAGCRCTTGGCTCACGCTGAAACCTGTCTGTGCACGGGCGTGCGTGTAGAAATCTCCCATGGTCAAGCGCTGACTTTGATGAAACTTGTTGGGATTCAGTTAATTACCTGTGAGGCTTCTGCCCCACCGTTAAATAGGGCTTTGTTTGTCCCAGCGGCTCGAACACTGTGGCAAGCCGGGGGCTGGCCYCTAGCCTCAGCACAGGCGAGCAGCCCCCGCGCAGCCTGTGCTCGGGCGGCTGCATTAGGTTCTCAGTTGCGTGCAGAAGACGTTTGTTGTAAATGTCCRCCTGCCTTTCCCTATGTGAGACATTCAAAATTGCTTTGCTCCTTCTGAAAAAAGACTTCCACACAGATACATCTATATATGGGGTCTCGGAGGGATGTCATTTGTAGTAAGTGGAATCGCCTAATTTTCCTAAGAGGTTTAGTTTAGCAGCTGAGGACTCCAGAAGTCTGCCCTTTGAAAGACAAATGATAAAACCATTCCTACCCATGATGGTTTATTTCCCTTTTAATCTTTTTTTTCTTTCCTTTTTTTTTTAAACAAAACCTAAATGACATGTCTGAACTACTTAAGAGTCCCTTTGTTTAAAAAAAGGCAGAAAACCTCTGCTTTGTGGACAGACAATTTGGTGTGGCAGCCACTTGGCATACCAAGGTTTAATTATAATTGATGCTCTCATCATTTAATAATATTTTAATAGACATGGTTTAGCGTATTGTGYCAAATAAGTCAAACTCATTAGTTCRCTCATGTCCTATTTATATCTGATACTTCCTGCTGAAAACTCATACTTGCTTTAGTTGCTAGAAATGGATTGATTAGAGGCTGGTCTTTTCAAAACAGCTTAAGAGTGTTAATACTCAATTGCTATCAGGTTTTAGTAGGATTTAGATGTCTAACTGTGGGCTTCTGCAAATCTCAGTGTAGAAAGTGAGGGAGGGTACCCAGGTACTGACCTTGTGCACTCCTTTATTTGAGTAATTACACTAATGTCAAAACTGCGGCTCCCATGAGTAAGCGTGGTTTGCATGAGGAGTCAGCTCTGCGGGTCCTGCTCCCAGTCAAACGGTCGCTTACTTAAATGGAACTTTTTTCTTCACTTGCCTCCTTTGTTTAACTTTTTTTCGCTTGTCATTTTTGTGCCTAGATTATTTTCTCTGTGGGAACAGATTAAAACTGTTTGATCTTCCAACTTCACAAGGTTTGGGGAGGGACAATGGTACAGGGCAGAGGGAGGGAGGAGGAAGGAAGGAAGGAAGGAAGGGTTGTGTTGTTATGATAGAACTGGATAGTAGGAAAGATCAAGTATTTTGTCTAGTTTCCCTGGGAAACAAGTCTTATCTGCATCTTGGTTGCTCTGTATGAAGTTACTACTAATGCTGATAAGCTTCACCATGGAACAAAAATGATGAAATGCTCTTTTGTGCTCCTATATGCTCTTGATAAAGCATGAAAAAACTATTTGTGCCTGGCATAATTACTCCAATTATCCCACATACTGGTGAATCTACGATTACAAGCAGACATATCGTAAATCCTGCTTATTGGGTTGCAAAYACTAGAGAGATACGGAGTTTACTGTGATCTTGTTCATGCAGAGAACTTTGAATTACAAATGTAAATACATAGCTGTCTAACAACTTCACAGCCTGTGTCAGCATTCGTCTTGTGCTGCAAGGATGGGAGAAGTTACTCCACTATCAAAATTCAGATACTTTCAGAGATTTAGCGGGTTCTGTTTAGAAGTTGGCATCATTTCAGCTGGAAATTGCCAGAAGCTCTTTTTTGAAGGCAATCCTGGTGCTTGAGGGCTGAGCAGGAAATGTGGTGAAATGGCCCTTTCTAACAGTCTTTCAGAGCTCTTTCTTCTACCTTTGGGCATTGCCTAGAAGCAGAGTTGAAAGAAACATACTCAAGTTTACATAGCAGTTCAGAAGGGTTGAGTTTGGGCCTGATTTAAGTCAGGATTTGATCTGTTTGTCCACCAGACCTGCCTAATCTTCCCATCCCAGCTGCAAGAACTTAGGTGTCAGGATAAGGAGAGGAATAACCTGGAAGGTCAGAGAGGGAAAACCTAGCATTTACAGAAGTATGTCAGAGATTGCCCAGTAGCTGCTGCACAAAGAGGGCATGAGGTGGGACAGGAGTGGGCTTAGGAAAGAGTGTGACACTGCCATTGGGATAAAACACTAACAGACTTCACAGAGACCTCTCAGTGCTCAGTTAAAGCCAGCATGAGCAGATGCACTGCCCTCAGTCCACATCAATCCTCCTGTTGCACATATCTGCAGCAATAAGGTCCACTCATTTCAGCCTTGAAACCAAACAGCTACAGAGGCTTTGATCCAACRCAGCATTTAAGTAGACACTTAATAATATCCAGATGAACTCAAGGCTCTTCACACTCCTACAACGGAGCGTGTATTTTTGACCTTTGCGGGACACCATGCAGGACCATGGAGAATAGGGCTGAAGGGCTATAATAGGGTGAGTTACCCAGCAGGAAACTGTCCCAAGAAGGCTTAGTTAGCTCTGAACTCCTTATAAAGTTTCATCCTTTCTGCTGTGTGTCTTTTTACTGGAAACTTAATTTTCCATGTAAAAGTTACGAATCGGAGGAATATTTATTCATTAAGACATCAGGTTGTACTGCATGACTCAGGAAGCTGGTCAGCTCACCCAAACCATGCTGCGCTGCATTACAAGCTTGCGGCTTAGGGATGCAATARCAAACCCCATCAAGATAATTCAAAATAATGAGGATTTGACAGGATGCCTGTGTGAACATTTGTTGGTTATTAAACATAAGCAATAGGGGCATTACCACCAGTGATGACAAATGTTTGACAAAAATGCTAAATCTGACCGAGGTCTGGGCTGGCATCTACAATGAGTTGCACTGATTTTTAAAGACACCCTGAAGGATTCACTGTCACTGGATTACGTGGGTTGAACAGACAAGTCTGTGTTTAGCATTTCCTTTAAAAACTCTTGTTTAGGAAACATTAAAAGACCACGAGAGAGAAGGTCTTAGTCTTAGAGAGTCCAAAGGAGAACAAAAGACCCTTTAGAGAAAAAGAAAAATCCAGGAGCATCTTAGCTCCACTTTATCTTCACCAAACCCAGACCTTCAAGTGCCTGTTTCACTTCTGAAAGGGAGACTTAGCAGTTTGTGTCATTTAGAGCCCAGGCATTTAGGAGCGCATGAGTGTACCTGGCAGGGTTTTCAGAGGCATCTGTGTAACTCGCCAGAGCTGAGCACTCTTCCACATCTGTAGCAGCTGAAATAGTTTTAAAATTCCACCCTTCGCAGGTTTGATAAGGCCTGAGACCCAGGTTTTAYGGCTAGGTTCAAGTATAGCAGGTTTTCCTGGAACTTTGTACAGTTTGGAGAGACTCTGCTTTGAATTGCTATGTTGACATAAGCATGCCCTTGATTAGAGGATCATCTATGTTTATCTTAATGCATACTTTCTTTTAATAATTACTTAGTCCTTAGCAACAACTGGTGACTTTAATAGTCACTGTCTTGAGTAATAAGCATGGAAATGTGCTCATATTTTGCTGAATCAAACTTCCACCAGGCAAGCCCACACATTAAAGTTGTTCCCTGTGCATTTACATTTTGGAGTAACTGGAGGCACCGGTATGACAAATAGAGCAGCAGACCCGAGGCTTTATTCCTAGTCCATCACGCAGGCCTGTTGTAGGAAGACGTAATCTGTGTCGCTGCAAGGCTTTGTTTGGTTTGGATTATAACATGGCACAAGCCTGGCTGGCTGGCGAGGCAACATCTGTCTGTGAGGGATGCAGCAAGACCGAGCCCAAAGGAGGAGATGGTGAACCAGTGACCCCCGGGTTTGTCAGCGGTTGGGCAATCACAGGCATCGGCTTTGGTGCTGAAGCAGCAGACACATGCCTCCCACGTTCAAAGCACAGTGTTGCCTTTCTTAGTATCAAACCACTTCAGTGCCGGTTTGCAAACCCCTGGCTTGGGTTTGCCCATGGTCAGTGCCCAGGGTCTCAGATATCGTGGCTGCTCCCTGGGAAGGCTCCGTGTGCTKGCTGTGAGCAGCAGCCTAACATCAAATTTGCAGCTCTGCAGAGTGAGACGCTCCCAYCCCCATGTGAACTCCCTGAACTCCCCACGGAGCAGCCTCTTTTGTTGCTTTTTTTTTCATGCCCATCACTAAACATGCTCCAGCGGCTCCCTGAAAGTGCCACACATCTATAAATGCACATCATGGTGCTCCCGGCCCCAWGGGAAGTGCCTGGTGCTGGTTTCCAGCAGGCATTTACAGCACCCGAAGGGCTCCCATRCCAGGCTCTGTCCCGCACGAGCCGWTTCAGGAGCACGGCCCCATTGCCATGGGGAGCTTCTGGCTGCCTCRAGGAGAGGTTTGTTTTTCAAAACTCTGTTAAAGGAGCTGTTATTCAAAATCCACTCTTACATTGGGAAGGAATTGCTTTCTATCTCTCCTTTTATCTCCAAACAAGTCAAGTCAGCAAAAGCACAAAGTGAAAAACATGCACCCAAGAAGTTATATTTAGAAACTTGTTGGTCTGTATTTAACATTCCTGTCAGTGCTTACGCTGTTTTGCATGTCTGGACTGGTGTTAAATTAAATTAAATACATGCAAGCATGACATTTATTATTCTAGAGCTCAGCACATGAATAACAAAACTGCCTATCTAATTTCACTGCCACAAATCCTGGAGATGTGGCTTGAAATAGGATGTTCTTATGATTATCTGAACTTCTTCCTGCATTTCAGTAAATCAAGGAAAGGTCAGCTCTGGGGGAAACTGAAAAATAACAGCTTAAAAACAGTTTCATAACGAGWGGCTGTGTTGCTTAGCAGATTCACTCAAGGGTCCAGCACAGAGTATCTTTGTGTGGAGGACACTCACAGCAGCGGCTTTTTTAATGTATGTGAATAAGGGAAGCGAAGCTGCTTTTTGGACAGGCTGGCTCTGGTTTTGGCCACACCCCTGATGAGGCTCGCTGGCTTCAGGGCAACAACACGGGGAAGCCCAGGACTTTTGTAGGGAGGCAACTGCAAACGTGGGCGAGGTGCRAACCCGGCGCCCCTTGCAGCCCCTTGCAGCCCCTTGTTTCTGGGGCTGAGGCCGGAGCTCGGAGGAGCCTTGTCTTCCTGCTGCAGCCCGGGGGTAAAAATGTCCACCTGTCCTGCCATCACTGCTCCTCTAGTTAACGGAGAGTGTTTTTTCATGTGATCACGCTATTTTCAAGGCGGAGGTGCCAAGGCAGAGGGCACACGTAGCGGTGTGAACCCCGTCCCGCAACACAGCAGTCTTGGAGCAAGGTGGAGCATTCACCCTTCCCAAATCCCAATATAACCATCAAACTACACTGCTCCCAGCTCCAAGAGAAAGAGGGAGTGAATGGTGTTTGCTTATCTTTGTTACAAAGTCAGAGCATCATGTTTTGGTTAAAAACAAGACTGTTTCAATGTTCAAAATCCTCCCCTCGACTTGGCACCTCTGCTTAAGCATAAAGTGCTTTGCAGCGATAGCCAGGCTTCAGGCTTGCCATTTGTTTCTAATTACTGCTTTGAACGATTCCACTGAAATTAAATACGTGCAAGTGTAGCATTCCTTAAAGTTCAGTGTTTACTTAAAGAGTTTATTACTTATTTTTACTGGAATAATACAGAATGTAGTCAGTAAGACGAAYCTTTTCCCAAATGCATTCTCTGCAGAAAGCCGCGGAAGGAAGGAGGGAGTATGAATACGTTTGAATGAAATTACAGCAAAGAGATTATTTTGCTTTCTAGACATCCGCACTGCCTGGACTTCACCCCTTTCTGGTCCAGCCAGGACCTTAAAAACYTTGCTGTGCTTTTAACCCCTCCATGGAGCCAAGTGTGTGTGTGGAGGAGGTTATGAGTAACTTGACTTGGCAAAGGGAGATGTGGCATGGGGTAAATGGAAGATCCCATCAACTCTGACTACACCAGGGCAGAGGGAAGCATTGAGAGCAAGCTGGAGACACGCGGGTGGACCTAAAATTGAGAGGTTTGGGAGGGCACGCAGCGGGAGGTTTTGCAGCCCACAAGCTGGATGAGGGGTTGCAGTTGTCCCAAGCCACAATTTCCACAAGGCGTTCTGCCCAGTCCTCTSCTTGCTTAGATTAACAGCCCTGGTGTTAGCAGGATCAGACTGATGCTTGCCTATGAGCAATGCTGTAGGATCTGAGCAGGTCCCAGTGTCTCACTATAGGAAGTGCTGTGCTAACCTTGGGGATTTAGACTCTTCAGTAACTACATCATCAATTTTCTTTGTATTGGACGTTCATACTCAGCTGATTGTTATCCAAAGTAAAAAGTTCTTGAGTGATCTCAGTCCCTTTTCAAAGTAGGAAATGTGTTTTGTCTAACAGACTGTTGGTTTAACTCCCTGGCTAAATGAAGCAACTTAAGACCAAAAATCCCACTTCCTCTGTTACAAATATCTCAGCAAGACCTTGGGTGGCACCTGTGCTCCAGCCTTCCCTTCTTTGAGGAGTGGGCCAGCAGTTTTTGCTGACTCAATTACTGCTTTCATTATCACGCCAACCCCACCACAGGAAGCACAAGGGGAAACCAGCAGCATTGGCAGAGTAACCCTGAAACTGGATCTTGTTCCTTTAGGGAAAGCAACATATCTCCACACTGGCGAAGTTGTCGATGGCATCGACATGCGGGCGGAAGTGGGGCTGCTSAGCCGCAACGTCGTGGTGATGGGCGAGATGGAGGGGCAGTGCTATGAGTACAGCAGCAAGTTATGCTCCTTCTTTGATTTCGACACCTTCGGGGGACATATCAAGGTAGGGCTGGAGCCCTCTCCTTGCACTTTCCTCCTCGCAGCCACACCTTTACATACCAAGGAAGCCAGGATGCAGAAAGGGAAAAATCCGTCATGTCAGCCGCTGAGCAAGCAGCCTCTGCCCACAGTGCGGCAGATCCACCCCGCTGCTGCTGCCTGTCCCTGGGCTTTGAAGTGCACCTCACGCCCCTGCAGAGGTTGCTCAGCCAGCCAGGCTGCTGCTCAACCCATCCAGGATACAGTCTCTACATCCCGATCCCAGTTTTCCCCAGATTCTGGTGGTGCTCAGCCCTGGGACCTTGATTTGAGCCCAGCTGACTGAAACTCATGGAAAACATTAAATGCAAATGGTTTGCATTCTAAAATTAAGTCAGATGTAGCCACAGCAGTAGTGCTGGTATCACAGAGCAACTATGGTCCCCTTAGCCACCATGACCCTCTTTCCCTTACCCTGCAGCCATAGACTCTCTTCCACACAGTAAATCTCTCTAGCAGATACAGTACAACCCTTCCTATCCCTGTATTCCCCCTCCTTCTTACCCTCAACGGTCTTTTGTGTTTCTTGACTGATGTTCTGTTGTTCTCCAGGTTGGTCTTGATTTTAAGGCTACCCATATTGAAGGTCTAGAATTGAAATATATGGGCCAGCAGACAATGGGACATTACCCAATTCACTTCCATATGGCTGGAGACGTGGATGAGAAAGGGGGCTACAACCCTCCAACGTACGTGAAGGATGTCTCCATCCACCATACCTTCTCCCGCTGTGTCACGGTCCATGGATCCAATGGTTTACTGGTAAGAAGCCCCAATGTCTACCTTAGAGATCAAGGCACCAGTCAAAATATTTCCTCATAGCATGAATACAACTTAATTATTGCAAGGCGATGTGTTTTATTGTTAGAGCTAGTGTCTGATGCCTCTCCCCATCCTGAGTATGTGGATGTATATTCCAGACATATTTCAGCCTGCATTAAAAAGGAGGCAGCCAATGTGGCACTGTAGGCTGTGCGTGACTCAGAGCGAGCAGAGCTTTTGTCTGTGTGCAGCGATGTCTGCAGACCAGCCCATCTCTAATGAGTAGTTGGATCTATCTATAGACAGAGAGCTTGCTATTTAAAGAAGATAATCAGAAGGTTTAAGTTGCTTCATCTTTCCTGTAATAAAGGTTTGTGTTTGCAATGCCGTTCACAACATTAAGCACTCACAGAGCTCTGATTTGTCAGAGTTGCTCTTCAAAGCAAGAAATCCTTTAGGGTAAATCTGTAAAATGACCTATGCTTACCAGACAAGTTACAGCACACCAGAGATGGTAAGAACACATTCAGCTTCGCCCCAGGTGCCGCCTTCTTTGGGGTAAGGATGCAGAGGGAAAACAACGCTACCTTGCTGAGCATCCTGGAGACTGGCACATAACACCAAAAGGCTTTCCTCACTTTTATCCCACCTCTGATGGCTTCTTCCTACCCACATTCAGGAAATGTGCAGAAATCTATTCCAAAAGCAGAGCTGCTAAAGGTGTTAAATAAAGGCCAGATTTGACTAGACAACTGTTCCCCAAGTATCAGCTCAAATAAGAAGCCTTAAATGCCAAGATTTCTGTAGGCAAAGGACTCTCACCCATTCAGTGAGACGGCAGTGTATTCCAAAAGGAAAAAAGTATATGAGAGTCCTGAAGAGGAGCACTTGTACAGTCAAGAGCCCTGCTACCATCTATAACAGAGTTTTAAGAGACGATACATCATAGGCAGTTGTAACCTGGATGGTCACTGTGCATTAGGAGTTCACATCCATACCACTGTTTTAAAGTTATCGTACCATCTCATAGTAGGAGCCTGTAAGAATCTATTTTCCTTGAACTTATTTATGAATAGCATTTGCTTTCAATACCTAGCTAAGACATGATTTTTGCCCTTTACTTGCTGATGAATGCTTCCTCCTTTTGTGACTCCAGCACATGGAGAGCTTCATCTTACAGTCTTCCTTTTGGCAAGGACTGCAGGCTACAATCTCTAAAAGTGGCAACATTGGAAGGGGAAGTCACAGGCGTAATTAAAATGCACAGAAGTTGAAGAGAAGGCATTGAAATTGTAGCTTCAGAAGCAGAGCAGCTTTTATCTGCTATTTATGAATCTGAGGTTTTGGGGTTTGACCTCTATCCTTCTCAGTTTATAACATGATCCTAAAAAYGTACCAAGTGAACACGGCTTCTGAAGAAAAAAGACATTCTACTATATAAATTATATAAGGCATTCAGGGTCATATGGCATCTTCCCAATTCAAAGTCACCAGTAGAGGGGCTCAGTATAGGATTAATGTGCAGAGTGGAAGGGCAGTGTTGCAGGGTTCATTTGTCACACCATCATGGGCTGTTACCAATGGCACCATAAACGCATTCTCTGGCTGCACAGAGGTTGCACAGCTGTTGATGAGCTGCAGGTCAGATGAAGCCCTGCTTCTGGATCTAATGTGAGATCTTCATTCCCTATTGATTAATACTTGCCAAATCAAATACCCAGAGCCTGGCATTTTTCTTATCGGTCAGACGGATGGGTTCATATAGAGTATTTGGAAACGGTTCTGTCTCTTGTGCTTTCTCCAAGTGACAGCTGTGCCGTGGGGGATCCATGCGCTCAGGGTTTTCCAGCCAAGATGGCATGATGAAATTTAGACGGGCTGATGTAGCTGATGAAAGCAGTTTGATTCTCTTACTCTTACTCAACAGCCACAATTCCCTAAATGATAGTGCTTTGCCTCCGTGACAAGGCACCCAAGAGAAGTCTTAGAATATAGGACATATAATCTGAAACATTAGTTAAGAATTTAATCTCTGTTGACTGCAGTTTATCAAAATGTGTGAATGCTAAACTCATAATACTTAACCTGTTTTTTATTTTAACTGTATAATGATTGCTGACAACTGAAAAGAAAGCCCCAGTGAAATAAAGCAATCTGACCAAGTTTGTTCAGTTGCACCACAGAAGACGTGCTCCAAAGGTTGCATCACTTAAATGTTGTTTCATCGGTCTGTGCTACACATCTGTAGTCAAGCAGCTCCATGCCTTGATTTGTCAGCTGATCCCACCACAATCTCCTCATCTGCTTTCTGACTGTATTTTCCTTCCTTTCCTCTTCCTTCTTCCCCAGATATATTCACAAACACCCACATGGGTCTCTGATGAGTACAATGGTTATTCTATACATTTCCTAGTTGCCTATTATCTTCTTACTTGGGCAATACTACCTGTTTCTACATGCATGAACACCATTTCTGCAAACAGCAATGAGCTCCGTCTTTCCCCAGGTAACATTCATTCCCTCTGGGATCAGTAGATCCAAAGCATACTTTGCTGAGGGAAAATTTGCCTTGATGACGTGCACAAACCACACGTCGGAAATAGGCATACAAAAGATCTAGCTGGGCTATTAAACCTCAGCATAGCACAGCACTTAATTATGTCCTTAACGTTAGGCCATTGATTTCAAAGGGGCTTCTTGCATGACTGTGGTTGAGTATCTGTGCAAATGCTTTAACAAGTGGGAGAGGGGCATCACTTATTTTTAACTGTCATTAAAGCAGGCTGGTAATTTACATACAGACTTCCCTGCTTACTTTGCTATCACTTTTCTCACGTCACTTCAGAGATACTCATATGGAAAACACCTGGAGAAAAGAGTGTCCAGTTATTCCTGATGACAGAAATGTTTTTCTGTGGGTCTGTACAGTGTGCTAAAAGTCACTATCTCAACAGTAGCACACTTCCATTGATGGGCTATTCTGCACTTGTCTACAAGTTCATACTCACTGGAAGGCACAGAGGGTCCTTCTGGAAACAAATCTGTAGAAATTCTTTTCTCACCATAATTATTGTTTGAAAATGCAATAATTACCCAATGTTTTCTCTAATACGTTGGCCATAAAACCACCTAGTTACGCCACTACAGTCCCAGAGATGAAACTTTGCTCTGATTCCCACTCTCTTCACTGGATCCCAGTGTGCAAGCTAAAATAGAAACAGCCATTGGGGAGGGAAATTAAATGGAGGTCAATAAACAGTCTGGCAGAATCCAGGGGAGAGCTGTACTTCATGGGATAAGAGGTTGTGCTATGTAACTGCTTCAGTGATATCTGCTTTTAGTAATGCAGTTATACTACACAGCAGTTGTTTTACTGTGAAGGGCATTATCTGGCCATAAATTACTCATGGTTAAAGTAAGATTATAGACTATTAGCAAGGTTTTAATCAAATAAAAAATTAAATCCATTGGAAAAATGATTTTGGAACAAGCATCTCGTTTGCTATCCAAGCATTTCAGTACTGGGCTTGTGCATGAAAACATGCACAGGAAACTAAGTCAGAGCTCACCAAGAGATGAGGTATGGGGAAAGTAATTAATCAGACAGAGAGTGACAAATACATYAGGGACTAGGTCCCTGGCTGATAACTCTGTGTTGTTCTGTGAGCTTTGAGGGATGAGCTAGGAGAACAACGGGCGTTTGCTGGCTCTGAGCCCCTCTGCCAGTGCGCTCCTCTCTCTGCTTCACTCCTCTCTCGCCGTACCGGGAGATGCGATCCCTTGCAATGTTACTCCCCATGCACAGAGGTGGGCTTTGCCCCAGCTATGGTCTGGTCACTACAGGTTTTCGTGTCCCAGTCCTAGTGCTGTGCTGTGCTGGCTGGAAAGATACATGGTCATACAAAGTGGCTAACATTTCTCTAAGGAAACCCTTTCCATCATCTAAATGTTGCAGCATCATTACTTATGTGTCTTTCCAATATTACTGTTGTGTGAGAGAAAGCTAATAGGTTTCGGTGGCAGTTTCTGTGCAATTTTGACATCTCTGTGGTTAAAAGACTTCCTCTACATTTTTGGAAAACTTCTTCTGAAGGTTGCACACTCTCCTGAAATGTTCTTCTATCCTGTAAACCTTTACAGGCTGGGACAGCTCATTCTTCCAAGGAGGAACAGTTCAGTCTAGTGCATACATTTTACACCTAAATAAAGAAGTCTTGACCTTGCAAAAACTATCATCTAATTAGGTCGGGAAAGTTAGCAGTAAATTTTGGTGAGGTAGCTTAAAGGAATGCACCACTTTGCAGGCCATTTTAGCTGTGTTTAATTTACTGTGATGACTCGAGTTCAGAGATTAGAGTATTTACACTGGAGCATGGATAATACATAATAGATGCGTGTGCAGATGTAAGCTTGTAATAGATTTGGCAAGCAAAGTGTTCTTTCTTATGTGAAAACATATTTGCAATCATTTCAACACTAGTCCTGGGACTTTATGTGAAATTGGTGCTCCTTGCCTTGAGAACGAGGCATGAAGATGACAGAGGAGTCTCAGGTCTGTTTACAAAAGCAATTCAGGTGCTTGAGCACCCGGGTCTTTCAATGACACCATAAAGAATAGGTCGTCTATCCAATTCAATATTGTCTTTTGCCCCTTGGCAATTGCTGTTTCATCAGACCCATTTGTAGGAACACACTGGTGTCAGGCTCAGCTTTGCCAGGAAGGATTCCTAAGTCAAAGGTGGTTGATAGGTGATGGCTGATGTGCAGAGCAAGAGAGAGCCCAGGAGAGCCAGCACTTCACCTGGCCAATGGAGACCTGAAATTAATTTTCCATATCCCAGACATAGCCACTAACAACTGACTTATTGGACACAGTGTGTCTGAGGGTKGTTGTTTCCCAGCCAGTCCTAGCGTTAGGCTTTGAAACCATATCTACTCCTGAAATTATTTTCTCAGCTCTTTCAGTGGGGTGGTGGGTATTGTTCTGTCCAACACAACGGTGTCCTGATGTTAACAACATTCAAACCAAAACCAGAACAGCACTGATTAACACCAGCTGATTTGTCTCAAGGTCAAGTAAAGCTTTTGTCAACAACTTGGAAAAAAGGATCAGGTCAAACCTAAAACAAGCCAGCCTGTCTGGAAAACAACTTGCCGCCTCTCTGATAGCCTGAAAAAATATTTTTTCAGCTCAGCTGCATTTTTCARATGCATTTTATGTAGCTGCTCATGTAACTCCACATGAAGATGAATGAGCCCAGATGTGATTTGAACATCTAACATCCTCCATTCATACCCCATCCCGTGTTTTTTCCAGTCTCATGCTAAGACAGTCTCTGATTTCACAGGCAGACAAAAGAATGGAATGAGCATTTCCTAGGGGATGACAAATTCTAATTAAATTTAAGTGTTGGAGYTATTGCTTAGACTATAAGCTCTTAAGAGCAGAGAATGATCTTGCTTTTGCTTTTGCTTATACACCCTGAGTTCAAGAGGGTACTGTGGTTCCTATGTGCCATTGCTGTAAAGTCTTTTCTTATTATGCAGTGGCTGAAGCATGAAACCTGAACACTGACCTTTGTTTTGTACATGCAGGTGAAGGATGTTGTGGGTTATGATGCACTGGGACATTGCTTCTTTACGGAGGATGGACCAGAAGAGCGCAACACATTTGATCACTGCCTTGGACTGCTTGTTAAACCTAGCACTCTGCTCCCCTCTGACCGAGACAGCAGGATGTGCAAGCTGATCACGGAGGGTGCCTACCCGGGGTACATTCCTAAACCCAGGCAGGACTGTAGGTGAGTGGGAGCCTTCCTTCTTTCTTTTCTTTGCAGGACTTAGCCATAAAAGATAGCATTACGTGTACGTGGTTATGTAGTCATCTCTAGAGGTCTGTGCTGCATGCCCCAAAGGTTGGGAGACCAGTCTCTTCGGGATCTTTATACTTGTGCTATTCAGATGCCTACACACCTAGGGTGTAATTTTCATTTTTAGCGTAAAGTCAGTTGATATGGTTGCTACCTCAGATATTGAAAAACTCTCTCTCTTTTGGAGTCTTGACCCCAATGGCACAGCAAAAAGTTGCTGAGTTCCGTATGGGCTGGGTTCTGACATTTGTGCTCATGTCAAATGGTAGCTGATTTTGAAAATACTCCCATTAATTCAGAAGTCATTATTTGTGAAGAACGGATACTGTTTAATGATACAGCATTGGCATTATGTATTCATTTGGCACAGCCTACCCAAACTGTGGAGTGAAACCAAAATAATATAATAAATGCAGTTTAGCACAGAATTGGAACTTGACAATAAAAGATCAAAGACTGTTTATGCCCATTGGATCTCTAATAGACTGCCTATACATGAGCTCCCGAAAATGTTTCCATGAGAACTTCTCAAAACTTCTGTTTGCCACAAACACTGTATTAAACTTGAAAAATGCCGAATGCCTTTCATCTCCCTTTTTGCAAGATCCTTTCCTCTAAGTGTCCTTGCAGATCTGCCAGCTGAGGTTTAGATGAGGATTATAGAAGCATTTGCAATAAGAAGGGATTTTATAAGTTCTTTTTGCCATTCTGTTGCCTTGTAGAAAAAAATTCAGGTGAAGTATAGAAGAAGCACAACCAGCTCGGCTGCCCAGTTAAGCATTAGAATTTTTTCTTAGAGGAATTCATGRGTTCTTCATTAGCARTAATTTTTAAGCACAGGTTAGAGAAATGCCAGTCACAAATATTGTAGTTGTAGTTGACCCTGTCATAAGGCAGGGTATGGACTCATTGAGCTCATGAAGGCCATTCTAGCATTCCTTTCCATGATTTTCTGATTAACTGGTTTTCTGCCCCAAAATCAAGGTACACAACCTAGGAATATGATTTCATAGCTAATTACTGGCTGTTCAGGGAACCTACTCATTTTGATGCATATCAGGCAGCTAATTATCTTTCTTTTTCTTCCCCCATCYCTCCAACTCTTCTTGAGAGAGTACTAAACTCTTGAAGTAAAACCTGTGTGCTTAGCAGCTTGGCAAGCAGATCCCCAGCTGTAGTCCAGGGAGGATAGCAAGTGGTCTGGAGAAGATCTGTGGAACCATGTTGTTTTCAGAGTGTTTTCCATTAAAAGCTGGATGTCAAGCTTGCCTTTAAGAGTTTAAAATTGATGGTGGACCATCTTGAGGACAAGACCCCTGTGCAACAGAATGGGAGGTCTTCCACGGTGAAGATTTGTCTTGAGACCACAGAGCATTGGCGCTGTGTTGAGGCTGCTGGGAGACAGGAACACTTCTGCCTGTAGTCCAGATTTTTCTCCAGGATTTTATTCTGCTGTAGCTGGGGGGGAGGAATCTACACTAAAAAAAAGCTAAATTTCTGACCCACAAAAAGCCAATGAGAAAATCTCTGGGGCCAGACTTCCATCCTGAAAATGAGGGAGTTAGAAGCTGATTGATGCCTCACAGCTAAAAATCTTCGGGGGATTTCTTTTATTTGGAAAGACTCTTAATCTGCTGAGACTGTATCAGTATCACCCATTCTGTCCTCAGAACAAACTGGGGTTTTGTCCAAAGAAACACATTTTTAGCTTTTTACTTTGGCAAAGGAAAGAGATGAATTCATGCAATGCTCTTTTTCACATCTGTGTTTGTTTATAAATTACACTTAATGTCTCCATTCATAAAATAAGAGTTAATCAGCCATTGTGCTAATTTTCCACTGATAATCCATTTAATAGTCAGAGGGATGTATTTTGTGTCATTTAGAAGACTCTTACATGAAAAAGTGCTAGGAAGGATAGGCAGAGATCTAACGAAAAGGTCCTACGGTACTTTGATCTGCGATGTCTTCCTTTATAAAAGAATTCAAGGTCTGATCAGAAAAATAGCTTGTTTTGCACGGGGCTTATCCAGCCTGCAAGTGCATGAGTACACTAACCCCTGGGGCAGCGGCCAAGGCACCCAGCGCAGGGACGAGGGACGAGCACCGGCTGCGGCTCCGTCGGCTTGGAAGAAGCAGGCAGGCAGCCGCTGCCAGAAATTAAGACAATAGGATTGTGCCAAATGACACAGTAACCTGCCCAATCCACATGGCTCTGAGGAGCGGGATCAGGCTGAAAGACAGGTCACTGTGGAAATATAATGTCCTTGCCCTTGCCTACGCAGCAGGAGGTAGTCTATAAATAATCTCAAATTGTTTCTTTCTAGGCCAGGCCCATGCCCAAAATAGAAAAATTTTGCTATGTTTTCATGATAAAGCTGCACAAACGGAACTTCATCTTAGGCCAGCAAAATCAGTTGGCCTAAAGCCCCTGTGAAGTCCTTCATAGCAAGATTAAAATAGACGTAAGGGTTCCGTAGGTTCATCCCCTGCAGGAGAGTGAATCTCACCCAGCAAATTTAGGGAGTCAGTCTGCTGGTTGTTAAGTGCTGGATGTTTTCCTCCCAAAGTTCATRTGCCTGTTGGTTAACGGATGCTGTATGTCACAAGATGGACAGTGATGGATTGATCTTTCCTCCTTGATGGGAATCTTTCAATTAAGAGTCTTTTATGTGCATTAGACAAATGGAGTCCTTTTGTCCCAAAAGAAATGCATGGAAGGGTGTGAGCAAATAAAGTTAATGAATCACAGCAGCTCTTGGAAAAGTCAGGTACCAGGGCACACTTGGAAAGCCCTTAAGAGGCAATTCGTTGGGTCCCTTGATTAAACCAGTCTCTAATGAACCTGAGGGCTTATTTGGGGGCAAAGTTCTTTTCTGTGACTTGTGCAACAACATATTTACCTTATCATAAAATGTGATTGACATCTGACAGCTTCATAGCAGGCTTGGAATTGCAGTCAAAATTCCTCATTTAATACTTGGGGTTTTAAAAGATAAGGCCATGCTCTCTGTCAAACTGCAGAGGACACGTGCTATGAAAAGAGAAAGGAAGAAAAACATTCCCTTTGCCCCCTGGGCAGGACCCCTTATCTGGGGAGTTATCAGCCCTGCCTGTACTGGAGGAGTTGATCGGTGACTCTGGTGTGTGCTCGAAGTGTCATTTTCATGTTATTCTTTGTTTTCCTGACCTGCAGCGCCGTATCCACCTTCTGGATAGCCAACCCACACAACAACCTTATAAACTGTGCAGCTGCGGGATCTGAAGTGAGTGCAGAAGTTTCTTATTTGGTAACAACTCAGACCGGTTACAGCCCTGCAAGGCTGAGGCTCTTGCTGGAATAAAACCTGCTTCTGTTACTCAGGCATTTTTGAAACTGCTAGATCGAGACATATACTAATGTGGCTAGTGCTGCCAATAAAAAATAATGCTTTTCCTTTTGCTCCACACTTCTTGCCACTTGCTGTTTCTAGAGCTGGATGGCTTTAACAAGAATTCCCAGCCTTTGCACAGTGTGCAGCCTGAATAAATTAAATAAATATGACTGCGGAGTCCCAGTGAAGTCTTTGGCAATGATTCTGTTGATTGCAGTACAGTAATGGTGCTCTGAAATTTCAATCAGCACTAATGCTAATTCCACAGGAATTCTTGGTCACATCAGGAGCCTTTATTTTCCTACTAAGACAAATAAACAAGCAAACGAAGCCTTAAACAAAGAGATCTGGTCTTTCCAAAGCTTCCAAAACTGAGTACCTAGATTGGGGCTCCTAGATACATTTTTAGACAACTAAATTAAAATGATCTGATTTTTAAGATCTGCGCATGCAGTGATAGGAGGACACCAGTGTATGTGTGTGTGTATGTGTGTGAGTTACGGATTTTGAAAGTCTCRCTTATAGCTTCCATATAGATGTCAAAGTTTAACTTAAGGCATCTTGAAGGTGCGGGAGTGTGAATGTGAATGTATGTGTGTGTTAAACTCTTTGCTGCATCTAGTTATACAGGTCAATGCTGCTAGCTGTGATTTGTTCTGAAATCTTCTGGCTTACGTCTTGTGGCTTTACTGATAAACCCTTGGGCTAATGTAGACCAGCAAAGAAGTTCAAGCAAAGTCTCAGATGTCCATTCTCTTTCTCAGGAAACAGGCTTTTGGTTTGTTCTGCACCACGTGCCAACAGGGCCCTCAGCGGGCATGTATTCCCCTGGCTACTCGGAGCACATGCCGATGGGGAAATTCTCCAACAACCGCGCGCATTCCAACTACCGGGTGAGTCTGCACGCAACGGGAACGCTGCCCTCGAAAAAAACACTATCTTCTCGCTCCAGCTCTTTGGGTCTGCAAGCTATTAATGCCTGTGCTTTCTGTTTCACTAAAAGTTACTGCAAGCTTGTTTGTGTCTGCAGATAAAGCAGCTTGTGTGCTGGCATGGGAGCTCTCAGAGTCAGCCAGCACCCGCTTCACTTGGCTCTTGGGCATTCAGAGAGGCTCTTCCTTCTGCTCAGGCTGCCTCTCTGCTTCTGCACTCCTAAAATAGTGCCTCCAGGAGCATCTATTGGCAGCTTGTCTAATTATAGACCTCAACTGCCAATGTTAGCAATTAACTGAACAGCTTCTAGAGGGATAAATACAGGCCGCTGTGTCTAATTGCCTTCTCTTTACTTATTTACCCTTAGCRTGCCGTGTGATGGGGCTGTGCGTTACTGTTACCGAGTGCGTYGGACTGCAGCAGGGTGTTTATGTGTACAGGGATACATGCATTTACAAGAGAGGCGCAGTTTCTGGAAATCTGCGGCAATTTTGGGGGGTATATGCAAGTCTGGGTAGTGCTGGCAGCCCTCTGTTTCACGTGCCACTAACAGAAGCAGTTACTAGGATCGTGCGAGTGACTTYGGCTTAGAACAATTGGAGGTAGAGCCTGGAGATGGAAAGAACTGTTGAGTATATAAATATACTGTAATACTGCATTTCTCTTTTCTTTTAGGCTGGAATGATCATCGATAACGGCGTTAAAACCACTCCAGCCTCCGCCAAGGACAAAAGACCTATCCTGACACTGATTTCTGGGAGGTAAAGTGTTTTGCACAGTTTGGTTTGGAAAAGACTTGTCTATAGCACTGACTGAAAGTTATGAAATTGCCCCCAAGGAAGCTGACAAGAATCATTGCAATGCCTTTGGGRTGGCTCTTATTGAGGAAAGGTCTTCACTTAGATTTACCACTTTCTAACTTCATCTTCTCCATTCCCCTTCCTAAGGGACCCCCAGCACCCACACCCTTCTGGTTTTGTCCTTGCTCTTTAGCTCTGAGCTGAACTGGTATGGATGTTACATCTGCTCTGGGGTGTTGCATTGGCTTCTTTTTTTAGATAAGCAAGAAAATTAAATGCTGTCTGGTCAACAGCCCCGCTGGGCAGAACTTGCTGCAAGAGTTTCCCAGGAGTAAGAAATGAAAGTATTTCCTGGGAATGCTGTTGATTTTCTTCATTCTTTTAGGACCTGCTTGAACAGGGAGTGCTTATGTGATGGAGCTCACACTTTGATTTCAAATTTCTGTCTAGTTCCAAATCTGACACTGCAATAATAATTACAATTAAATACACRGGGCGACCCTTCATCCCTGCTGCTGTGCACAGCCTCTGTGTAGCATAACGCAGTAATTTAGAAATACCGGAAACCTCTCTATAGAGCATATCATATTGGCAGACGTACCATGGTCTGGTGGCTTCTGAGAATCCCCGCTCTTTCCCCAGAGCTGACCCCAGTGAGGAGGCTGATGTAAGCAGAGGGCTTCTTGCGGGCAAAGTGTAATAGCATAAGGACCGCACTTGCACCCTTTTATCTCATTAGAGGCTGAGTCTGGCTTTTAACTTAGTTGCCAACCCCAGGGAGAGAAAAGGGCTTAGATATTCTCAAGTTTCATAGTTCTCTTTCCTGACAGACCAATTGCCTCCAGTTGCACCCAACCTGCATTCCCCCACGACTGGGTTTCTTGACAGAAGAAACCATGTAGGGAAGAGAAACCTGCTGAAAACCTCTGCTCAAGCAGGGGAGAATGACAATTTTTTTCCTTTTCTCCTTTCCATCTCTGGGGCGTGGGTTACCCAGGTTGCTGTAGTCACACACTGGGGAAGCATTGCAGGGGTGAGATCGGTCCTCCTCCCCAAGGGAACCCAGCCAGCAGCTCAGATATCGGTTATCCTGGGATCCACATCACCCCAGTGCCCTGCCTAGCAGCTGATGCTAAAAGATGTTCAAAAGTGAATATTATTTGCATTATTTTAATGCTCAATTAATTGAAGTGATTAATTCAATGATAAAAGTAATTGCTAAAAAAATAACTTATTAAGAGCAGCCCGCTCTGCAAGTATCTCCAAATTCTCCTGGGAGCCTGATACTGCTTTTCCATATAGCTGAACACGTGCTTAGGAAACTGCCTGCTGCCACAGGCGCAGTAAGTGATTACAAAAGGCAATTTGTCCCTTGCCATACGATGGCAGGAATGACCCCTGGAAGCCAAGCAATTCATAATGCAGTCATGTTTATGCTCGGGGATTACCCACCAGCACAGGCTGCAGCTCAGATTATTTATACCGTTTTCCRCTTTTCATGTGTCAAGACAGAAAGACTGAGTAAGTGATTATAGCTGGACTGGCTGGGGCAAACTTTGAGGTAGGCTGGGCAGTTACAGAGTTGGAGAGAGTATTCTGCATTCTGTTACAGCATTAAATATCTGGGCCAAATTCTGTACTCTGTAGTGTTCCTCCAGTTACACATGGATGTGAATGAAACTGGAATCCATCTCAGTATATCTGTATTTAACAATGTCTGGGGAATTCACAAGGGCTGATACTAAATCTCTCTCTGAAAGCAAATTCACATTCACAATGATGAAGCTGCCAAAGCAATATTCATTTACTGGAACCCTATCAGCCTGATGCTCAGTTTTAGATTGATATGATGGCTTATTAAGTAAAGCAAAGCGCTATTGAATATCTGTTAGCAATTTGACAGCTTGGCCTCACTACCCATTGGTGCGGCATGAATTTTAATCTCTGGACCATCCGTTGCTGGCACTGAGTTGGATACTATCTGTCAGGTTTTCTAAGCTCTGTAGTATGATGGAAGATGCTCCTTTAGTAGCAAAAGGGAGAGCTGTGCCTCAGGACCGGGTAAATGACAGCTGAGCTCAGCATCGCCRTAGAGAGCCAGATCCTTGCTCAGATCCTACGGCCCAAGTGGTGGCCAACAGGCAGYAGCTGAGGGCACACATTGCTGCAGTTTCCACTTGTGTCTGCTTTTTTCCTCCGTCAGGCCAATATTTCATTCAACTTCAGAGTTAATAAATCTTGTACGTGTATCCTGTGTAATGTATAGTGGGAATAGTGAAGGACATGCTCCCAACCCCTCTCCAAGATGTTTTAATTCCTTTCCACAGCAAGGAAAATTTGGCAGTGGTACTCATTGCCACAGTAAAGCCAAGGTTAGGAGATAAGAATGCTCAAAAGGGAAAACAAAAGGATATTTATCTAAATAACAGGAATATGCTAAAGGATAACAGTAAGGGATTAAAAAGTATCTCAGACTTTTGGGAGCAATAATAAACTTTCCATGCTTTCAGCAATATATCAGCAATTACATAATGGAAAGGTGAAAGGAAACTTGGAGCAGGTCTTTACAACTGCCTCGCCTGGACTGTCCTTCCCTTGGCAGTTGGGTCTGGCCATCGCTGCTTGACTAGACACGCTACTTGGATGGACTGTTGTCCCAAAGCTGTTCCTGAATTAGCAGAAACCAGATGTTTAGCAGGGCTGTGCACCAAGCAAGGCTACCTTTCCTCGCCAACCTTTCTTCTCTCCTTACAGATACAGCCCACACAAAGATGCTGACCCTTTGAAGCCCAGGGAACCTGCAATAATTGAGCGCTTTATTGCCTACAAGAATCAGGATCACGGGGCCTGGCTGCGGGGTGGAGATGTGTGGCTGGACAACTGCCAGTGAGTTTTGCCTTATTTCAACTCTCGGAGTTCAGCCTGGTGTTTATGGCGAGCATAGCTGTGGTTCAGACTATTTATATTGCTTTGCACCTTTCGTATGGCCAAGATGGAAATAAAGATGAAACGTTAAGTAAACACAGGCATTATTTTACACAGACAAAACCTGCTTTGTCTGAACTGAAGATCCYTCAGATTGTTTCTCTGTGTGATGCTGACCAGCATTGAAAAATGATCACATACACACACAGAGATGCAAATAACTAAAAATAAAAACTAATTTTTTRCATTAAAAACGAGGTGCTTTGAAAAGTAAGCAGCAAAATCTACCACCTTTCCTGGCTAAGCCTGGTCACAGATCAGCTTTATGTGGTTCACTGTTATGCTGAATAAGCGAGTACTGATGAAGCAGACATAAAACTGCATCACAGCAGCAASGGAGAGAGGCTGGGCAAGTGCGTGTTGTGCTCTTTGAAGGCTGTTTCCTGTGCTGGTCAGAACAGATATTTGTTTTTCACTTGAAAACGGATGATCTTCTACAGTTTCTTTTGCTGAGCCAGGCTCTTGATATCAACCTTAATGAAGAAAGAAGAGAAAAAGGAAAAAGCTGCTTTACAAGGCATATTGTAGGAATAGCTGTCACACCATTACCTGGTGTCCACTTCCCAGCCAGAGCTGCCTTACCTTTGRGTGACCCAAACCTCTTAAAGCAACTGGTGGTATGAACTGGGTCTAGCGTCTGGTCAGGTTGGCGAGAATGAGACTGTAGCAGAATGGTCAGAAACGTAATAYTGAGTAATACAGTTTGTGCTTTTTATGAACCTATGAACCAGAAKTATCTAGCTCACTCCATGGCCAGCAAGAGTTGTCTTCGCAGATCACACTCATGTAATTTACATTTACTCATGTAATTTAGACATTTGCGTTGCTTAGGGAGCAAGTGCAGTRTATGGAGGTTGCTAAAAGACCGAGTACTTTATTAATTTCCAGCAGCAAACCTATGAGTGTATGTGAATTCGAGGAAGCAGCCATCAAACTGTAATTGTCTTTATAGCCACAGTAATTTCCATTTCTATTGCTACAAAAAGACTTATGTATTACATTAACAAAACAAATGTTAATGTGGCATGCAGTATATAAACTACGGGGTATGTTTACGGGGCTGGAGAAAGGAAAGGGGAGGCGATAGCRTGTAAAGGGCTGCCACCTACAGACAGAAGCAGGACAAAGCTGGGGTTTTCTCTGCTGCGGGACCTCCACCGGTGGTTTTGCTGAGATCAGTGACAGACGTGTTAAGAGTGACACTGATGTGAAGATACCATCAAGACTTACTCATACTATTATATTATTTGTAGCCTTGCTATAAGCAGGGGTCATGGACCGACAGTTGTGATTTATCTCATGTAAAAGCTTTGGAATTTCAGCAAAATGGGTGCACAGTTTAATTTTATATTTTTTTTTTAATAAGGAAGATCTGATCTCTATCTTCCTGTTGATGAAAGAGAAGCCAAGCTTCTCTGCTTTTATAGCATTTCCTCTTGTAAAGTTATTTCATGGAAGCAGTGTGTGATACATGAACACAGGGCAGCACAGAGGTGTGCRTAAGGCAAAGCACTATTAAATAATAAAAGCTAGTTGGAGTGAGATAAGCGTGATCTTTTTACCTAACAGTGAAAAGAGTGTGGTCTTTAGACACAGAGAAAAAGCTTTATCAAAGTAAACTATGCCCAGTCATCACCAGCTTAACCTCAGCTTGCAGCAATCAGGTGCATGTCTGCTGCTTCATATGATCTGCATATACTGCAAGATGTGCCAAAAAAAATCTTCCAAAACTGGACAGGGAACAAACCTGGAAAAGCCTGAGCCTCCCCACGAGCATTGTTCGGTAATTAAGCCCTGCTGCCCTCCGCCTCATTGGTTTGGTTATTTTAGTTTGACGTGATCAAACAAAGCAAACCCAAACCTCTTCTGAAGCATCTCTCTCCTCTTTGCAGGTTTGCAGACAACGGCATTGGCCTGACCTTGGCAAGGTGAGTGTGGCGCAGGCTGGGGCGCAGCTGGTAGGGGTGGGTGTGAGCAGCCCCTTCACCTCCCACCCTTCCCTCCTAGTGGTGGGACTTTCCCTCATGACGACGGCTCAAAGCAAGAAATCAAGAACAGCCTGTTTGTTGGCGAGAGTGGAAACCTGGGCACCGAGATGATGGACAACGAGATCTGGGGACCTGGGGGTCTGGATCACAGAGGAAGGACCCTGCCCATCGGCCCGTAAGTTCAGCTCAGCACRTCAAAGCACTCACTGTTCCCACTCGCAGTGCAAACACCAGCCCAGCGTGGTTTCTTCAGCGCTGTTCAGTTTAATAACCATTACACAGAAAGGATTTGGTTTCATGTCTCCCGATCCCAAAGTCCTCACTGTGCAGCTGCTGCTGGCAGGTACATACTTGCAGGCTGCCAAGACAGCATCAAACTCCTCTTTCCTTCCCCCTCCCCTTTGCAAACAGAGTTGAGAAGGCAGCAAGAGGACTGTGTGCTAGCTGGGCACTTCTGTATTCGTGGTCAGCAGTGGCTGAGCAATGTGGMAGTCTCCATCCAGGTTAGCTGCCAGGAAAGCTCGTAGAAGCCCTTCCCTGGGCTTGAACAAGCCCAGATGTGGTCATAGATGTCCTCAGAGCTGCYGTTACTATTGCTGCTGTGCTACAGGAATTCGATGCCTTTGTTAAATAGTTTTGAACCAGTGAACTTCGTGTGTGGCCTCTTCCTGGACCTTAGTCCTACAGATTGGTTTGCAAGTGCAATAATGTTTTGTTGTTATTCCTAAAAACACAGTTATCCTAACAGTAGCCCTACAGTGAACAAACAGCTCAGCTGATTTTTTTCTGCCATATTATATGCCTCAACTTTGCTTGTCGGTAGCGATACAGGAGGCTTATTATTAACTATAGTAATAATGAAAACCCRGTCTGCTACCACTCTCCTTCTAATATCCTTTATGTGTATATATGTGGGCATATCTTGGGTGTTGTGTGCAGAAACTCAGAGGGGCAGAAAAAATGCACAGGAACAGKCAAGTCTTGTCTAAGGGAAGCCATTCATATAAGGAAGGGGTCGAATTTATTTATCATAAGTGAAATTTGAAACATCTTAGCCTCTTCAGGAGTTTAACCGTCTTGTTCATTTAATCAGTGTGAAAAATGGTGTCTTCTTTACCTTGCAGATGATATCAGAAAAGGCTGTTAATAAAGGTTCATTAGTCTGCCCCTTCACCTCTTTTCAACCCTATAGATTGTAAGACCTTCCCTTGTTTTCAAATCCATTTTTTATTGTAGTTGAGTTGCACTGTTTCTCTCCAAGTTCCTTTGAAAGATGTGGTGGGACTTMTTTTAGCCCTGCTGTTACTCAGCCCAAGGAGTCTGCAGAGCTCTGATGAGTTTCGGGTTTCACTGCTGCAGAACTCATTTCTGATGGCAAACACAAATTTATTCATTTTTAGGTCAATGCTTTGGCATTGCTGTAAGTTCCTTCCCTGGAAGAGCACAGACCAAATAAAGATGATCTGTTCAGACACGAGAGAACTTGAGCTGAACTTGCAAGGATAAGAGGACTTCACAGAACTAAAAAGGAGGGAAATCCCTTCTCTTCCAAAACATGAGCTCAGGAGTCATCCTAAGGGCTGTGAAAAATGAAAGCAGCTGAGAAACAAGTGCTGTGGAACTGTACATGTCTAGAATACATTCTCATCCTCATGCTAATGTGTCATGACCAAGTCTCTCTGTCTCCTCCAAATGTGTTTTAGGGATTTTCCCATTCGAGGGATTCAGTTCTACGACGGACCGATCAACGTCCAGAACTGCACCTTCCGCAAATTCGCCGCCCTGGACGGCCGGCACACGAGTGCCCTGGCCTTCCGGCTCAATAACGCCTGGCAGAGCTGCCCCAACAACAACGTCACCGACATTCATTTTGAAGATGTCCCTGTGAGTTATCCTTCTCAGAAAGGCCTTTTCCGGTTGGCTTGGAAACGGGGCTGTGGGCAAAAAGGGTGTAGCAGCCTTCAGGAGAAAACATGAGATCTTCAGGAGGTCGCCCATTTTCTTTGCCAGAAGTTTAACAAAGAGGGCGGCAGCTAAGAGAGAGAACATTGGATGGGTGAAATAACAAGAAAATCCAATTCTCTGACAGGTTTGCAGCAGACCAGAAGCAGGCATCAGTTTCAAAAAAAACCAGTGACGTTCAAGTGAAAATAATTTCCATTTCTGTATGTCTCAGAAACTGTGAAATAGGGAGAAGAATCTGCCCCTTTATTTTCAACAGCGGTATAATATTAAAGCAACAATAGAAGGAGGTCTGTTGTGGAAGGTCTAACTTACCTAGAAGCAGAAAATACTGATTTTGGGAAACAGCCAGTGAAACTGAGCCAATGCAGGGTAATTCTGCAGCCCTGCACACCAGGGTAATTCCATGGACTTCAGTTCTGCAGACATAAATGAGAGCAGAGCCCAGCCAAAAAGGGTCTGCCAAACTTTGAATTACAGTATGAACTTCTGGGTGCTGGTCTGAACCCATACTGGGGTCCGTGCTTTTGAGTTATTTTTGTATTTGCTTGCACAAATATGTGCTAACTGGTTTGCTGAGGTTCACCTCTAGCGGCTGTTAAATCCAACTGCCAAACATTACAAACAAATAAATAAATAAAGTGGTTGGGACTGAAATTGTTTGGGTTGCTTAACTTTCAAAAAATTMACAAACTTGCTCGCATGTCAGGAAAAGTGCTGACTAGTGATCTTTGCACCAAATGGGATGGGAAAGKCAAAATTCCCCTAAAAGTTTTGATCGGTCACTCTCTTACATTGCACCAGGCAGGCTGGTGACATGACATTTATTTATGCTGGATAAAAATATCAGTCAGAAGTTCCCTGAGCAGCTATTTCCCAGGGGAGGTCGCTGATTATTCYCAGCATCAGTGTGACTTTATGTGGCTTTGGAACCTTAAAAATATATTAGCAGACGATGAGTGAAATGGCTCTCATGGAATCGCCCTGTCTTCTGAACCTTCCTCCAGAATTTTAAAACAAACCTTCTCACAGCTGAGGCTGAAATTCTGGTTGGTTTAGCCTTTCCCCCATGGTCAGCAGGGAAATCTGTGTCTGCTCTGTCTGACAAATCAAACACACCTTTTAAGTGTGTGACCCAGCTCTACACTGGCTTCAGGCTTAACGAAGAGGCAGTGTGCAGGCAGAGACAATCCTAATATGCCTGTACCAAATGGCACTGATGTTCTTGCCAACTAACAAGACCAGCTCAGCTTAAAATTATTTTGATGCTTCCATCTTTGGATGGTCGGTTTCAGAAGCTCATAGTTTTATTATCACATAAGTGCTATCTCAGAGGACCTGCAACCCCAGGCTTCATCTGGAGTTGTGGGGGCCTCAGATTCATTGAACATCAAGCCTACAATGTCTCAAGCTGAGCAGCCAAAATCTGTGGCCATTTAAAGAATGGTGGTGTTAGTGCATAACGGATTTCTTCATGCACAAGTTGACCCAACAAACCCAACACTATTTCTTGTCCAAGCCACTTTCCAATGCCAAATGAAGTCAGAAAATGGGTCCTTTGAGCCACTCTAGTGACCATAGCCATCCTTTGCTCTGTAGTCTAATCGATTAATTCCTTTCTGGAGATGTAAATGTGTTTCACTGTTTTGTTTAGATTACCTCAAGGGTCTTCTTTGGAGAACCTGGCCCCTGGTTCAATGATCTGGATATGGATGGTGATAAAACATCAGTTTTTCATGATGTAGATGGTTCTGTGTCAGAATATCCAGGCTCATACCTGATAAAAGAAGATAACTGGTTAATCAAGCACCCTGACTGTATTGATGTGCCCGACTGGAGAGGTTCCATCTGCAGTGGACACTTTGCACAGGTAAAGCTGCTTACCTTGCAGTATCGTTATTGCTTTATTTTATTTTCAACTTCTTGGCACTGTAAAGCTTGACCTTTAGAAATGGACTTTCTTCAGGGYGCTCAGGGTTTATTTATCTGCATGTCTGCACAGGTGGTTTTGAACATGAGGATACTGTGGTACATTTTCAGATACTTTGGCCTTGACTGCTAACAGCTCTAATAACTTMTGCCTGAAGTCCCCTAAGATCTCCATGAGCATTAACAGATTAATATTCATAAATCTATGGGCTGTTGGCTAGTTATTTTTCCTTGATTTATGGAGGGAAGTGTTGCCCACAGTGTTATGGGAAATGTGCTGAGCAGTAGAAATTAGACTTCAGTTCTCATGATCTTTCATCCTGTTGTGTAACCACCAAACCATTCTTCCTACCACACGAGCTCCGACTGCTGCTGCCTTGAGAGAGTTCTCACCTTCCTTTGATGAGTAGTGCCTGTTTTTGTCTTGGGTGTTGCAACTGTTGGGTTTTTTTCTGTGTAGTGCCACKAATGCCAATTTCTAACCACCGAGCTGGTTTTCATGCCTCTGAAATCCAGACAGAAGGATCCTTGTTCAGTAGATTCAGATGTCTGAGGTAGCTATTGTTCCACTGCTGAGGGTTGCCACTAACGCTGTGAAATGCTTCAGCCCTACTGCAGGCCTGTTTGAAGCCTTGACTGGCCCATACTCTTGAATGCAGTGGATGAGGAAATRATCCTTCTTTTTTTTCTGAAAACAGATTACTTTGTTGAAAAGGAAGCCTAAGAAATTGAATATAAGCGTACAGCATACAGGTCACTGCTGAAGTCACAGGCCTCGCAGCAGTTCACATCTATTGAATAGCTGCACCTTTAATGTTTTACTGTCATTCATGAAATCCTTGGTGATCTTTTTTTTCATCTAGATATACATCCAAGCCTACAAGCCAGCCAACCTGAAAATGAAAATAATAAAAAATGATTACCACAATCACCCACTCTACTTGGAGGGGGCTTTGAGCAAAAGCACTCATTACCAGCAGTATCAGCCAGTTATAACTCTGAGGAAAGGCTACACCATCCACTGGGACAAGACAGCCCCTGAAGAGCTGGCCATATGGCTCATCAACTTCAACAAGTGAGTGATCCAACCGAATTCCAACATTCCAGCCCAATAATGTAACTGCACATTTTTAGTGGGTGAGGTCATCACCTCATGAGCTCTTCCAGAATGAACATGCTTGTTCCAGGAAGTCCATTGAGTTCACCATCTTTCCACTTGACATCTCAGGTTCCTGTTTCCTCCCCTGGGAAGACCTGCAAGATAACACGGTTCATTTTTAGAAGCCTAGAGCTAATTCATTCCTCGTGCATGGAAGTCACAGGTGTAGGAGTCAGGAGCAGATCTAACCCACATTGCTTAACTAATCCATGGTTGTTATGTCTAATTTACGTTGCATTGATTCATCCCAAACTGTTAAAATTTTAACTGGCCAGGAAAAAATTAAGTTACATTTCAGAGTGAATTATTTAGTTTGGCTTCTAGCATGCCCAGGAAAATAATAGTCATGTATTGACTTGTTATAATGTGGGTCTTTGCTATTTTTAGGAACGACTGGATCCAAGTAGGGTTTTGCTATCCTAAAGGGACGACATTTTCCATTCTCTCAGACATCCACAATCGTCTCTTGAAGAAAACATACAAAACTGGAACCTTCTATAGAACCTCTCAAATGGAGAAATTGGAGCACAGATATCCTAGCAAAGGATACTACTACTGGGATGAGGACACCGGGTAAGGAAGCRGGCCTTGCCTGTTTGGACATGGCTTTGAGAAAGCTGCTGGAATCGTGAGCTGTTTGGCTAATGCCATTAGCAGGGATCACAACAAAACCAGAAAGTCTTTCTGGGAATGTGACCAGCGTTTAATTTTCCTGGGACTCCCACGGCTGCCAGTCATTCATAGCCTCTGCTGCACTGCCAATTACTCTGGGAAATGCTTTGCCAAGTGAATACAAATTAGAAAAAAAAGGCAAAAGCAAAGTGCAGACCGTGAAACTGAACTGGAGACACACCCAACCCTTTTTGTTTTGAACAGCAACCATTTGTAAATACCACGACAGGGATGCACAGGAACTAAGAGTGTAAAGCCTGTTATTTTCTTTTAAAGAATTAAAATAATGGGAAAGAAAGAGAGACCTAAAATACAAACCATGTATTTCTACATAAATGTATCATTATAAAATAGAGCTYGAAGAGAGTTCAGGTGTCATCTAATTTCTCTGTCTTAAGTTCCCTGATCTCCCCAAACCATTTCTGAGATGTGTGTCCCCTTTTATTTGCATGTGGTATGTTCAGCTCTATAAAACGCAGACATYGGCACTGAGGGTTTGCAACGCACATTATTGCAAAGCATTAGGAAGGAGTCCACCAAAACTGGGGAGTTAGTAATTTTTTGCACAGAAGTCTTAAGGACGGTGTTCACTCTTCTCCCCTAYCTGCAGGCTGCTGTTTCTGAAACTCAAAGCTCAAAATGAGAAGGAGAAATTCGCTTTCTGCTCTGTCAAAGGCTGTGAACGAATAAGGATCAAAGCTGTGATCCCAAAGACGGCTGGCGTCAGCGACTGTGAAGCCATGGCTTATCCCAAGTACATTGAGACACCAATAGTAGAAGTGCCAATGCCTAAGAAGCTCTCTAGTGCACAACTGGTAAAGTAGTTGATTTCTTATCACAGAATTATTGCCAGTGTAAATCTGTAGTTCTGGCACATACTGTGCCCACAGACATAGAAAGACTTTGTACCAGGTTCAGTATGTCCTGTGCCTCATTTTCTGAAACGGTCCAGATATGTGAAACAGTCTGAAACAGATTCTTGCACGTGTAGAGAGCACAGGTCCTCGAAGGACAGAGCCAYCCAAGGCTTCGGTTGAAGTTGGACACGTAGTCTTTTGGGGCTCTGTTGTGAAGTGCTGTGCTTAAAAGCACAGGGTGAAAAGTGGTGAGCTGGAAGACAGGTTGGTCCAGGGAATGTGATTCTGGAAAGACACAAGGTTTCTTGGCTGGYCTCCAGCTCCTCCAGGCTGTAAGAACAGCAGTGGCAGAGAAGGGACTGCATAGCTGAGTGTCTCATTCATATAGGGGATGTTTGTACAATACTGGCTCCTATATCCAATCCAGCCTGGTTCTGGGGGACAGAGGGAGATATTTATCTGTTTTTTTGGTTTTTTATACTCATTACCCTTGAAGCAGGAATGCACAGCAAAGCCTCAGAGAATTATGTGTCAGCTCTGCAAAGTGAGACTCACTTATACTCTGCCATTTGGTGAAACAATTTAAGTGCTGACAGGATGAGCAGAGAGGTTACCATTGTGCCCGGTCTCATTAGCAATGTAATTTGGCAAGTCAATGCTTATTATGTAGCTTTCTTGTTGATTGAATTTCAAGGTTTAAAATGCTTTCTGAAAATGCAGCGTTCAGGTAATGTACATCCTCACTTTTTTTTTTTTTTTTTTTGTAAACAGAAGACTAAGGACCACCTGCTAGAAGTGAAAATAGAAACTTACAAGAAACAGTACTTCCACCTAAAGGATGACTTTGCATACATTGAGGTGAGCAGGTCCTCTCAGTGAACTTTATGGGACAAAATTCTAAGATACTTGCTTCATTTTAAYGGAAAACTTGCTTACGAAATTACCATGGATAGTTAGATTCAGGTCACTTTTGCTTTGTGTTTTGCAAAAAAAAATAAATGGCTGTAACTTCCCCATATTAGCAAAAATGCAGGACAGCTTGACCTCAGAGGTCTGGAATTCTGCCCTTTGATAGCAAGAGTGGTCCCGTGACTCAACACTATCAGTGCTTCTTACAGGTGGTTGTTTGCAATTGTGTTACTGTGATAGATCAAGAATGTTTTTCCCCACGCGCAGGTTGACGGTGTCCGGTTTTTCCTCACTGATGAGGGTATCCAGCTGGTTGTCATTGATGGACATCATGGAAAAGTTGTTGATCGAGTAACATTCAAAAACTCAATTCTACAAGGAATCCCAGCACAGATAGAAAATTATGTCAACAACATCAAAGATCAGTGAGTAAATAATCTGGTGTTACTAAGGTGCAACGTACAAGAATGCTGTACAACACTCATCTTTTTCCTGGTTTTTGTCACCCAGCATGGGCCAGAGTGACCCTGCTAACAATGTGCTTTTGTACCTGCCCACTCCAATAGAGTCCAAATGTGAGCAGGATGTGCAGGCAGCAGAAGGATGCAGACTCTGTGATTTAGGAACTGATCGAGCCCCAGATAAACTGCAGAGCTCCRTTTGATTAATAAACTGCAGATCTACATTTATGTTGTGGGTTACAGACAAACTGCAGACTTAAATTCACAAATAAACTCTCAGCACTTATCGGTACAGATGTGCACAGTTTACATTTTTCTGTTGCCTGCATACTCTCTCAAAGCGCAGAAAATTCCACTAATAAAATACATTCTTCTTTGCACGTGTTCCCTGCCCAGACCTAAGGGCTGGATGCTTTTATTTGTTAAGTATGGGCAGCCAGAAAAGCAGAGTTTTGCAAGTGGGTGGTAAGTAGCCAACACGTGTTCCTGCATCCTGGAGGACAGCGGATTCATCTGCTGGAATAGGATTGGGAACAACATCAGAAACCCTTTAACCAAAGGGGTTTTTCTCATATTAGTTTGTAGAGTGGTATTGGGAAATGAACATGTTGCTTTGTTACTAAATCTGTTTTGATTTGAAATCTGGTATGCAACATTTCATACAAATATGATTGCTTTGTTGATGAATCATCTGAAATAACTCTGGGCAGATCAACAGGATATTGTTCTGGCATTTATTCTAGAGACTTGGGGGAAGTTTCAGCAGGGTGCCATGCAGGTGGATACAGGTGTGTTTTTACTGTCTTAAATAATTCTGAAGGTTGCAAAAAACAYATCAAAAGTTACTGCAGAGAAGCATGGTAGCTGCTTACTTTTCTTTCATAAAAAAAAATGAGAGCTTTTCAGAGAGACAATCCAATCTCAATCCTGGCTAAATCCAGCTCCTGGATTCTTTCTTACTTTAGAGGATTGGATCGTAATTAGACTTTAGGTGTATTTAAGTCTTTCTGAGCCTGTCTTCTCTGGGTTGGTGTTGGAACCAGATTAGGATTAGGATTAGGATTAGGATTAGGATTAGGATTAGGACTGGAAGTTGACCCAACATGGTCAGCACCTCTCAGGTCTCACTCAGCTGTATCTTTGCAAGGATCGAACCCCCAAATCATTGTCCTCCTTTCACCAAAAGCTTTCCCAGCCCATCCCCTGCAAACCTTTCCAATCTGACCAGGCAAGGGCTTCAGCTATAGCCAKGAGACATCTTTCATCCATTTGCTGGGTGAAAGTGTTGTTCAGATTCAGATGTGGACACCATGCAGAGAGCAGGACTGTACACCAGCAGCTTCTTGTCACCTCTCCCCGCCGCAATGCAGAGCACGGACTGTACAGAGAGACGGTGCTAACGGGGGGGGAAGGGGCCCCACGAGCCCCGCCAACCTCTCATGAAGAGACTGCTAGAACAACTTTTAGGTTTATGGATTTGGGGATGAGAGAAGAGGTGTTTCTAGCAAGGACAAGCCTCTTTGTTCATTTAAGCAACTCTCTGCAGGCCAAATTCCTTTGTTTTTTTTAATAAATCCACTTTTCTGATGAGTTTCCCAGGGATAAGAAAACAAAACATCTGGTGAATTTATTTTAAACTTCCATAGCAGGAAAGGCTTAATGGAAAGTAATGATTTTAGTGAACTGAAGAAAGAAAAAAGAGGTGATTCAGCATTCGCAAAGTACTCAAAACCAGCCTGCCAGCTCAATCCAGTCTCGTAAGCACGGGAGTATTTTAACATCTCAGGTTTATTCTAGGAAAAGTCCTGATGACTCTTAACTCTTTTGCTTCTCTTGTTCCTTTGCCACCACCCGTTGCTATTTTCCCCTGAACAGTTCCAGTTCCAGCTGAGGTGTTAAGATGTGACCGCTGCACTGGGTAGCTCAGGGCTTCAGCTCTGCAGGAGCTGTTGCCTAATTAATTTTACTGACTTGTCTCCACCGTGATGCAGGAAAGCAGACCCAGCAAGGCTCTCATTCTATGAGAGGGCAGATGCCATTTGAGGCAGGGAAGTTTCATTCATGGAAACCCTGCAAGGTGGAACGAATAATTTCTTTTAAGCTTTTGCTCAATTACTCTGTGATGCAGCTTTAATTAGGAGCTGAACAAGGATGATATCCCAGCCCCACTGAGCTTAACAGTAAGACTTCCATTGAACTCACTGGAGCATAGCTCTTCCTCCATACACTTGGAAATAACCATCGGAGGTCTTTGTGCATCTTGGAGGAAGTCAGGAGGTTAATGTCACCGAGTGGCCTGTGCTTCTCTATGGACAATTCTCACTGTAAGATTATCCCCTCATGTTTAATTTGGGTTTTYATTCTACCCTTTTAGAATTAAACCTAGGCAGTTGCCGGCTTTTACCCAAGCATTTACAGATTTGCATTAGCTTAACGCACTTACCTCATGTCTTTTGTTTATCACTTGGCATTTGTAGAAGACCCTGAGAATTTTGAGGTGAAATACAGTACATGCAAGTAAGATAATAACAACAACRACAACAACAGCAACAACAATAATACACTTTTTAAGCAGAAGCACACTGAAAATGGAGGAAAAGCATCAGGCCAGCAAAAATCTCGAAGTGAATTTCTTCAGGGTTTATCCTGCTAATGRTATAAGAACACTAAATTATTTGAGACTTGCTCAGAGCATCCCAGGGACAGCATGTTCCTTTCTGAGCAAAGCAGGATGGAACTGCTGGTTGGAACCATTTAAATCATTCTAGAAAACAGTGTTTAAAAAAAAAAAAAAGTTACTTCTGTCGGCTTCCTAATGGGTTTTGCATGATTGGAAAAGTGACTATATGACTAAGCTGTCGGAAAGCATTGACAAAAGCCATTAAAGCAGAAACCACYGTAGTTCATGGGTGTCTTTGAGTCACCCAGGCAGGAGTTACCAGTGCTCAAGACAGACAAGYGAGGAATGTGTTCTGACTCTTCATGTGTTTATAAATGGCTTTGTTTCCTTCAGCTCCATAGTGCTGGTGACATCTAAAGGAAGATTCATTTCAAGAGGACCATGGACTAAAGTACTGGAGAAACTTGGAGCAGAAGAGGGTTTTAGGTTAAAAGGTAACCACTTTTTAAACATGCAATTCTAAACCCCTTTGATCTATTCCCCTCCCATGGTTCCAGTAAAGGGACCTTTTTTCCTTCTTCTAAACTTTGCCTTGCTTGTTTCTATCAGCATGTCCTCAAACATCCTGGGACCAGTCATTTATTTATTCAGTGAGGTTGTATCCACTGCAGCTTTGGATAACAGCACTCAGTTTAATACTGTAGATGGAAAAAGTGCTCTGGCAGTTGTTTTTAGAAGTAAAGAATTCAGGKGGTTTGATTTTACAGATTCATTTTAAATAAAAAGGCATTTTAACAATAGGAATATTGAACTTTTTTTCCCATTAAATGCCTCAAAACAGGATTTTTTACTTGTTTGAACTTATTTTTAGCTGGTTTTCTCTTGAAACAAAATTCCGACTTGATGGCACAAAGCATATCGATTTCAAAGCATCACATATTGCACTAGAATATTGCTCTATTGTGCGCGTTGCTCTGATCAGCTCTAACTGTGAGCTTTTGGCACACTTTCCCTCCTTTGTGTGTGTGTTATGCTCGCTAACGTAGGTCTTGTCTGTTGTCCTGTCCCTCATCATCCACCCACCTTCCCCAAGCGGGAAAGGGTTTTGAGTATAATGACCATGCAAATAATGACAGCTTCAACAGATAGCTCAACCTGCCTGCTAGGAAGAGTTTTTCCTTCTCTCTTTCTCTTCTGCTATGTATCATGTATTGTTAATTAATGAAGCGTACAACATGTAAATAAAATTTTATTTAAGCTTCATTAGGAAAGTATTTCTTTAATACATGGAGAATGCATAGTTGACAAATGTGTGTGCACATGTGTGCTCTTGTCCACCTGCATCCAGCCAGCCATTGGGTGTAGCCCTGCACACGGGTGTTTTTCTGGTGCAGCCCTGACACRCTCCTAATATATTTGCTCTGATTTGCAGAAAAAATGGCTTTTGTCGGCTTCAGAGGCAGCTTCCGCCCTGTCTGGGTGAAGCTGATCACTAACGAGGACTCAGCTAAAATCTATCAAGCACTGCCAATTCCTGTGGTGAAGAAAATGAAATTATGAGGACACACTGCTCTGCCTTCTGGCTGCCAGCACTGCCTCCATGGGACGGACTACTGACTGCTCACCGCAGGCACCTTGCCAGCTCCAGAGGTGTAGCATTTTGTTGTTGTTGTTGTTGTTCAAAAAGAAATCTTACTGTAAGTAGCTAGAGTGGCCACATGTGACAGAAAAGCCTTCCTCTGTGATCAGCGTGTTCTGTGATCACCAGCTCCTCGCCCGTTGACTTGCTCACTGATGCCATGTTAACTCTCGTGTAACTAAGCAAGGTTTGACCTGTTTTACGAGGTGCTGGTTTTATCAGCATCCCTGTGACAGGCTAACTTATGTGCTGCCTCTCAAAGGGGGAGTTCTAGGTCTGAAGGCCATCGAGGATTATTGGTTTAACCAGCCTCTRAGTTGTCCAAACACTTTTTTTTTCATAGTGTAACTAGCTGCTCACATAAACATGGAATGCCAATTCAAAGGCTGGTTGAAAATTGAAGATAGACAGAGTATATYTGAATGATTACCTAGATGCTGGGAAACTTAACTGGACAGTAAGAATTTATCCTAAACCTTCCATGATGTTTGATCAAGCTCTTTGGGATCTGTGTTGTACATGCTAACCCATGGCACATAGTTGGGGAAGAGATGAGAGAAGGAGAAGATAAAACATGCCAGTGGAGACTGATGAAACCACATCTTTCTGCTTGCTCAGAAAACTGCCTTTCTCCTATGGATCAAGGTTTTTTAATAATGGTTGTTCAAAAGGAAGTTTTCCTTCAACAAGCAGCTGTAGACTAGAAGGAAAGCAATGTCAATCAGCACATATATTTTSTCAGCCCTTCCCGTACAGTCCCTCTGTATAATAATGTTCAGGATCAGTCTGGAGGGTTTATGGTAGCCAGTCAAAGAGAGCATCCTGCTCAAGGCTTCCAGTTTTTAACTGGGAATACTGGGACTCACCTTATTCATCCTCAGATAGGATGAACAGCCCTTGCATTTCCAGGGAGGTCAGAGGCAACGGGATCAGACTGCTCTGCTGTGTGTTGCTTTCTGATCGTGTCCTCAGGCTTAAGGGCATGAGTGTCTTGGTTCTCCTGGAAGAGTTACATGAGATCTGCATGGAAGGTGACAGAGGTCTTACCAGGTAGCTGAAGAATTAAAGTGGGACTCCCCATACACTGGTTGGATGTCTTGTACCTCCTTTCCCCTTCTTCAAAGCAAGATCTGGGTAATGAAGGCAGATTAGTGTGATCAGGACTCCTGCGGGGACATCTCTTGAAACTGGGAAATTAAACATTATCTTGTAAAATGCTGAAAGCACTTCCAGTGTTCAGTGATATTTCTGTCTGTTGCTCGGAAATGCCATGAAGGCGTGTCTGGAGCCTGTGGCTGTTCTAAGAAATCTAAGGAGGGATAAAAGATAGGATGAAGAGCTTTTCAAAGCACATAGAATGTCAACTTTGCGAATAATACCTGGGTTTGTTTCCCCACTTTGTCTCTGCCTGCCCCCATTGCTACAGAAATTATTATAGTTGCTGATGGGTACATAATTTTGCCCTGTCTTGATTAAAGCTCATGTAATTAAGTTGCTTTTTTTTCCACAGTATCTGAAATGCTATCTTGCAGCTAGAACAAAAGAAAAACCATTTTGTGTGTCATTCCAAAGGCTGGGCAGGTGTGGCACTCTATAAGCCTAGTTTAGATCAATTGCTCTGAAAGTCAAAGCAACCATGAGCAAAATTTAGATAGTACTGTAAGTTTCATTCCCCTCAAGCCTCTCCTGGGTTTTGAAACTGGAAATGTTCTTTTCAGTCTTGTTATATAGTTGTTTTGAACTTGCTGAATGTCATGTACGGTATTTAAAAAAAAAGAGAAAAAAAAAAAAACGAAGAGCCAAGCTTTCCCTCTCTTGCTTCTCACCAAGAGTCTGTTAATGAATGCTTTTTGGGCATTTGTGCCGTTTCCAGAATGAATGGGCAACACTTGTAAAAGGCAAGTAAGGTGGGCTGTTTTTTCCCCCAATGGCTTATGATGGTTTGGGGATTTCACAAACTATTCCTTGAAAAAGTCAGTCTCACTTTTGTGGTTCAACCATGATTATCCAAATGTCATTCACCTGACGTTCTCTGATAGCCAAAACAGAGCCAGGTCCCTGAAGTCAAGCAAATAGACTAAAAAAAGGTCCCTTGAGTACGTTAGCCTGGGTTATCTGAACCTCTTCACTGTCCTGAGGCAATTCTGTTGATATCATTGCACTGGTGTTAGTGGAGCACGCTTGCTTCCAAGAGATGGACCAAAGCAGGAGTATTTCTTTCATGAGCACTTGACAGACGGTGGGCAGGAGAGCCGGGCTCAGAATGCACCTGGTTTGGGATTTGGCTTTGTACGACCCCCGGGGTAGGGGTTGCCCTCTGTGGTGCACTGAGTCACTGGGTCACCAGCGATTTCCCTTCTCCTGCTCTCTGCAAACGCCCGGGAGGATCATGCCAGGTGGGTCTGTCCCCCTAGACTGGTTTGTTCAGCTTCTGCGAGCACACTGCCTTTGTGCTAAAGTGTAGCTTCTGATTTACTATTTTGGGAATTCTCAGGGTGAAATCATAAGGCTCTAGGAAAAACTTTTTTTTCTTCCCTAAAAAAATCTCATCTTACGAAGAGAAGAAAACTTTTAAGTTGCTTGTTCTCTCATGCAAAGCTTGTCACATGGGGCCTGTTTTGGAGCTAGGGTGGGTCTCACGCTGTGAATATGGAGTAYGGGATCACTGCAGTCTGTAAGCCTGAGGGATAACAGAGCATTGTAGCAGAGCGTAACAGGGCAGACATGCCTGTGAAACGCAAAGGGCTCCCATGGACCGTTACGGGATGAAGCCAGGATGTTGCTCTGCAGACAGAAGGAAGCCTGATACCATCGCCAGTCAGCAATAGTTTTGTGCCATATGGTTACTTTTGAATCTTTGTTCTAGAAATTGCACGTGCACATTTTGACTAGTGAATTACCTGACTGCTTGTTCTTTGTACATCCTTTTAACAGTCCCTGCACAAGCTGCAGTTACCCTCTTTGTAAGGTTTTATTACTGCAAATGTTTCCATGTTTGTCTACACAGCTGCCATTGGTAGAGTGGGCTTTTTTGATTGCATTTTGTTTGTCTGTTTGTTTGTTTGGATGTTTGGGTTTTTGCCTCTGTTCAAATGCTTGTTTTACCTGTCGCCGAAATAGCTGGTCCTTTTTCGGAGTTAGATTTGTACATTTTCTTATAGACTTTCCAATGAAAAAAGATATATTTTCTATTAATTTATTACAATGGCACTAAGACAACTAAATTGCAGACATATGAAGCATTTTTACTGGAGTTTAGCATTGTCCAGGTTGTTAAGGAGGTCAGCAATAYGTCTTTTCTGATAATCTGCTTTGCACTTGAAAGATCTCTGTGTCCGCAGACCGTGGTAATGCATTGACTGTCTGGTTTATGATGACAAGAGCTCTTGGGACGTTGGTTCCAACAGATTGTGGCTTACAACTGAAATAACATGTAGTTGTTTGGAGTACACAATGTTTATCAAAATAAATATTCAATGCAAATTTCTTACTTTATTTTTGTCTCTTGTCTCTTCAGTGTCTCTCTGTAACAATGAACCGGCGTTTGCTGGACACACACACACACACTTTTAGTGCATCATCTGCGAGAGAGGCACACAGCTCCCTACTTATTTCAAAAGACAAAAACCAAGGGGCCAAACCACCCCTGTGTGCATTTGCTGGCTGGTCTGCACAGGCGGCAGCACATTTCACTGCCTGCCCAGCCACACATGCAGGGTCTGAGACAGGGAGGTGGGAAGGGGAGGAGAGGGGAGCAGGAAAGGGGATATTACAGCGGGCAGGCATGGGAAAGGGCTGTATTTGGGGCAGGTGGGGGACTATTAGTAGATTAAAACAAAAATCTTGTTCCCCTCTTCACAAAACTTTTTTTTTCATTGAACAGGGTGAACATGGAGTAAAAATATATAATGAAATAATATATAAAACATGTTTAAAGTTTTTGTAGTGGGCAGCTATTAAGGCTTATGAGAATCTCACTATCGGGTCAAATACGACTTTGACTGTAAATTTTCCACCCTGGGATGATGCCAGCTGGGCAGACTTTGCTACAAAACTTTTTGGAGACCCCAAAACTGGAATGGGATTTTTTGGTGGCAGCAATCAGGATTTCTAACATCCGAGCACATATTTTTTAATCAAGTATCAAAACAGTAGTTAGTGCATGAGAGGAGATCGCCCACTTAATGCCTCCAGGCCAGGAAACCAAAAACGCACCCTGCCTACTTGTGTCAGATTGAAATTACTGATACATTGGATTTATGCAGATTAACTCTGTGGGCAAAAAAAAAAAAAAAAAGCTGGAAGTCAAGGCAGAAATCTCACTCCACAATACCAGCGTAGGGAAAAAAGGAAGCATCTATTTAATAGTATGATAAGATCAAAGCCTTCCATGTTGGGAGCTACAGAGGCTGTCCCGGGCCGCAGGGGCAGAGCTGGGCTTCAGCCTCTGATTGCAAACAGGAGTGAAGCGGTGGGGTGGCACAGGGAGGCCCTGGGCACCCCTCCCAAAGGCTGTACCCAGCTGTGAGCCTGCTCACCGGGCAGGCTCTGGGGGGGGCCCCAGGGTGGGCAGGCCAGGGGGGTCATCGCGCACTCACACCTTATACATACACATAACTTACACACACAGCTTTTATATCTGTGCACACACATCCTATGTGCACACATACACATATACACACATACACAGATGTACATTCTTTTATATACACACGTACACATACATACACATGCACACACACACACACACACACACACCCCATATCTTACACACACCCACACCCCCTTACACACAAGCTCTTCTACCTTACTACATTATTGATTTTTTTGATGGAGTCAAAGGAAGGCATGAAGAGCCCTGCCCCCCCGCCCCAGCCCACAGGCAGATGTTACCACTGCACCGGTGTTGCTGTGCGTGTGCACGTGCACGTGTGTGTGTATTTGTGTATAAGGAGGGTGTGTGGATATGTACGTGTGTATGTGTGTGTATAAAGGGACAAGTGGGTGTGTGGGTATGTCTGTGTGTGGAT
>JASVER010000034.1:3390077-3415140 GCA_030449065.1 Oceanodroma leucorhoa
GGGGGGGGTGTCTATGTGTGGATATTTATGTCTGTGTGTGTGTGTGTGTGTGTACAAGTGGGTGTGTGGGTATGTCTGTGTGTGGATATTTATATGAGTGTATTTGTGTATGCCTGTGTATATATTTGTGTGCATGTGTATTTGTGTGTATAAGATGTGTGTGTTTGCGTGTGTATGTATATGTGTGCGTGTATTTGTGTGTGACGGTGTGTGCGGATGTCTATGTACATTCAGCCATTAGAACTAACAACAACAAACTGTACATAACAATATACAATTCATTACATTAATTCTAAAATTACCACGTAATTTTTAGTTAGATGTATATATTTAAATATAGACCAGACTCATTCTGTCCATGAATATATAAAACACACTGTACATTAAATGTATTATCGTCTGTATGACAATATGCTTAAACTAAAGATTAAAAATATACACAAATAAAATATTTCTGTATTTTAACTGATCCTCTACGTAACTGCACGCACGTACCCGCCCCGCCGCGCAGGAGCGGCCGTTGCCTGTCCGCGCCCGCCCCCTAGCGGCCGCGCCGGGGACAGCGCCCCTCGCCCCGCGGGCCGGGGGCGGCGGGGGGCAGCGGCCAAGCCGCCGTGTGTGACGGCCCGCGGTGACCCGTGGGTGGGAGGACTCCCGGCTTCGTTGCAGGGTGTCCTCTCGAAGGTCTGACAAGGGCAGAGGCGGGAAGGGCGGTTTTGGTCCCCCCCACCTCCACGAGGCTGGGAAAGGGCGGGCTGGTCTCGCAGCACCGCTCTGCCCCGTGCCCTGCAGCAGCAGCGGGCACCCTGCAGCGGCCACGGCCGGGGCATCGCCAGCACCCGAAGGTGACAAAGGAAACCTCCGGCGATGCTGCTGTCAAGGACGAGGTGGCCGAGCGGCTGGACTGGGGAAACGGGGCACGGGCAGCCTTGCAGCATTCCACCAGCCGRCAGGGCTTCAGCCCTATTTAATGCAGCTTTTTATACATCAAACACTTGGCAAAATTTAATTGCAAATATGTGAGTTGGTGTATTATCTGGCAAAATTTTAGAAATTAGTCTTGCGCTTCTAGCTGCAGTTTCTGCCTTTTAAAGGGAAGAGCAGTGAGAGCGTTCGGGAAGGGTTTTGTTGGGTTTTGGTGTTGGTTCGGTGTTTTTTTCTTTTATATGCTGCTTTGGACAATGGAAAAAGAGGGTATGGGTTGAATCACAAACCAAGAAAAACACAGAGATTTTGGCTCTTACATAAATGCCTTCTTATCCCAGCATGACAGCAATATTCCCAGCTGGGTGTCACACTCTTATATTTAGTCTCTTCTGAGCAGCAAGCAAGTAACTGAGCTGTCACAGTTTCTGCTCACAGCTACAAGACGTAGGGATGCTCCCTCCTTTGCTTCACAGAGCTCCCAAATCTGCTGGACAGTAAGAAACACTGTTTGTCCCAGTCCCCAAATGAAGACCTTTGCAGATCTTCGGACCAGCCAGTCCATCACTTCTACCAGAAGCTGAAGCCGCTGTGATGTCTCCAGGCTTTCTCAGCTCCAAAGGGCCATTCCAGCAGCTGGCTCAGAGGCTGTTTTGTCACACCATCTTCTTTCTGACCAAAGGATGGGGGAGGGATGTGTAAAAACCACCACTGCAGCTACACCCTTCCTTCCTCTTGCATGTCTTCTTCACAACACACCTTCAGAAGCTCCTCCCTGCGGTGATCCCTTAGCCATGGAGCTCAATCCAGCATGTACGCTCACTTTAAAAATAAAACCCAAGGGAGAGCTCCATCGCTTTGGAAATAGGATAATTTGTGATTTCTGAGTTTGAGTCTCAGGTGGAGTACCTCAGCAGTCAGGAGCGGTGCCAGGACACAGTGAGGGGCCTGCGATACGGAGGCAGCAACAGGGATCAACAGGAAATTGTTCTGGAGAAAGCCCCTTACAAATAAGTGTCTTTCCTCGCTTGGCAAAGGGTGTAATGTGAGATCGTGACGAAATTCCCAGCACAACCGTAACCTCATCTCATCTTCTATCGTGTTAGTGTTGAATGAGTAGTACAGGATAATGTTTCTTGAAGCGCAGATGCCTCACCTAAAACCCAAGGGTCTGTCAGTTGATAGCAACACTTTAGGAAATTAATGCAGCTGATTTGACTTTTATTTCTGCTTTTCTGTGTTCCACCTCCAGTATTCAACTGGTACTACTATGTAATTTGGGTGTTTCTTGAGCATGGTCTTCCCTGTTACAAATCTAAAGTTGATTTTCTCATCCCAGTAAGTGAGACTGTCTTGGCTTATCGCTACTGATGGAAATAATAATGTGGCTGAAATATATTTCAGGCCTTACTAGGGTTATCTGAGAATTGAGCAATGATATGGCTTACATGGGAACAGGGGTTGGGAAGGAGTGGAGTTAGGATGGAAAGTGGCCTTTCCCTGGGTTAGGTTACACAGCTCATTAGATCACAACAAAATACCTGGYTCCCACATTAAATGCTTATAGATAAAATGAAAGTCATTTTTTTTCAAAATCTTCTACTCAACTGCTGTCTTAAGTGCCAAAACACTTACATGTCTATGCTTCCATTAAGCTCCCTGGCAACTCCATCCCATTATAACTGCAATTCTCTAAAGTTCACACAGTTATTAATATGTTTTACAGCACCAGAAAGACAACAGCTGACTATCAAGGGCAGAGAAGTCGTAGGATATGGCTGTGGATACAGTTGGCAGGATGAATAATAAAATATTCATACAGAAGTCTTGTGTAATTTAAAGTATGCACTATTTTGGATACTCGTGAGATTTCATTTTAGCTGAGGGGATGAAAACTGACTTAAGTTTTGCAGAAGAAGTTGAGTGAAATAAAACTGCACTGAGGACAAGTTAAAAAAACCCATATAGGATGGATTGCAGCCATGGGTCTGGGAAACAATAAGCAATGATCACATGAATACACATATTAAATCTTTATTTTATTTATTTGTTTATTGTCTCAGCAAGCGCTCAACCATGATATTTTTCTTCAATACAACCTTGCAATACAATTATTCATGTATAACTCAGCCTTTCTCATTACAGAGAAGAATTTACCGAAGTTACAGCGAGATCCAGGTTACTTCGTGGTGCTGTTCAATAAACAGCTACATCTCACTGCTAATGGCCTTGCATGGCCTTGCACTTTGCAAGCAAATGCTGGGTCCTTGCTGTTCACCTTTTTCCAAAGCACACAGAGGCCTGCCGACATGTAACACTGCCGTCAACGAAGGCACCTGCACCGATTTAAATATTGATGATTTCATGAGTGCTCAGTGCTCTGGTCAGTGGTTTCCACAGAATCAGTTGGCCTTTCACCAACACAGAGATCCAGCCAATTGTAGACACTACTGAAAATTATCTTTAAAAGGAGTAGGTGTTATAGGCAGTAGAGACAGGCCCACAGTTCTTTTGGAAGTACAACTAAATTACAAAAGAACTTGTAAGCCAAAAAAAAAAAAGGTTTTGGTTATAAACCTCATGGGTTAGAGCATTCTAGTCCCTTGTTCTGTAAAAATTAGGGTCTATTCTGTCCAACTGCAACAGAGCAGAGGCACAATAATTCTGGAATAAGAAAGAAAAAAAGTTCCTGTTTCTGAGAATTATCAAAAAGTAATGCACTCTCTTTCCCCATTTCATTCCATGTTCAGGCCAAGGATGTTGCCAATAGGATTGTTATTGCAGCCTCAGCAGGCACTGCGTCACCCGAACGTTAGGAACCCTGGCACAGGTCACCTCCGTGCTGCTGTTTCGGAGCGGCAGTATCCGAAGGCATCCTAACAGGATGAATTATAGCTCTTCACAAGATGGGAAGACCCTGCTGGTATCACGTTATCACCGTTCTCTTCTCAACAGAGAGGCTGCGTAGCAAGACCATGTGCTGCAGGAACTCATATTTGCTGGCCTTTGCCAGTAAGATGGGGGAGAGACTGAAGCTCCTTTAGCTGTCCCATTTCCCCCTCCCAAAATACCAATGTCCGTGTAATAATTAAAAAAAACCCTAAAATATCCCCAATTTTTTTAAAAAAATTATTACAATTATTAGTGTTAATTTAAGTGATGGCTAACAGATCTGCTTTTGATATTACAGAAATCCATTGATACAATGCCGCTGATAACTGATCCCCAGCTGACACCAGTATCAACAGTGAAAATACTGGTCTATGAAGTAGCAGCACATGGGAAAGAAACAAAGCACTTACCAGCTGTCTGTGGATAAAGGCTGGTGTGCTGTGTAATGCTTGATTGTAATGTGTTACATCAATCTTTTAAGTACTAATCAGAAACTACCCTGCACAGACCTCTTCTGCTGGAGACAGATGGTGTGTCCAACCTCCTCACACTACCCGACTTCTCTACTTGGAGGAGAAAAAAACACCATCAAAAAATGCAAGTGGGGTGTTTTTCCTTCATAAATCCAAGCAGCTCTAACCTCCTGGCAATTTAATATTACCTGAATCCAGTGGGTTTTGTCCCTGTTAAAATGGTACAGTATGAACGACAGAAAATAGTGATATGTGAAAATAGTTAATTTTATCCCAGAGTAAGAATTATCAAATAAAAGTGTATCAACAGACATAGTAGGATGGCAATCTCCAGAATGAGAAACATGACAGTACCAATGAAACAGGCATTTGTAAAAACAGGGGCATCCCCATTATTMAGGCACGGGCTCTTTGAATTTCTGTAAGTGTCCAATGCAATTAAAAAAAAAAAAMAMCTCTGGAAAAGGCAAACACTGTTACTCTCTGAATAGAAAAGGAAATGAGCCACAGATAAAGACTGGAAATAATTTCCAAGCCTTACTATAAACCCCATGAGAACAGTGGCCAAATATCAGACAAAAGTAGGCTGTTCTGCATCGTAACAAAATGGTATTTTAATTTACGATTTCCTTTTTGCAAGAAAATTGAAAGAGTTCAGAAACAGTGACAGGAAAGAAGAGTTTTTGAAGCCGAGTGACCTGACTCTTCAGAGAAAAGAAATGCTTTGACCACTCAAGTAAAGATGAGAAATCCTGTCTTAAAAATAGAATTTAAAAAAATGGGTACTTCACCTAGTAATAAGTGGAGCAACAAAACTAAAGACAAACTAAGAGAAGGTGCAAAAGAAACGGGAATCACGAACTTCCCTGCTAGCAAAGGGTGCGTACAAAGAGAAAGACTGTGCAGCAGATAGAGATGAGACTGGTAACAGGTGTGGTGTTACAGGAAACCTTATTGCACCACCACATATAAACCTTTGCAATGTAATAATGACGGCACCTGCAGTTCTCATCTTTTTTAAATGAATATGGACACTCCTTGCATCTCTAATGAGTACGATTTAGTAGTTAGTGAGGGTGTTTTGTTATAAATTCAACTGCCAGCATTCATTCATTTACTGCACGTGGTACTTCCTTCAGGTCTTCTGGCCCTAGCAATTTGAATGGCAGCTCTCCTACTTATTTGCTTGATGCAGTTAAGCCCTCAAGAGCGGGGGATGCACTTGTACTCTTCTACCTAGGAATTTCAATTGATTTTTTTTTTTTCTGGTAAAATGGATAAGGCACACAGTATACATCAGGATTACCTTTAAAAAGAAAGACAAAACTACCCAAGATATTTGTTCCAGTATTTTATTACATAAAAAGTTGATTGTCCATTAGAAATTTTTCACAAAGTGCAACTGCATCTTGTGTAGTATCATTGACAAACTGTTTTTTCTGAGAGGGACAGCTGGGTTAAAAATACAATGATAACTTAGAAAACTTAATTATGGCACTAGAACAGAGAAACCACTAAGCTGAGTGGAGACAGGGAGCAGACATTTAGCTGTCATGAAAGCAGATGTTCTTCCATGTACCTCTGTGTAGTACTGAAAAAATAAGGAAATAATAAGAGATATAATCACCACCCTATTTGTTGAAATTAGTTTTAAAAGCTGTATCTGAATTGCCTGTATGTAGAGCCAAAAATCTGTTATTGGAAGTCTGGTGAGACTCAAATGCACACCACCTACAAAGTGGAATCCAACATCTGCTGGGGTACTTACAGAACATTCATGACCTTAAGGAACTTCTTGAAGATATTTATGTATATAGATATCATGTGATACTGTGTTCAGGCCTCTTAAATCATTACAAAATAACATCTGCTTATGTGACACTGCACCAGGACAAGTGCTAGGGTCTCAAGGACTTACTACTTTTAAAAGGGAACGTAAGTAGTTTAGGAGTAGAGTTATGAACTGCGATACCAGAGAAAGACTGGCCGGTGAGGAAGTTCCTGCCAGACTGCCACATTATACTTATCAGCACATTTAATTATTTGTTGAGTGTAAAGCATGAAAGAGGGAGAAGAAAAATAGAAGACAAAAAAGCTACTTGAAAGCAGTATTTTGTATTTTATATCAAAAAGCAACTCTCAAGTCGTTACTCCTATTAAAAACCTAAAAACAAACCCCAAACAACATTTAAAATTAAATATGCTACGTGGCAAAAAACATGCCTGCGTTTGGTATAGGCAACTTAATGACTCAAAACAACCAAACAAAAAAACCCAGTCAATCGGCTGGCGGAATTTCAACAAAGCTGCCCTCTCCTTTTAACTATACAGGGAAAAGACCCAGCCTACTGCAAATGTAGATTTATGAATGACTAAAACAAGTATCTATTCTCAAAAGTTGGGCTATAGCTATAGTGTAGTAATTGTTTCTTCTCCTTGGCTAATTTGCTTTTGTATTATTTGTATACTGTTTTGCATTGCTTAATTCTTTAGCTCAGGAAAAACCCAATTTGATCAAAAAAGAAATCATGTTTATGTTTTGTAACATTAGGAAAACTACAAAAACTGCATTTCCACACGTTTCTGATCATAATCTGAATTGTCATCTCAATACCATAGATTTAAGTTGTAAAAAGAAAAAAATTCCTTTATGTTTCATMTTTACAGTTTCATCTGACCTCTGTTCATCTCTTGAGATGAGAAGCAATATTCTCTAAAAAAAAGGGAGGTGCAAACCCAGAACACTTGACAAAATGATAAATTAGTTATGAACAAGAAATGGACTGCACATCTCAACGCAATGCAATATCCAAGCATCTACAGAGACTCTTCTCAACTCCACTACACATTTGGATTAATAGTAGAATATAAAAGTAATACAGTTAAACCTGAAGAAATACGTTAATTTTTCCACTCAGGCATAGACCTGTTAAACAAAGTGTGGCCGGAAAGGTTTCTTTAATCCTAAATTCACACAAATATAATTAAAATTAAATAAAACCTATCACCTGGAACCTTCATCAACATCATTTAGTCCTTATGTATAGAAACCAAAGATGAGTTAGTCTGTCTCACGAATACCTAACTAAATGCRTAATTATTTAAAAGGTTTTACTACTCAGTGAAACAATAAGTTTAGTGACAACTTTTATTTTAGAACAAGCACTCAGTAAGTCACAGTTTCCCATTTTTGATACGGAAGTATTCCACAAGATCAACCATTATGGTTCAATTAGGACCTTTTATCCAAAACACTTGGATTTTAGCACCTTAAATAAAGAGTCAAAGTAACATCTTAGTAGTATYGAATGAAGACAGTTAATACTATGCTCATCCTCTGGAAAATAATATGGACCATACATACTGGGTGCATTTAGTCCTTAACACATAGTAAGGCAGAAGGGAAACAATGCTAAGCGATGCATTTGACTGAATACAATCTGAATAATAATGTAACCTTCCTAATTATACAAAGTCTTTCAAGGAGAAATCAAATCTGCTCCCATACATCAAGCTTCATAGTATTTAAATCAAATATTCATTTACAATCAACCATGTCAGTCAGGAATCCGTACCCAAAAAAAAAAAAAAAAAAAAAAAGTTTGGTTATTGAACAACAGTAAGTGATATGTCTAACTCAAAGTTTAACTCTGTACTGTAACTAGTGCTCTTTCAAAGATTTAAACAAACCCTTAAACCAGTAAAACAAATTAATTTCAGAGTTAAAGCTATTTCTTGTAGCTCACTGTCTAGATAATGGGKTATACATAACATCTGCTTCCACAGGCACAGTTCTTTGGCAGCAGTAGCAACCTGAATGCCCTGAATCTGACTTTTCCTTTCCCCCCGACACTGCTCCTGCGGGTACTGTAATTCCATTAACATCCCAGCATCACTTCTGATGGGTACAGAATCTCCTTCCTGCACTGATTTGGAGTGCATTAGCCAAAATCTGCCTAGCTTCTACCATGCTTCTAAGCACTTCTGTGGATTGCTCTATGKTTTTTTTTTATTTTAAAGAAACAGGCAGTCTAACCAGACATGTCCTAAACCTTGTAATTTCAGACATCTTTGGCCACTGTAACACTATTCTTTGCGATTTTAGGCAGTTTCGCCAACTGAGTCTAGCAAACTGGCTTCCARRGGAACCTTTTAGCACTGTACTCTGCTATCTAACAGCAGCTATGAATCAATGACCAGCTTGCGTACCCAAGATGGACGCAACTACTACAGGTGCACATTGGTGTACTTCTTCTCTTCCACTTTAATTAAGTTTGCAATGTTAGACACAGATTTGTATGTTAAACAACAACAAAAGCAAAAAAAATTACAAACTAAAGTAGTCAATTSCTGGTATTAAACATTACCTTTCCTGTAACTAAACAAATGGCCAACATTAATAAGTAAACTGGTGAATTTCAACATAGAAGTCTTTCAACCTCAGTAATCTCTGCTTCCTTCCTTCCCCCCCAGTAAAGCCAGGAATTGTATGGAAATTTAGTTTCCCTTCAAGGAACAGCAGAGCAGTACTCAGTCTGGTTAACATGTCTGTCATAGATCCTCTCTCTGTTTGGTTGCTCGGTTGTCCTCTCTGATGCTATCAGATTTCTTGTCTCCGTCTTTTTTCTTCTTTGCTTTTTCAGGTTTTGTTTTGTTTTTCACTTTCTCACTTTCTTCTGCTCCTTTGCCAGGATAAACCTGACCTTCCAGAGTAACATCCGCACACCTTTCTTGGTTTATCAGAAAGTCTTTGATCTCCCAGGCATAACCGCCATCACGTAGCATGAAGATGGCACGATTTGAGCCAACAATAAACCTAGAGGAAAGATACATATTTTTTTCGGTTAGCTCCATGCCTTTCAAGCGCTACAACATTTTGCTTAATTCAGAGTACCTCCACAACTGAGGGACACATTTAAGAGCAAGAAGTTGATCTTGTTGTTGTTGCCTGGGGATGGGGACAAAAGAACARTTTTCTAGCACAAGTAATAATAAAATGTATTAAGTTTACAAATAACCAAGGAGGAGTAAGAATACAAAGAAAACTTAAGAACTAATTCGGCACTATGTAAAATCCACTAATGGGCATTACATTTGCTTTATACACTTGCTGCAACCCTTCTCAGCCTCAATTCAAGAGCACAACATTCCTCTGTTTCAAAATAATCCTCTCSCTCCGAGAGAAAAATCACATTTTTTAGCCAGGGGAACAAAAAGCCTTTTGTGGTGACAAGTCTTCCAAGTGTGATGTTTTCCCATCAAGCACATAAAGGCAAACTACTGCAGCTAAAACTGATAAATAGYTGAAACGTAATGAGATAAAAAGAAACCAGGCTATACATACATCATGCATAAGTGTTAAAAAGATTTTTGCACCACCAGAATTTTTGTAGCGTGACTTAAAACAAATTGGTATAAAAACTGATACAGAAACAAAGGAATAGTGGCGGACAATGGAGGTGGGGAAGGGCACAGGATGAACAGTTGAAAAGATTTTCAKAAAGAAACAAACAAGGGTTCTGTAAAAGCAAGAATTTTATCCTTGTGTGCAACAGCTYACCTTTGCACATCATAGTTTGCATTGAAGAGACTGCCCTGCCACAAGCTAGTAATTTCTTCCGTCTCCTTTTCTGTGGGATTTCCTGACACTGTGACAAACATCATCAAAGTCTTCCCCTTTTTTGTCAGCTTCAGGATACTTTCAGGCTTGCCTGGATCAATTTTTGAGAAATCTATTGGTGCTGGAGGCCTCTTGTGTTCGGGAAGATCCCCCTCTTCAATGTCATCATCCTTCTGTTTTGAAAAGGAAAAGGAGGCTTTAAACTCAACTATTCCACAAAGCTGTTCTTTTTTCAAACTTCCCATTGTTTAGAGAATAACTCTGCTCTGATAAAGCGAAAGCATTGTGTAGTTTAACGATGGAGATTCTCAAATCAAAAGAAATAGTGAGTTTTATCTGAAGATACTTCACCAAGAGTGCTCTTCCCATTTATAATCCTCCCCTCARAATGATGCACACGTTGATACCAACAGGTACGGTCTCATTTTACCATGTACTGAGAAATATTTCAGCCACAAGGCTAATTCAATACAACTCCATCCAGGCACTTCATAAAATAACACTTTTTTTTCTTCACAGTTTCACAGAAATTTATTAAGTATACAAGAGGGACTGAGAAAGTTGCACTAAAAAGCTTCATACACACATAAATAAAAAAGTCGTCCATCCGCATATTGCTTTCAGAGGTCAAAACTCACTTCTGGGAAYCACGTGATCACTTGAGAATTTAATTTTCCTTACTTTGTGTCTTTAAATAAATAAAAAGGCAAGAATTCAGAATTTCAACGCTCATGCCACGGGAAAACTTTTATTAAGGGTTTCATGACTCTTCTAATGCACAGTTGAAGAGCAGCTCACWTTCTGACAACGTAATCACCAAGAGTAAATCGCTGCTAGAAAACAGAAAAAACACTCGATGCCTCTGCTGAGGTTGACAGGCATTTAAATATTTGGAAAGGCAGAATTCAAACTGCTGCCCCTTAAAACAGCTCCCGACAGAGAGGAGCAAATACAGTGACAACTTACATTGAGCTAGAACTTGATTTCTTAAGCACTACTTGTATCACAGAATTAAAAAGAAAAAAAAAAGAACGGAAAAACACAGAAGTCTATACTGGCATCCACCCAAGCGCTAGTAAATCAGCAGGAATTAAGGCAGCTATTTTAGGTGTTGTTTTCACTTCAAACTTTTAGCAAAAATATGCATCACTCCATTAGGAACAGGAACTGTAGCAATATCTAAAGATATTGCCTTCAGAAGCCGAGCTTGATTTTTAGATCTAAGAATGCATTACCTTCTCATCTCTGCACATGCATGTATACAAACTCAGCAACATCCTCGTACAACATCCCACTACAGGGAGCATCCCATACCCTTTAAAGGTTAAGGTTTCATACGAGTGACCTTCTTTTCACATCTCAATTACATAGAATTTGCTGTCTTTCTGACAAGGGAGTTTAAAATCTAGTTACCGCAGAATAAAAGTTGTAGAAGCCTTAGATTTGATCCTTTCTTTCCTTACTAATTACATATCTGTTTCAGTTTTGCAAGTCTGAAGCTTACTTTCAAGTAGTTCACAGTTGAAAATTCCACATTAAGTGAACTGGGAACAAAGGACAGCCCCAGGAAAGTCCCACTGCCCTCACTTAGTGGGAACAATACTTATTTTAGAGGAAGCTCGAAAATGCTCATATTGGTGAAGTACTGTGAAAATACACAATCTTACATGACTGAATGAAAAACRTTCTTCAGAAGTAAAAGCAAATAAATTCTAATTTTAGAGCAGTTTGGTTAGTGTGAAACCAACTTATTTCACAGTTTTGAAAGAGAAAGGCAGAAACAAATGTTTCCAAATACGCCTTACACAATACAGAAACTGACTTTGGATTTAGTGATATCACGATCTAGTAACATGTATTACCTATTTTTCCCTTAACTATTCAACGAAATGTTCATAAAGCTGTATTGTTACAGTTTAAATAGAAGTATCGTAAGAAGCCATCAAAAGCTCCCCTACGTGACACTTCTTTTCTTGATCCTGTACAAACTATCATGCAGTTTTGTGTTTATAAAGCTATGTACAAAGTAAAAGACTGGAAGAAAAGTGTAAGCTTTTGCTTTGAAATGCCTAGCAGATTCATTCATTTAAACAGGAACATTGAGTTTCAGAGGGAAAGCATTACATGACACAGTTAGTAACTACACATTCCTTCTCTTTCTCCTCCCCTCAGCTCCCATTCTCATGTCTTTCTCATCAGTGCCCTGGATTTTTATTTTTAAAAACATTAGCACCATATGTCACCTAATTCCTTAGCCTATTCAATAATCTTAGCTCAGAGTCAAGCCTGAGAAACCCTGCGCTTGTAACAATAACGAACTATTTAAAGAATACGAAATTTCAGTAACAGAAAGACCTCCGGACCAGATTCTCAGTTCTGTTTCCAGCTCCTCTGGACTCAAAGCCGCTGGAGAGTCCCYTTCCATGAGGGAAATCCCCAGGTGGCTTCCTTCAAGCTCTAGTTGTGCAACTGAGCTGCTGAAGCAACCTCTGTCTCTTTTCCCCGTTCCCCATGCTCATTTTCCACTAGCTCACTCTCCCAGTTCACCGGGTAGTCATGCACATGGTTGCACCAGCACAGTGCSAGGGGCAGCACAAGAGCCTGAACAGGGAGGTGGCTGCTTGTTCTGGGAAGGCTGCTGGAGCCACAGCCTCAGCCTCGCCAGGCCTGTGCCTGAACCCAAGGATGTTTGTTATAGCCACCATCCTCCAGTGCTTTTAGACTAATTGCCAGGGAAATAAAAAATATTAGGAGTCATCTCCCTCAGTTGAAAATAATGACGCTTGATTCTGTACAGATCTGTGCCCTGTGCCCCTCACTCCTGAGCATAATTCCTGCTCTTATCCAAATTCATAATGGCCCCTTTGTTTCTCATCCCACCCCATCAAGTCCACTCATGCTCTTTCTTCTCTATCCTCCAGCCACCACCCCCTCAAGTCTTTCATGCTCCTAATATGTGTCCTATCTACCATCAGGCAAAATGCCATACAGCTGACCATCCGAAGACCGAACAACCRTTAATTGTTGAGCCCCTGCTTCAGTAACTTTTTTCTTCTAGGGCTCTCTCTGGCTGTATGTGCATTTCCTCAGTGGCAATGCCAACCCGCGCAGCCAACTCCCCAGCTGCTCMGCCACATCTGCACGCAACATGGCTACCAGCACCTGTGCAGCACATGGAGAACTGGATCAGAGACATGGTCCGACTACGGGGGAGAAACCCTGAACAGCATTCTGACCCTGCCTGCCACAGGGCTGGAACAGAACATACAGCCAAAGAGTCACGACAGCATTAACCTGAGTCTSCCTTTCATCCAGGCATCTAATTCACAAACTCAGAGATGCTCATCTTTAAGATTTTTTTCCTACAATGCCAAATTTGAAGTTGGCCAATATTATTGTCTTGATTTTTTAGCAGCTGGGACTACCCGGTCCTTGGCTGATACCACTAACAGAAAGGTGAACTTCGAGCTTTTTATGTAGTTTTATTTAAAATTTTAACTCAATTTTCTAAGAATTCCTTCCTAAAGGGAGAGACACAGTAACAGTCCATGGGATGAACAAGTCCATAACCTGCCAACCAGGTCCAAGGCAGACATCCTTACTTCTCACAGAAATTACTTTATATTACACATACAAAACCTACTTCTCCACTTTGACTTACAGCTGTAACGGTGTTACAGGAGACAGAAGTTTTCAYTCTATTATTTCCTCCAGTTTTTGTGCAAAACATTTTGGGGAACAGCCTCATGGGAAAGAATAAAAGACACTGATGAGTGTTCTCGCATTTATCAGATGATGGAAGACAGAAATAGTGAAAAGAACCGAACAGTGGCATGACAACCACTTGGAGAAAATAGCAATGGGGAACTGTCAAAGAAAGTTAGGGCAGTGGGCTGATGGGGATAAACAGGGACAAGACAGAGCTGGAATTAGAAGTCATCATTGCCATGGGGAGTGACAAGGAAGGAAACACCAAACCAAAAAAACAACTACATATCTACTCTGTAAATGTGAAATGAGTATTTCTCCTGCTATCCATCCTTCGGTCACAAAACRTGTATCCCCTAGTACCCCAAAACCGCAGACATTCAAGTCAAACCAGGCTGTTGGCATGCATGGACAGCGCGTGTTTGGGGCTCAGGTGGTGGGAGGCGGGAAGGGGGCAACAGGGCAGGCTGGGGGCAGCGGGGGTGAGGGCAGCTCCCCCAGGAGCCCCTTCTGTGCCCGCTCGCCCCCATTTTGTCACCACCCCCCACACGAAGCCGGAGCCTCTGAGGAGGGAAACCGGCACGGCCACCCTAACGCCACCAGGCCTCGGGGATCCCTCCCGCCCGCCCCAGGCCAGGGCCCCAGCTAGGCCCGCGGGAAGGACCTCCCGCCCTCCCCCGGCGGAGGCGCCGCGGGGCCGGGCAGAGCGGCCGCCCGGCCGCGGAGAAGCCGGCAGGGCTGTCCCGAGCCGGGAGCGCGGCCCGCGGCCCCCTCCCCGCTCCCCGCGCCGGCGGCAGCCGCGGGGTTCCCGCTGCGGGCTCCGGGAAGCGCAGCCCCGCCGCGGGTCCCCGGCCCCTCCCGCACCTCCCACTGCTCCAGCAGCCGAGCCATGTCCGCGTCGTTGTAGTCCCGAATGTCCTTCTTCTTGGCCGGCCCCGCCCGCCGCTTCCCCTCCGGCTCGCCGGCCCCAGCTGCCGCGCACAGCCACAGCGCCAGGCCCAGCAGGGCCCAGCCAGCGACCGCCGCCATCTTCTCCCGGACCTCGCCGGCGCGGGAAGGCGGCCCCGGCTGCCTTAAGGGGCGGGGGCAGCGGCGGCTCGGCCGGGGGGAGGAGGAGCTGGAGGGGAGAAGGGGCGAGAGGGCAGCGGCAGAGGCGGCGGGCGGGCTGGGCGTCGCTGGGGGCAGGGACATGGGGATGGCGGGGGCAGCGGCAACAACCGCCTTCTCGGGCCGCCTGCGGCTGCTCCGGGGCGAGGGGGGGTTGCGCTGCTCCCCAAAGCGAGCCCGAGCAGCGGGAGCGGGCAGGGGGGGCGGGCACCCTCCTCCTCCTCCTCCTCTTCCTCCGCGATGTCGCGCCCCGCCGCGGGACGCGCCGTCCCCGCACAATGGCCCGTTTCAGGAGGCGCCCGSCCCGCCCCGCCCCGGCCCGCTGCGGCCGGGGCCGCTCTGGGTGTAGCCCCTCCAGAACTCGGCCCAGTTCATTGAATGAAAGATGGACATTGTGGGATTTTTGTTTTTTAAAGCGTATGATGGACCGGCTCCTGGAATATAAGCTATGCGATTTCTTTTTGTTGCCCTTTTTTAAAGCAGGATGACAAGTATCTGCGTTCACTAATCTATGTGCTAGGAACTGGGTCCATTGCACTGAGTCTTCTGATTTTAACTAGTATCTCAGCAGTATTAGGTTTTTAAAAGAAGACTTTTWAAAAGAAAGCTGTTTTGTTACTAAAATACAACTCCAGAATGTCTGAACACCACAAAAAATTAAGAAATACAGCTTTTTCTTTGTACAGGCTACTCTTCCGTTACCCAAACCAAACCAAACTGTACAGCCTGATGTCTGCATAGCCTTATTTCACTCGTCAGTCTTCATTTTTTTCCTCATGGAAGCCATTTTAATTATAAATAGCACTGTCTTCTCTTTTGCCTTTTAGACTTGGGCTCCAAGAAGTTTGAACTTGGGACTTCAAGGAAGCATCACAGCAATGGCTGCTGGTAGCTATTAATTGCGGTCAGGCTGATGAATGAACAGGGTGCTTTTCAATGCAAGTGGCAGCACCAAAGGGAGAGCAGGTTCAGAGGAGCTAATTCTATAGGGTGAACACTTCAACGCAATTCTGTTACTGTATATAGTCCTATAATGAACCAGGAGCCCACTGCCGTTACGGGCACAGCGTGCAAATACAAACCAAAAGCAAGTCAGTGGGCAGGGGCGTGGGTTCGGGAGGCTTTCCGAAGCCCGGACTAACTCTTGAAATGATAAGATACTGAAGGGCTATGTCCCTTGTGAATGCCAGGGAGACATGCCACGTGAAGCAGCAGCTTGCCAAGTGCACGCATAGCATGAGAAACAGCAGAGGAGGATGTGGGATCCAAGATTTCAGCACCCTGATAAACACCCAGCCTGGTCTGCAACCTCCATGCTGAGGGTTATCGTTTTATAACGTTTCAGACATACTGCCAGTGCGCCTGAGAAACAGGAAGCAGTTAGACCATAGCTATTCATGGAGCTTGTTAAGTGTACAGTAACTGAAACAGGGTTTTAGTCAAGTACCTTTCACAAAGCTGTCCAGTAAGTCACTAATGAGCACATTTGCTCAGTGATTTCTCATTAAATATAATGAACATCAGGTATACTATATCAGATTGCCCTGATTAATGAGGTTTTACTAAAATATGTTTCTGGTAACTTTTGTTATTACTGGATCATGCGTACATTCACTGGAAAAAAAAATAAAGACTAAAGATTCAATTTTGGAAGGCTGGACTTACAGCATAAAATATTTTCACTGAATTTCTACTGGGAAATATTTTCTTCAATTCTGTTTTCTCTTATGAGAACAAACCAAGCCAACTTTGACTTTCTTTAATATCTGGTGTTACATTCAGATGTGGATCTCAAAAGTAATCCAATTTCCTTTGGTAAGTGAACAAGTCATTCAGTATATCCAGCACTGCACCAAACACCACTATGCATTTCCTTGTCATGCATAGAAAAGCTTTAATTTGAAAGGGAGGTATTTTTCACGCTTGGCTCTGACCTTGCAACTATCTCTGTTCAGGCAGAATTCTGCGTCCAGGAAGAACGTGTTCAAAGTGTGCTCCTTGTGGAGTCCGCTGCAGGACAAACACCTATTCAGCCTCTCTCTGTACTCCACTGTTCTTTCCCATGCAAGAAACAAAAGCAATGCGGCTAGAAATACATATCACTGACAGGGGCACATTAAATTGCATTTTGTTTTTATTGAAGCACACGGTGTTTTGTTCAGAGTATCTATAGAATCATACAAATATGCTTTTTATAGCTTAAGCATTTTCACATTCCTAACAGTTTTTTATAGTCCTAGCAGCTAACGCTATTATGATTACAATACAGAACATATCCGATAATAGATGGCTATTTTCATTATGGATTGCAAAAGTAAGATGTTTAAGGCTTTATCTTGTAGCTTAAAGTCCCATCTAGTCATGCCCGGGAATGTCTCAAGCTGCGGCTGTCATTTTTCCTTCTGCAACATGCGAATTTTATTAGTAGTACTTTCAATTACAAAGTTACGCCTTATCAGAAAGGCAAATCTACCTCCCCCTGTTGATGTAAACTGTTTTCATTATTGAGTAGGGCTGGGTCAAGCTGTAATATGAGAGGATTCAGGATTTTCTAAATTTCTGTTAATGAAGGTTGGGATTCTCGATTTTATTTTTTTTAATATAACCTGCATTTTTGGAACTATATTTGTGCAAAACACACTCCCCATACCATCATTTCGTAGGAGTTAGGGGAAGAATGTGCATGTATTTTTAGCTGCCAAAAGCTCTCTCAAGTCTTTGCTGGTGGTGGGTTTTTGTGTGCAGTTTTCTATTTTGAAGTGGATTCTCATTCATCACATTTTACTTTTCTTTGCAAATACAGTACAGTAGGGTCTTAAAGCCTGTCTCTTGACATTTCTTGGAATGAAACCTTGGAAAGAACAAAGAACTTGACTTCATCAAGGAAAGGGCAGCACCTTCTTGGAAGGACATATAGACAATTAAGAGATTAAGCTAACAGGATCAGAAGATCAGCCCTAAGCATGCAGAAGGGAGAATGAACGTGCAAGGGCTACCTTCTATCAACACATGCCATGTCTGGAAGAATTAATTCATTTTAAGAACTCTATTAATACAAAAGGATGTTTAATACTGGCTCAGATAAATGAAGTGTTGCAAAAGTCAGCCTTTTAGTCATTACTTTGACGAGCTAAAATGATTCAGGTCTGGTGTACAGCTGTGCTCTTTATACAGCCTTTATACAGACATTAGAACTGCTTTTGCACCTACCGGCTTAGTAAAGGTCCAGGACAACATTGTGTTAAATAATACAGAAGACTGGCTGAGTAACAGATCCCAAAAAACCTGRACCAAGTTTTGAGATGACCCAGCATTCAGAGTATTCTTACTCTGTTTAAAAGCATTGTCATACATTTTACAGAATGTCAGGATACTCTGAGTTACTTTCAGTAAAACATTCAAAATTAATGTTTTTATTGGTCAAATTATCTTAAGTACCCTAAATGTTCCCCTGCAGAGACAATCTAATGCATGAGCTCTCATGCAAAGACAGTGGATGTGTTAATTCAGACCTCTGAATGCAGCCACATTCAGAGAAAAACTTGAAGAATCAGACCTGAACATATTATCTTTAAAAACAAGAATATTTCTAAATCTCAAGACAGAAAAGAAAATACGCTTTTCAATACTGTTACTAGCAGCAAAGCAAGCAAAGTATGCTGTCATCTAGAGCATAAACATTTGAATGATACGGAATAATTTCAGTCCTCAAATTAATTTCATGCATAAAATGAGCACACTCACTTGCCATCTATTAAGAGAATGCAGATTTTTGTTCCAGAGCTAGTCAGACCTTAAATTCCTGGGTCCAATTTGAAAATTTAAGCCTTTAATTCAAAATTCTCCCAAATTAGGGGTTAAGTTACTGTGATTTGGACATGAAACACTGATTCAGTTACTAACCTTGAAATTCAGATTCTGAATTCAGTTTTGAATAAGCTTTACCCTAAATTTAAAATATTTATTTATTTAAAATTAAGTGTATTTATTTATATTTATTTATTTAAAATAAATCTTTACCCTAAATTTATGTTATCCTGTGCATGTGCATTTTATAAATTAGAACTTATTGGCTGAATGGAAATGTTGGACAAATGACATGTTACCTTTGTATCATTACCTATCCGATCAGGTTTGGGGAGGGGGGTATGATGCCTGACTGTCTACTGAGCTGCCATAAAGCTATACACTGTAATCCTTAAATTCAGAAACACCACAGAATGTTCCTGTTAATACTCATCTTACTGCAAAATTTGCTACAAAGCTGTGCTGGTTAAAACTATGTACTGGTTACACAATTTAAAGTTACCCTATTAAGAAAAGAATTACGTTAAATCAATGTCAAAGAAGGTTTACACAGTTCCCACAGGAATTCCATTTATAGTCTAATTTCCACAATCTAAGTGAAATTAATTTTGTAGTCCCAATTTAATTTTAGGTTTACAGGTCAGTTTTGGCACCTACATCTAATGTAAGTAATACATTACATGAACTTCTGATGAATTAAAGATGCTAAACTTAAACCGGTAATGATCAACGGCTCTCCTTACAGAACACACCGGCACAACGAGAAAAGTGTACGATCAGAGACTCCTATGAAAACATTAAATTTCTCTCATTATATATATTAAAAAAAAGGAGGGGGCAGGGGGGAACCCAAAACCTTCTGTAGAGTATTACAGCTGCAGGACAGAACATCCTACCAAAAGTGCAATTCAGGAAGGGTGGGCCCTTGCACATTTTGTTCAAAATACTGTGTTCTCCTTTGATCTCATAAAAAAACCCCMAAAACCCAACCAAAACAAAACCAGACCAAAGAGTCTGAAGAGAGGGTCTTGGATTCCTGTTTATGCCCGACCATTCTTATCAATAGCATTTATCACTCTTCCATGAAGTGCTTCTGAGTTTCAAGCAACCGACCTACAAACCTGGCCCTTCTTGCTTGCTCCAGGGAGGGACAACAGACACACGGAGCTACGTCGTACCCAACGTCCCCGAGGCGCCAGCCTCATAAAACACAAGGTGTGGGATGGATAGSCGTATGTGCAGATGGTAGATAAGAACATGAGGCAGAAAGCCATCATTGGCTGTATCAACACAAAATATGGCACAGCCTTCCATTCCATGCAAGAGGAGTTTTGTAGCTGCATTTTCCTTTTCATAAAAATGTCTCTTTTCCATGTCAGTGTATGAAATATCCATGGTAACAGCAGGGGACAACCAATCGATTATATATGGTAAGTGGTGAAAACAACAGTACAATAAATTGTGAATAAAAGGACAACAAAATAAAAACCACTTTTGCTGTATTATCTTTCAGTTGAGCAACAGGAGCTAACCAGTATTTTAGACATAACTGAGATATTTACATTACTGGTATCTATGTAATAAACTTTTTCTTACCTTTGATACTGTGTTTTTAACTATGTTGTATTTAATTTAAAAAAAAAATCAAAACACCAAGGTTAAGCATGTCTGCGAAAGCCCACCTATTATTCTAAAAGCGAATTATTTATACACAAAATCATTTTCAAAGAAGAAAAAACAAAACTTGTGCCTGCGTTTGCATTTTGCTGTTGCAAGGGACCAGTTAACGGTTCCTCCAGATCTCTAGCTGTCTTTTTGTGCTACACACAGACCAGTTCTCAGGTTGCATCCCCAGTGTATCAACCGTGATTACCTCTGCAGACCTGAGACAGACCCAGACCTCGCAGTTTTAGTCTCTCATGAAGTAAATGACTCTAAGTACTGACCACAAAACACTTACTTAGCACCAAACCATTTAAGACCAAATAGATGTTAAAAACAATAAACCAGTCAACACACTTGCCCTTCCTGCTGTATGACTTACCAGTCCATTGCTGCAGAGAGGAAGGCCCAGCTTCTTCCAGCCTCTTCTGCAAAGTCTGCCTCTGTTTTAAATTATTTCTTCCATTAGTCTCTGCCAACTTTATCCTCCTCTTATTTTTAGTTCTCAGCCTGACAAACCAGCTGCATCCTTCGGAATTGGAGCTATCGTCTTGTAATTACCACCTCATGGGTTTAGTCACATACAGCTGACACAGGGGAACAACTGAATTGCCTTTTATTCCTTCATCAGCTGGCTCCCGATTAATTTAGATTGATAAATCTGTACAGGAAAGTAATATAAAGTAGTATAAGCCATTGTATAGTAACTTCCTCTCACCAACCTGGCCACATGCAGTGTTCATAAAATTATTACAACTTAGTATTCTTCAGCTATTACTCAACACTGGCTACACTGGCAAAAATCAATTCCTCCTTCACAAAAAAAGATTTTACTAAGCAATAAAAGGGCCAAGTGCTGTCAGATGATTCGGGAAAGACGACTTCAGCCTCCAGTTTCTGTTGTACTAAGCACAATGCAAAATAAAGATCAATGTGACGAAAGAAGAGCTCATACAAGTAAGCCAATCTTCTGTACCCTACTAAGCCACACTAAAAAGCCTTTTAATCCCTTCTATCTGACAATGCCTGCTGTTTTGAGCCCCAGAGAGTTATTTCATTCAGACTCTGTCAGTGAAATCTTTTTAAAGCCAAGCACGGCCACCTGATTTTCATGTCTTCTAAGTCTGTACACCAATTGACAGAGCTGCCCAAGTCCTGCRGGTCACCTTTGGACTTGGCAGCCATGAAATAAATGGGTATGCACACGTTCTCCTTGAAAGAGACGTGTGAAAGACTTACGATGGAAATACCCACCCCAAACATCACCGATTTTCCTCCTAAACCACACAGATACATCTACTGGACCTTTAAAGCATGTAACTAGCTCATCCTCAGTTCTACTTAAATTACTGGACCCAAGAGAATCTGCCTTCGAGGCTCCCTTTTACAGTAAGACTATCTGTTGATGGTCAAATAATAACCATGGTAAACCCAGACTGTGAGTGATCTGGAACCTAGCCAGGCCAGGTGTACTTCTGAAGCAACAACGCAGTGTGTAGGAAGGATCTAACAGGCTGCTGCTCCAAGAAATGCCTCTTCCATGGTGAAAACGACCAATTAAGGTGGTATGTTCGGTTTTTTTTTATTTTTTTGCAACCAGCAAACCAAAAGCGATGGTCAGGTCACTCTTTATCACGTATTTCATATGTAGAAGAGCTGAACACCCAGGGCTACTACTGGAGGAAGATGACGTTTGGCAATGACTGCCTTGGAGACAGACTGTCCACAAGCAACACCTACTACATGGCAACAATTACTGGTTTTGGCCCTTGCTAATACTGAGGCTGGTAAGCACTGCATCAGTCTTGTGGACAGATTAAAGGAGCTCAAAGAATATTTGCTTTATATTATAGCAGTTACTAAGAGCTTTGGTGGCCCTGTCAGCTGCCAGGAACTGCCGTGGGTTATGGCTTAACCGTGTTCCTGGTGTGGGCAGCTGGGAGGAAGGCTGGTGGAGGAGCCACAGCAGGAACTGTCCAAACCAAGGATCTCTCCGCATTGTCCTTGGGGGATGGCACAAATCATACGGAGCATCATGGCAGCAGCATCTAAAAATGGAAAAGATTATTAGGTCATTTAACACCTCTTCTAGCCAGGGGTGAGACCGACATTTTCTAAAATGAAATCTTTCAAACCCTAATTAAATGTAGTCAATCCTCATTAAAAATAAACTAGGTTAATATTTATGAGAGGCATTCCTCGTGCTACATAATATTTCACTGCCTCATTTAAGCACATACCTCGAAATATTTTGAAATACAATTCAGCTGGCTTCCGCTGCCCATTGTTTTTTATTTTTCAGAGTATTCTGAAATCATTCCTATTTATAGTTTTGAAAACGAGTTGCTGGCAGTAAGCCAAAATTGTTTGGGCCCAAATCATGACCTTCCTTTAAACTGCTATAATCTGACTCAAGTAAACAGAATTTCCCTCACACTGTTTCTGTGGGGAGGGATGGGTGGAGAACTGCCATTATTTTCGACACACCCAAAGACCAGTATCTGCCCCTTTCCTCAAGCCTGGCTCTGCAGCAAGGGTTTCCCCCTGCCCCCCAAGAGCATACATCCTCCTAACCCTCCACTTTCACATCTATATTCATCCAGCTCACATCCCTCCCTACAAGTCAGTAGAGAAGGCCAAGGGTTCCTCTAGCTAATGGGTGAGAGTATGTACAAATAAACTTGTCTGAAGCTCTTTAAATGCATGCAATCCATTAGATGGGCTCTGTTTGTGCCAGGACATTGTTGGAGCTGGCCTGCAAGTGAGCAGTCTGGTCCAATTTTCATTTATATCAAGGTCACTTATAGCCCTGCAGTAGTGTGAATGTAGCAGGACGTTAACTGTGAATTGGGACAAATGTATTTCTGGATTTCTGTAGCCTGCTAAATGCATTGTAAATGCCTAGAATTAAGAGACTAACTTAAAAAGGAAAGTCTGACTGAAAGGAGCAAAAGAATGTTATTATTTAGCTGCAGCAAAATATGTAACAAATGTAAGATGTGGTTTCAACATGGACTCTGATTATTTAGGATTACATTGATGGAGATACTGCAGAACAGCAGTGAATCTGATGTGTGGGACATCAATATTCTCATCACCACCATTTATCAAACTATATATTCCCTTTGGAAGCATCCCAGGCAGCATTAAACCCATCCTCGTATAACTTGTTCCAGCCCAATTACTAATTTTAATTTTATTATTATGTAATGGCATTTACTTGAATGCCTCAGCTTTACTGAGCGKAACATCTTGCTTTTGACAAGAATCGTCTAATAAAGTTCTTGGTGTGCTGCAGAATGGAAACAGGCCAGAGGAGAAAGTCTTCTTTGCAGAGGCTTTCTGTACACAAAGTTAGTGTCAGTAGGTTTACATTTTCCCTGCTAAATTCTAACAACTGGTAACCAGTCTTCAAAAACGACGACAGAAACATGAGTGAAACGCACCAAATTAATTTTCGTTGATCTAAAAAATGGGTCAAGACCAGCGCTGAGGGAAATATTTCCATGTAAATAAAGATGTAGTAACATCCCATACCATATTTACAGCACCAATTATGGCTAGCAAGAGGTTGGGCTATCTAATTAAATCAAAGCCGAGCCAGCCAAAGCCCCCCGCTGATGTAAGGAAAGCCCGCTGTCTTTACCACAGACAGACTGTCTTTGCTCCGTTGCCGCACCGGCTGAACCTGGGAATGGATTCATCCACCTGAAGCCCGACAGCCCGCCACGGGCGCTCGGTGCCGCAGCCCCGGCGCGGCCAGCCCGCCGCCCCGCGCCTCCCTCGGGAGCCCCGCCGAGCGGTGGCAGGGACGGGGTCTGCCACCGGAACGTCAAACTTACCTGCCGGGGGCAGCGGGCCTGGCGGGCCCGAGGCGGCACCCGGGACGCCTGTGCCGGGGCGGGGGGCGGCTWCTCAGTTCCCCCCTCGGCATCTCCACCGCCTCCGATATCCGACTGCACGACGCGCTCCCGCCCACTCGGCGGCCGCACCGGCCCACCCGGGCTGAGCTCATCCGGCTGCCCCTCTCCGGCTCCGCTTCACTTTCCTCCCACCGGCCTCTCCCTCCAGCCCTCCCCGCGCTCACCCCCAGGCCGTCATTTATTTATTCATTCAGCCCTCTTTAATCCCCCGRGGTTCGCCTCACGCCGGCGGGGCAGGGCGCCTGTGAGGCGGCGCGGCGGCCGCTGGTGCCGCGGGTACCGCTGGTGCCGGTGCCCGGCGCGGGCCCGCAGCCGCCGGTCGGTCGGTCGGGCGGGCGGTGCCGGCCGCGGCACGGCGCTGCTGCCCCCTCCGCCTGGGAGGAGCGTGAAGCGGCGGGCGTGGAGCGGGGCGGCGGGGGGAGGGCAGGATTTAAACGAAGGGCGGTGACACCGCACAAAAGATTTCGATAGGCTTAAGTGAGGTTACAGCAAAGGCAACGGGGAGGGGGGAGCCTCCCCCAGAGCCATGCAGCGTCTGGCTGGCAGATCCGCCGCAGCCGCCTCTTCCCAATAGTTTGTCTGAAAGCCTGAGAAAGGGAATTTAAAAGACGATTTCCACCCCCCCCCGCCTTCTTTTTTTTTCTTTTTTTTTTTTTTTTTCCCTGGGAGTTGGCGACTCAGCCAGAAAACATGGCAGGAGGAGCGCAAGGCCGGGCGGGTCGCAGCATCCGCGGCTGTAGCCCGGAGCCACCACCCTTGTTTGCGGGAAGAGCCTAAGTTGGTGCGGCGGCGGCCACAGCGGGAGCCGGGCGAGGAGGGGCCGGCGGCGCCGAGTCTGCGGGGCCCTGGGCGAAGGGGCATGGACCGCGGCGGCGGGGAGCGAGCTTGCAGCGGCCGCGTGAATGATCGAGGCAGGAAGGAGTGAGGCAGCGGCAGAAGGAAGGGGA
>JASVER010000034.1:3415667-3694613 GCA_030449065.1 Oceanodroma leucorhoa
AAAAAAAAAAAAAAAAAAAAAAAAGGAAATATATTTTTAGCCGAACGATGCCGGAGCGGGGCCCGGGGGCTCCCGGCGAGCGCCGACCCGCCGCGGGAGCGCCGTAGGAGCGCAGGCTGGCGCCGGAGCGGGGCGGGCGCCCCGGCGGAGCTCGCCACCCGCAGCAGCGGCAGCCCCGGCGCCCCGAGCCTTTTCTTGCCTCCCGGCGATTAATGGAATGATGTTGCGGAAAAGGCAGAGCGATCCTGCCGGGCTCAGTCGGGACTGCTCGGGCGGCGGTGGCAGAGGCGGTGGCAGCGGGGTAGCGAGCGGCATGCGAGTGCCCCCCCGGCGCTATGGCTAGCGGTGGCTCTGGCAAGTCCAGCAGCGAGGTGTCTGGCGGCGGCATCCCCAGCAGCAGTTCCCTGCAGAGGAAGAAGCTCATCTCTATCTGYGACCACTGCAAGATCAAGATGCAACTGGTGGCTGATCTGCTTCTRCTGTCGAGCGAGACCAGGCCGGTGAACACTGAAAGCCTGTCTGTCTTTGGTGAGTCCTTTGAGAAGTGCAGGGACACGATCATTGCCAGGACCAAAGGACTCTCCATCTTGACCCACGACGTCCAGAGCCAGCTCAATATGGGACGCTTCGGGGAGGTGGGGGAAAGCCTGATGGAGATGGGGGAGCTGGTGGTCTCCCTGACCGAATGCTCTGCCCACGCTGCCTACCTGGCTGCAGTGGAGACTCCGGGGGCCCAGCCTGCTATGCCTGGCTTGGTGGATCGCTACAAGGTGACCCGATGTAGGCATGAGGTGGAGCACGGCTGCGGGGTCTTGAAGACCACCCCTTTGGCAGATATGAGCCCTCAGCTCCTGCTGGAGGTTTCTCAGAACATGTCCAAGAACTTGAAATTCCTGACAGACGCCTGCGTGTTGGCCAGTGAGAAATCCAAGGATAAATTTGCTAAGGAGCAGTTCAAACTCAGTGTCAAATGTATGAGCACCAGCGCCTCTGCCCTCTTGGCGTGTGTCAAGGAGGTCAAGACTTCACCCAGCGAGCTGACCAGGAACCGATGCGTCTTGTTCAGTGGACCTTTGGTGCAGTCTGTCTATGCTCTGGTGGGCTTTGCCACTGAGCCCCAGTTTTTGGGTAAAGCTGCCACCATTAATCCAGAGGGCAAAGCTGTGCAAACTGCCATCCTAGGAGGAGCCATGAGTGTGGTATCTGCTTGTGTGCTCCTGACCCAATGCCTCAGGGATATAGCCCAACACCCCGAAAGTAGCACCAAAATGAGCGATTACAGGGAAAGGTTGAGGAACTCAGCTTGCGCCGTCTCGGATGGTTGCAACCTGTTATCTCAGGCACTAAGAGAAAGATCTTCACCCAGGACTTTACCGCCAGTGAACTCCAATTCTGTGAATTAACCCCCACATCTTCTGTTTAGATCCCAGTCATTGCTAAAGGAAAATAATATCCCACCTCCTCACCCCTTTTTTGTATACCAAAGAATTTGCTTGGATGAGCCCAATCCTTTGATTTCATGTGGTGAAGAAGCAGAACAGCATTTTGAAACTATACGTACTAATAAAGGTAGCCAGTTTTGGCTTCTTTTTATTTTACTTTAAAGTCAAGCAAGTACCTGTAGATAAATTTTCCTTTATTCAGCAACATCTTCACACAAATGGTAATAACAACTGTTTAAAAGTTTTTTATATTTGGGGAGGTGGGGGTATCTTAAAAAAAAAAAAGGAAAAAAAAAAAAAAAAGCTTTAATCGCGCTGGGTGCGGTTTTTAAAGTTTGTCTTGTCTTGTCTTCCGAAATTTCCCTTCTAAATTTTACTGTTCGGTTGTGCAGGAAAAAGGTTACCTCAGTTCTCACTCATTTAAAAATGAAAAAAACCCAACAACACATAGATGATGGATGTAGCTACTATTTTGTTTGTTTTTGTTTTGTATGACTTTTTTTTATTTTGCATCAAGTGTTAGGTTAGAAGTGCATTTGGTGTGTAGGAGTGGAAGGACTGGAGGTTGTGATTATGTTTTCCATGTGTTGATTTCCAAACTGGGGGAAAAGCTACTGTGAGTGTTTAAACAAACAAACAAAAAATTACACTATAACAAAAGTGATTTTTAATTTTTTTTCCAATGTCAGTTTTTATCTTGCATGTACTGGAGTATTTATTTCATCTATTAAAATGTTATGTTTCTCAGATGTCTTTCTGTGAATCTCTTAATACTTGAATAATTGAACAACTAGGCCTCTTTGCATTGTATGTCATTTTCCCCAGGGAATGGGTGGTACAAATGTAACTGTAGTTCTAGACAGCAGCATACAGGCTGCAATTCAGTTCTTTTATTTTCATAAATACCGTCCCTCCTGCAATACCACCCCTCCTCCTCAGGACGCCTCTGACAGAGATACTCTGTAGTTGTATTTGCGGAAGGCTGGACAGTGCTGCGTGCACGGGGATTGCCCCCGCTGCAGAGCGCTGGCGTTGCTGCAGCAGGGCACAGGCTGGCTTTGTTTGTCTTTATCAGCGTTCGGTGWTATCTTGGAGAAGTTTGTGTATTTTAACTCTTGCAGATGTTGTGGGCCATCTGTGTAAATGTGTGAGTTTCCGTATTAATTTATTAAGGATTTCTTGGAAAAACTTGACCCTGCTGGGTAGCCCTGCTTGTTCCGTGTGTCTGCTTAGGAGTGTGGAGGTTTGCTGGAGTGAGTCCTTTGATTCCTCAGGGGTTTATGTTGGAGCTCCTCAGTACAGATGTCTGTCAAAGAAAGTAGTTCCAGTGWGATGTTGCAGATAATGGGAAAAGTTAGCTAACTTTTGAGGCCCAGTCCACCTCCAGTTAAATTCCTTGGAAACTGTGGGTGGACCGTAGGGTATACTGCAGTAGTTCCCGTAATTGCAATGATGATTTTTTTCAGTCTGGTCTTTGTGGACCTGTGGGGTCTGTTGCCTCCTATATGCTCCATGAAAGGTAAATAGAAGAGCAGGTCTTCTGGCAAGGAGGCKTTTTGTTTGTCTGCCCACCTCCATTGCATAACTGGATTTTTTTTTTTTAATAGGTCTGCAAATTGAACAAAGTTGAAAGCTATTGGAGAATGTAAAATGTTGTTACCATGGTTTAAACCTTTACTGTACAAGTACYGTCCTATTTATTCCTTTGAAGAAGTAAACCTTTTGCGTTTGGATATGGAACAGTCCTGGAGTAGTGAAAGGTCTTCCTTTTACAGCATTATTGTTTCTCTTGCACGTGATGCTTTTACTTAATTTCAAAGGGGAGTGAAACATTACTGGGTAGTGGACAAATACATCCTGTCGAAGGAGATACAAGCTAAGCTTATACATCCATATCTTCAGGGTTAGAAAAAAATAATTCCTTGATTTAAGTACAGTGGACGCCAGTATTMGGTTTTGTTTATTTTTAAATGAAACTTTTCTGACTTCAGTGAATTGTATGATTAGGACTTTTCTTTGTGAAAAATCAGTCCAAGCTCCATTCCTCTGGGGTATGATTTCCTCACTACGTTACCTCAGATGCGATATAACCCTAGCAGGATACGCTCCAGAGGCATGGATGTCCGCATCTGTGCGGTATAGTATAAAAGTTGTCTCACTATTTTGTCATAAATAAATAAATATATACACACGCTGTTCTAACTTTGACTTGCATGCCTCCACAGGTATTTCCTCGGAGGCTCTCTCGCATGTGCATGCACACACGTTTTCCCATCTGGATGGCAGGAACAGCTGTAGGACTCCAGAGGGATTCATAGGAGGCCAAGGCCATCTGCGGGGAGGTCCCGTGCCTCTGTAGTGTTTGCGGTTGTCTGCTCAACTACTCTTTGTATCTCCCTCCCTTGTAGCATGTCTCCGTGGAAGCCGAGATACCATCCCAATCTACCCTTCCTTCTTTTCCGCAGTTGCACTGAGGGGAAGGAGGAAAAAGGGATTGTAGCAACCGTAGTGCTTTCAGGATGTACTGTCTTCTGCGGCTGCGGACAGGAGGTGAGGAGCTGGCTCCCCCCTTCCCTTGCACAGATCCTGGATGGTGCAGGGCTCGGTGCGGGGCGCGGGGAGATGGTGCTGGGGCGGCTGCCGGGCAGTGCTGCCGGGGGAGCGGACAGCTACTGGGGCGGCATCCCTGAGCTCCAGTTCTTCTAAGTTACCGTGACCTACATTTGCGAGGCTTGCTTCCAGACACAAACCAGAGGATTCTGAAGGGCAGCTCTGCAGCATGTCTGACCAAAAAAAAGTAATGTCCCACTGGCTCTTTTGATGTTTCTACTTAATAATTTTTGGTGCTGCTGAACTAATGAGATTATTTTTGATTCATTTATACATTATTGAGGTTATATGGATCACAGTGCAGCCTCCTTATTACCTCTGCATGTGAAAGGCAATATACTATTAATGATGGTAGTGCCGATTTTTGTTGTGGTAAGATTTTGTTTTAAGTAGTTGAGTGCAGTTTTTGTTTTAGCAAGGATACTGCAGATTCTTTCCCCCTTTCTGATTATATTTTGAAGTGAAGTACATGGATACATATATAAATAAGTACGTGTCTTCTTTTTCTTTTTTAACGCTGAAGGAAAACAAACTGTTGAGATCTCCCTTTGCTTTTGAGGTGTGTGGGGTTTTGGGAGATTCAGTTTTATAAAATAAAACATGAAATGTAGCCAGGCCATGATTTTAGTTAACAGCCTGATTAAAAAAAATATATATATATACACACAAATAGTAAATTCACCAAAGTAACTTACTGTGACATTTTAAAATAACAGTAATTGTAACACTTCAAAATGTTCAATCATTCCTTTCCAGAGTAGAACTCACACAAAGGGAGCCATGTGCTCCCTGGCCTCAGCTCAAGGGAGTCTCTGTCAAAATCTGTGCTACTCATATAATTAGCACATCAAAGTTTAAAAAAACAAAGGTTTTTGATGCAAACAAGTACAACTGTTTTTATGCGCTCTGAGTAAATGATTAACAGGAAAAAGTCTCTATATACATAGGCACATTGTGGCATTTTCTCAGCTGAAAATGTGGTTCCACTACTAACCGTGAACACACATACATTTTAGATGCTGTAGTGCCACATTTATAAAGACAATGTATATTGTGATAATTTATTTGGAATGTATTCTTATAGAATATTAATTCTGATATGACGTTATTTCAGTAGGTATATTCATGTTGTTCGTTTACTTTGTACTCCCTGGAACAGAAAAAATACATAATGGACTAGTTTTCAGGGTGCAATTGCAGGCCGTGTCGAGGTCACTGATTATCAGTTGGCATCATACTTTAGGCCCTCGTTGCCCAAATGCTTACACCATTTATGTCAACAGGTAGTGTCACTATTTCAACATAGGCTTAGACAAGCACGAGATGTGATTTCTGATCTGGAACCTTGGTGATTTTGACAAAAGAAAACTTAGTATTTCAGCGTGCTTCTATCACGTCATAGATGTACTCTAATAGTGCATTTAATAAAAGGGTTAACTTATTTCTAAACATATTATGCAATGCACATTTGTAGCCAAAAATAACACTGTCCCCACCAAAAGAGAATTAAGCTTATTTTTTAAATGTAAGAATTTTTTAACAGGGAAGAAGTTGTCACTTTTGTATTGTCTGTGAATTCGATATTACCTTTTGGTTGCTGCTTCATCATAGTGAAGTTCATTATTGATTTAATACAGCAGCTGAGTCTCGGAGTTTGAGATCGGAGCAATGTGTTTTCTGGTTCTAAAAAAAAATAAGTTCTGTAAGACAATCAGTAAACTAGCAGCAAAATGCAAGTGCAGTATTTAAGGGCACTTGCAAATGTAAATCCATGTTATTTTTCAAAACTAAGGAAAAAAGACCATGGGTCAGATAATTCCCTTCACTTTTTACCACAGGAAATGATCAAAGTAGCAGAAAATCTGCTCTTTTTGGCCAAACTTCTGTCAGGGACAGAAGGGGTCGAGCCAACACATGGTGTATGCAGCCTTGCAGCAAGAGGGGATGTGGCTGATGGGAAAGGAGGTGGAACCAGAGAAAATCTGTAGGGTAATACCTCCTATTAAACCCACAGGAATTTTCCTATTCTAGATACAACAGAGACTGATCCAATAAAGCAAATCTCAAACAACGCAACCTTTCTTTCCGGGCTGTTAGGCGCTCATGAATGAAGACGTGGGGCTAGGAGCGTTTGGGATGCTCTGCGTCAAGCAGCTGTGTTGCTGTGGGGAACCAAGGGCCTCGGGGGTTGCCCTGAGATGTGTAAGAAGTACAGGCAAAAACGTGTACCTGCCAGAACAGTTTGGTGGGAAATGAAGGGGTTGGGTGTTTCTTTTTTTTTCTTTCTTCCCTCTCAGGCTCTCTCTAGACTTTACAAGCAGAAGCAGATGGTAGGGACCAGTACGTTTTACTTCTTTGTTCTTGCTGCCTGTGAAAGGTGCCAGATGGGCAATCATAAAGATAGAAATTCTCTTCCTGTAGCCCAGGGACAGTGAAAATGCAGAGCTTCAAGGCTGCCCTATCCTGACAGGATCACCATACCGTGTTTTTTTGGGCCCCACTGGTTTCACTCTTTGACTTCTTGCCAAGAAACTGGCAGAAAATCCCGGTGGCACCTTGACAGGGGCATCAAGACCATTAACATATTTCACATAGGACACCAAACCACCACCAGGTTTGGACCATTCACAAATGGGCCAAAAACCATACAGGCTAAGTATGACGTGCAAGGCCAGAGCCTTAATATTAATAACTTGGAAAATTAAATACTGTGTACTCTGAGAGGTGTTTATTTACTTGGGAACTATGAATTACCAAAATTTTTATATAAGAGCAGTTCAAAGGTATATTTAATTAACATAATTAGGAGCAGTATTCTGAACCATTTTCTTAATGAAGACAGACATCTATAGACATGAAGGGCCTCATCCATGACTCAATGAAGCCTGTGTAATTAAATAGTAATATTTTCTACAAACTATATTAAAGTGTTAGGGGTTGTTTCGTGTTGCAAAGCGAGGAATTATATATTGATTTTCATTAATCTGAATCTTTTCCTAGAACTGGTGAGTCCTTTGAACTGAAGGGGTTTTTTGTTTGGGTTTTTTTTTTTTTTTTTTTAAAACCATGCAGTGTACAATGCTATATTCCGACAAAGTCAAAAGCAGCATTTCAAGATTAATGCAGAGATTCCTGGGGTCTTTTGTCAGCTTGCCAGACTCTTGTTCCTGTTCTAACTTAATTTTTTATAATTTCCTTTTATGTTAATAAAGGCTTCTTGTGGCTGTAAAAGTTGAAGTTGTCTTACTCCATAGACAGCCTGGTTCTTATGTAGATACTATTTAGATTATTTAGAAATCCTGCTGGTTGCCAGATGGAGCCTTTTTGCGTTTTATGTTAAATACTTGGAAAACGAAATAGCTTGATTTTTCTCTCCTCCCTCCCTTCCTCCCCCAACAAAATAAATAAATACTTGAAAAGTGATTACTAACAAGTTGCTTAACTTCAGTTTTAAAATCAAATTAGTTTGAGGTGAAGTGACTGCAAGTACGAGATACCTCAGAGTGGTCGGGTTTTGGCGGGGTTTGACTTACCCACCAAGATCTTAAACCAACAGTTTTTCTCCAGGTTTGTTTGGGCAGCAGGAACCTGAACTTTAGTCTTAAGGACAGGGAATCCTGAAAAGCGTAGAGCACAGCCCTGAATCCTGCAGTAGCGTTTCTTACAGGATCTGGACTTGGGATGGAARCCCCAGGACGGTGTGAGACTGCAGTGGCTGTCAGGGTTGCTGGAAATCGCTAGAAGGGTGTGGTTCAGGGGTGTGCTGGGCTGCTGCCAGCCGCTCGTATCCCTCCGTTAGTTTAACCAGCCTTCGGATGACCGAGAGTCTTTGTGGGAGCTCCTGTGTCTCTTGCCCTCCCTGCTCTGAACGTACAGGTGAGCCAGTGAGGAGGAGAGATTTGACATCAGGTTCTCCACCGCCAGCATGGAGCCTTGAGGTTGTTTGCAGATCATACCATTGGCACCGGGAGCCCCTGCAGATGCCAGGGTGGACTCATACTGGGGTGGTTTGAAACTGCTTTTATTCCCCTGACCTTTGGGGTGCTTCACTCTTCAGCCSACTCAGTCAGCTGCGTTCACAGGCCCGCGTTAGTGCGCAGAGCATCAGCGGCAGAGCCAGGCCAGGTCTGGTTGGCCTTTGTCTGGATTTTAGCAATTATGAGGCTTCGTTTGGTTGACATTCAGGCAAACTGCTGAGTCTAGGAATGCTTCTCAAAAGAGCAGTGCCTGTTGGGCACTGTGGCGTTGATGAACTGAGGGGCCTTCTGTTTCACACTCAGTGTGTACGAGGTGTTCCTCCAGTTCATGCAGAAGGTCCTTGGGAAACACTGGGAGTCAATGTCCCATTTATCGTAATTCTGTTGTCATCAACTGCCAAAGAGTCAAGACAATAATTTTGGCCTCCAGGGTTATGTTTTTAAAGTACAGAGTAAAAAAATGCCATTTCCTAGTCAATTTTTTCAGTATGTATTGATTCTGTCTGGTTCACATTAAATATAGGAAGTCTCTTGAATTGGTAGGCATGCTGGTCAGGTGTATTTTGCCCCCTGTTTGCATTCTGAACATGCACACTATGGAAAAAAGTGAGAAAAGTCAGGCAGATCTATATGTGCAGTGTGACAAATTATCGGCCCTGTAGCACTTCTGAATTGGCATGCAGTTAATGCTCTGGTCTTATTTAAATGCTTCAAATTTAGACGATGTTTAAAAATTTACTTTCTGTTTAAAAATTTACTATGGAATCAATCTGTTCTGGCAATGTTAGATTCATAGTTCAAAAACTTTATCGCCTTTTATCATCTTAAAAGTAGCCATTAGTCTGAAACTTTTCAATCTCTGGGTCTGGCTTAAAAAACAAAAAGGAAATTGAGCCCTATATTTCAGTTTTAATATTTTTGAAAGCTTTAAAGCTAATGGGTCGAGCTATTTTTAAATTACAGACCATGGAAAAATCGTGGGTGTATTCTTTTTCATGTTGAAGTGAGCTATTGTTTCTCTGCTTATAATTAAAAACTCGCTTTTTAGAAACTCAGATTGGTCCTAGGCATTGCGAGAAAATCTGTGAGCAAAACTATCTGCATGAAATTTCCTTAATACTGACTTTAGGCATGAACTTATTCAGAATCTGTAATCTTGTCTTCCCTCTTGTGACTGTCGTATTAGAGGAGTTTGCCCCAACAGCCTGTAAACGGAGCTGGTAGCATCTGAACAGGCTGAAGAGCAGTTGTTGAAGTGAGTGGTACAAGCTCCAGAGACATGAGTACTATCTTTGAAACTTCAGAGATACGTGCTGCTGGCTAGGGCACTGCAGGTTGTAATACTCCTGAAGAGTTACAGTGAAATACAGGACTGAAAAAAGCTATGAGCAAGACAGGTTTGTTTCAAAGTGAGGGTGCAATTTATAGCTTTTAAGGAAAAAAAAATTAAAATATTTGGTCAGAACTGTGAGAGTATTTAGGGGCTTAACTCCCATTGATTTTCAGGGGGAGCTATATGTCTAGATGTTTTGTGGACCTGGTCATTTGTGATGAAGTTTGATTGCATGTGATTTTAAAATTAATTATAGGATGTTGTGCTAGAGTTCTACTGTAACTCTATAAAGCTAGGAAATTTGCAGCTGAAGTACGAACACGGGCCATAACTCTGTTCCTACCATCCTGACCTTTCCATATGGGTTAAAAGCTCTTGTTGTCCTTGCGTACGCCCTGGCTGGCGAGCAGCCAGAGACCCAACTCTCCCTCATTTGTCTCTTATGGTTGCCAGATGCCAGCATCGTGCATCTTACCTTCCCATCAGAATCACAGATTTCACCTCCCTCCCTCCACCCTCTGCTCCTGGTACAACACCCAGATGTGGAACAGAGATCCTTTTGTACTCTGCGCATGTTAGCCTCGTACAGGCCGTATACTGAAAGATAGTTCATGCTAATTGAGGTCCAGATCACGTTAGAAACATACCTGTTCTCTCTGTATGCAAATTCCAACTACCTCAATACCACATCCTTTCGAAACAGGTCTTGAAGAGTTGCCTGTAATCCATATTCCCTGGAACTGTGTTTCACACACAGTTTGTCAAAGAGCTGTAACGCTATTCAGAAGAAAGGGTAATCTGACTTCAGGTATTTATGAGGTGTTTTTTAGTTGGGGGGGTGGCGGGTGAGCTGGATACCATGAGGTGTAGGTTAGTGGCTAGCTTAAAGTTGTAGCAGCTCTGGGTGCCAGTTTCCCAACAGAGTAGCATTTGGGCTGTGTGTGGCATTTTCTGTCTGTCTTTTAATTAACTGTACTGTTCTGCCAACACTGTGTCTTGAGTTAATCTGCAACTTTGAGGTCAGTAACAGAGAGGTAGCATCTGGATTTACACTGCTCTGTAAAATCTATTTATTGATGAATCTCCTATAACTTTTCTATATTAGACCCTGAGGCTTCTTTTAAAATTTCTTGTCTTGCCAAAGGATTTTTGTTTATCAAAATTACCTTAATTTTCTCTCCAACTGGAAAAAAAAAACCCCAAACAAAACCCTACTTGGTGTATTTATCCAATTCCCTGCCTATCTGCCTTTTATGGACAGTTTCAAGATAATTAGATGAAAATCACTTTCTTTGAAAAATAATTTTACTCCTAAATTTCAAAGTCATAGTCTGAAACTTGTGAGCATTTTGTTTTGTATGCGATTAAACCCACATCTGTTCACTGGGGTAGAACAGAGGAAAAGGCATGCTTTTCTGTCTTGGTACATAAAATAACAAAAGGCCAAATGTTCTTCTTCGGTTCGCTTACATGATTGTACCATAGCACACAAAAATGCCTGGCTGCATCAATATTGCTGTTTTGGACACTGAGCATCCTTTTGATTACAGGCCCAGCACTTTGCAGTCACTTGTATTGGAAAAAAAAATCATCTAAGGACCCTGTTAGTACATTATAATGTTCTGTATTAAGTTCAGTTTTAAGACAAGAAAGCTCAAATCAGAATTATGTGCCAATTCTTTATAAGATCCTACTCATTTGGCAAAGGAATTGCATTAATTACCTCTTGTTTTCTGTACTGTGTCATTACAGAAGAGAGAGCACATGCTGCACTTGTAAGGGATGAAATAATTCAGTCACATCTTTGAAGCCTTTGCTGTATTTTTCCCTTTTCCTTTGAAAATAATAGTGGGCTGTAGAAGACTTTCCCTGGATGATAAATATGCTTTGCAAATATATAATGGTGCTCAGAAGCTTGAGTAAAACAGACTTTTAAAAACTAGTAAATCTATCTGATAGAAACATGTTTAAAAAAAGTCAAAGTACTTTTTCAAACCTTTTCCCCAAAGTCTTGTTTTAGTCATAGTTTTACCTGGTTTTGTTCTTACATTCATTTAATATTGCTGTTGGACATTTCCTCCCCTGTGATTTTATAAGGTGGACTGATTTCACTTATGGAAGATGCAGTTGGTGACTGATTTTGGATCATTTTTAAGGCTGTGATCTGTGAGATGTTGCACGTCATTCCCTTCTAAGACTGCGTTTCACTGAAGTGATCTGGAGTTCACATGAATCACTAATGTCCAGGGAAAATCACTCCTGTCTAGAGAGTAAAGCATAAAGGATGTTCAGAGCACGTCTATAGGAAAGTTCTGTAAGATGGACAACTCCCTTTCAATAACTCTCTGTTGGAACTAGCCCCTCTTCCTCAAGAATATTAATTTAAAATTAATGAGAGTATTTAAAGAATTTCAGCTGCCAAAAAAATTGATAATCTACATGATGCGTGAAAGCCTTCCTTCATGTTTTGCTTCTGTTCATAGTCTAGCTATCTAACAGTTTAAATGTATTTCTATGCCAAAACATAGCAGGGKTTTTTTTATCAGTGGGGAGAAAACAAAGTGAAAGCCTCTGTTTTGATTTTCAGAAGTGGACTGCAAAACAATCAATATCCCTTTTGCTCCTTAGATGCTGTGTAACTAAGTTATTCCACTGCTTACTGCACTCTAAAATACCTTTTTACTGTTGATTTGCATTGACATCCTACAGCTTTGTTTTTGAAAAGCCCTCAACTTGTTTACGTGCTTCAGTCATATCGACTGTATATAAATTTTTCCTCGGAATGAAATAATCCTGGTTAATGATAGAGTGAAACAATATTAGATTTATTTCTAAGGGGAAAAGCTAGCGCTTTGCATAAGTCAGATTGATGATAAGTTCAACCTAGTAATTTTAAAGGCTGCTGCATTTGTAGTAGTGTGTTTGAGGACTCTTGCAAGCCTGAAGCATATTATTTTCAAAAGCTGTTTAATTTTATCACCATTCCAGAGAGTACAGAATCATCTCTTCCAGACCAGGTTATTTGGGAATTCAAGCCTTTTAGAATATGCTTAGCAAAAATGATCCCAGTTAGATCTAGTTTGCAGGGTGAGTCCTACCTGCAGATATGAAACCGGGATGTACAAGTTTAGCATGTTATAAGGGGGTTGTTGTAACGCTAGTTAAGAACTGCATTACCTGAGATAGGGGTATCTGGGATTTTTCAGAAACACAGATTTTTATTTTTTATAAGCGGCCTTCTAAATTTGTTTTTGTGGGTGAAAGCCCCAGAAGCTTTTTATGGTGATCTCACCTCTCTTTAGTTCTTCTCAAATACTTCCATTGCTTTTTTTTTTTTTTTGTATTTTCTAAATACACAGCAAGTGCCTGTGCAAATATGACCCATTGATGTTGGTAGCAAATCAGCTCCTGTTGTCAGTGGGGATAGCGTTTATATCATGGTTCTCTTCACTGGCTGAATTCTTTGTCTCTAGCATCCTACCTGTACTGTTAGTCTTGATGGATGAACTCTGAAAACAATGAACTTTGCCTTGATCTCAGTAAATGGTGTAGCCATAGGGATTCTTTCGGACAGGTAAGGATCAGGTGTGGTAGATGCAGGTATGAGGTACACAGGTATAAACACACACATACAAAGGGGACTCCTTCCTAAGACTTGACCTTTCTTCCCCACACACTTCTCTACAAAATAGTATGTTTCTTGCCTTCAAAGAATAATAAGTACTGTTGGGAAGACAGAGTCTGCTGGAAAGGCAGTTAACCATTAAACAGGGGCCCTGGATAGACAGCAGATCTACCAAATTACTACTAAATACGTATTAAATACTAAGTACTTACTAAATTGCTAAAAATCTGCATCAGGATTAGCAGCTAGCTGAGAACTTCTGCTTATAAGCAGGGACCTACATGCAAATGTATTTGGTAATAAGGTAAATGCTTGCCATCATCACGCCTTGCCAGTGATTCTGGGTCTCTGCATGTTAGGACTAGAGAAGAATGTGGAAACTTGTTTGGTCAAAAAGTATAGATCAGGTCTCTGGAAAGAAAAAGGTCCTTCCAGAGTTAGCTTGGATTAAGCTGATACATAGGGAGATGCAGCTCACTGAATTAAGGGATCTGCAGAGCACTGTGAGTCACAGTACCTGTTAAGGGCACTTGGGCCAAGTCTACTTACAGTGAACCTTTCTTCTTCATCAGAATGAAAGCTTTATTGTCTACCCCTAGGCTGTTACAGATCTCCACCTTTCCGTATGTAGAGGGCTGTGCCTTTTCTAAAAACAGATAAAAAAATAATGCACCTCTTTCCCATGAAGTATGTCCCACCAGTCATCACTTCCTTGTTGCTGTCTTGGTCCTGAGCATGGTGCTGTGTAATACTGTCTAGTGATGCCTCACTTTTGTCTTGCTTTTTGCATTGTCACTCACATATTCCTTAGTGTACATCATCAGGCTAGGAGTCATTCCTCACCTCTGTTTCTGTTTCTCCTCTAATGCTTCCAAAAGTCTCTTGTACTGACTTACAAAAACAGCTGGAACTGCAACATCACTCCATTTTAAGCTCTGAATTGTGTTAGCCATTACATTGGTTCCACATGATGCTTGGGTGGAGACATCAGTTAAAATTCCCAACACGGCCAGTCAGGCCAGGAATTGCAGCTCTGTGTAAGTGGTGGTGACTTTCTAATTCTTGATTACATTATGCTAGAAAAGAGGATTATTCCCAGAGCAATTTACCAAGAGGGGAAAAATGGAAATACTGTTCAAGGATGACCTTCCACCCTAGTGATCTATTTGGCCGGCGTCTGTTATTGCTCAGCTTCTCCGTCATGGGTTTTGCAGTAGTCTAGTGCTTTGTCATCGCTACTAAGTGGAAAACTCCTGAGCTCACTAAACAGTTTGTGAGGGGTTTGGGTAGCGGCAGATGGATTTATGAATGCAACTGCAGAACTAAGTACTCGTCAAGGTTACCTGAAATAAACATGGGTCCTATTTGAGCAGACTTTAAATGCATCGATTCTAAAAATGTCTTCAATCATCTAAAGTGCTATTCCTGAGCCCAAGATCCTGAGAAAGATAGGGGAGAGGAAAAAGAAGAGAATTACTTTGCACCATTCCAGCATGGGAGCAGGAAAAGTGTTGTTGCGATTGTCGCCAAGAGAGAGGCAGTGCTGTAACCCTGTTTCATTTTCGTATGCAGAACTTGAAAAGATTTTTTCCTAGAAATGTGTAATGGGACTGTCAGAAAACAGACCACTCCCCTTCCCAGTAGTTTCCTGCTGAAGTCATTTAAGGCCTCTCACAGCTTTCATCTGTGTAGGCACTGAGAACTCACAGGCCAAGATTTTTTTTTTTCTTTTTTTTTAAATGGAATACAAGAAAAAATGAAGCGCTTTAAAAAAAGTCATTAGGAAAGAAAGTTGGAAGTTTCTCTGCATGTGAAGCTGGCTCACCACTTAATCAGTTTCTCATTTCCTTTCTGTTTCCGTCAATCCCAGTGCAGTGGATCTAGGTGTTTTTCTTGTTTTAGGTACTGCTAAAAGCATGTATGTGAGCTGCCCAAAGGGGCGGAGAGAGAAGTTGTTCCTTACTTCACTTCTGGGACTGTCTGTTCAGGGCTTTACACAGGAGGTGACTTGGAAACGCTTGTGAATTCCATTTACTGTGCACTCAGACCTGATGATCGCAGTAGGCTGAACATATAAAACATGCTCTGCAGGCAACAGCCCTAGCGCAGTAGCTATTTTAAAAAAAAAAATTCCCTTTGTGGAGCTGGCAGATAGCCTGCATTCACAAAGATGGGAATGTTTGTTGGTATATATGCCATGTTTAACACAAATGATCAAGGCAACGTGCTTTAAAAGAAGCCATTACTACCCTGAATAAATGGATGCTACCTAGCACGCATTTTCTGGTTGGACTGAATTCAAGCCTCCCATTCTGAAATGGATAGCTTTTTTGGATTGCATTCACTTGTCTCTCAGACAAATCTGTAGTGTGGATTTGTTCCTTAGATGAATGATACACATTTCATCCGGTTTCTTTCAAGTTGAATCTGCCTGGCACAGGAATGATAAATGTTTTTTTCTTTCTCCTTCTGTCTAGAAGACCGTGTTGTACTGTGAAAGATGAACTTCATTCCCAAGACAGATGAACTGCATTCAGAGGTGGATTTACTGATACGCGTTTGTAATGCTACAGCAGTGCCGTAGGCACCTCATCAGACAGACATATATTGTGGTAGTATTGAGCCTTAGTCACATTCCACGTATCAGCCCTTTTGTAAAGCTTTAACTGGAAGTTATATGTCCTTAAAGTCTAGAGGAGTCTTCTCTATAGGGAGTGAATTTTCCTATTTTCTTTTACTATTAGTCTTTGAGGGTAGTGATGTATATACAAGTGTTTCAGCCTTGGAGCGTGAAGAACTTAATGAAGTTAGCTGGCCATTATAAATTACATATGCATTTAAGAAAAGAAAATGCTAGTATTTAAGTAGGCCACCAGCATGCTATGAATGCAAATTCACTGTACTGATATGACATTTAAAGTGTGTATTTGCATTTGCTATGAAATTGTGCATACCTGATGTGTAATTTTTTGGAGTTTCCTTGATCCAGTGGATAGGGAAGCTCGGTGAGATGAGTACAGCCTAAAGAACAACTTCATGACTGCCTTGAATTAAACTCCCGATCAGGTCCCAGGATCAAATTTGGAACTGCTGAGCTAACTGGAATACTCAGAGAAAACTCGAGTTTGCTCCAAGCATCTGACCCGTATCCCACAGTGCTAGCAGGCTCTGAGCATCACCTGTCCCTGTCACCTCCCTTCGTCCCATCTGCCCTTGTGATGAGACCATATGTTTGAGGCTAGACAGACAAGACGTCCTGTGGCCTTTCTGATGAAGGCTGACATGGCACTTTCAGATAGTCCGGATTCAGGTTGTTGGCAAGGGCCAAGATGCCAAGTTGATGCCAACAAGAAGATGCTGGGTTGTGTCACAAAACCTGTTTTGAGGAGTGGCTGTCTCAGGTACAATTTAAGCAAACCCCCAGGGCTATAGCTATGGGCCTGTTTATGCTGAAAATTTACCCAGCCTTTCATAAAGCTTTAGATCCTTACCTAGTTGCAAAGGTATTTCTGTTTGTCTGTCTTGTTGCTGGCATGCTTCTTGTTGCTTAACTACAGTGTCGCCAAAAGTTCTTGTCATACTGAAAACAAGATTTGAGCTGAATCCAAAGACTGTGGAGCCGGTGCAGCTGTGTGATGGGGAGGAGCCGGTACATGCTTTCAAAGATTTGAAACTATTAAGCATATCTTCAAGGAAATGGCATCTGACATGCTTTTATTTCTGGTGGTAACTGGTGATTTTCACCAAGTACAGCTTTGATTCTTATTATAGACTCTTGTATCAAGAGTCTAAGACTAGCCAACTCTACTTTTGTGAGTTAGCAATGGTAATGAGAGATGCCTGGTCTACTGTATTGTGGTACATACGTACACCACCAGTATACGTTAATAATAGGAAGCACGTCATTCAGAAGCCGTTCTGCCAAAATCTGTCTGCTGTTTGGCCCCTTGTGTAACGGATGGCACCAGTCACCACAAGTCACCGGTGGTGACCTAATGACCAGTCACCACGAGTCACCACCTAGTCTCAGTGCAGCAGCATTTTTATACAGAATCCCCTTCTGTGTGTGAGAGCCCTTCTAAGAATCAGCAGCACACAGCTGGCTGAGTATCTGAGGCATGCAGTGTACAGAGGTGGCAAAAACCTGCACAAGCAGTATAAGCCTTCCTTCCTAACAATAAAACAGTTAGAGTTGCTGGCAGAAAGTGATAAGAGTGTCAGTGGCTGTTTAGATTAGGGAAGGATCGGGTGTGTTCAGCGAGAGGGATAGGGTTTGTTTAGGTTTTCCCTCCTGGGACTTGTTTAGTATTTCAAGCACGTTTGGGAACTTCCCCCCCCCCAGTGGGCCAAGATGTTAGCTGGACAGTGTGTATGGATCTGAGAGAATAAGATTTAACAATGCTTCAGAAAAAGTAATTGCATATCCTATAATGCTAGCTTTGTTTCTGGGTGCCTGTATAGACTCTCTCGGTATTTGTTTGCTGACTTTTCTTTCAGCTTAAAATACACAAGAAGATGCCTGTTTCAGCCTGTTGGGGCTGACAGAATACTAAAGATAGACAAAACCGTAGAGTAAAATGTAGCTGAAAGTAGTCCTGTATGGGGAGTCCCTATGTGTGCTATATCAGAGGGAACAGCCGGGATCTGCTACTGACAACACTACTAAACCCACAGTTTTTTCCGTCTGACTATATGCTTAGTGTGCATGCCCTGTCCAGCAAAATGGAGAGCTGAGACTTCTCTCCTTTTTATTCACTGTCTGTGGGAAGGTTATTTAGAGCAGCATTGTCTGAGTCACTTTGTCACAAGCTAGTTCAAAAGGCATATGCTTTATGTAAAACTGCTCCAAGAAGATGAGGAGCAGCCACAAAGGGACATACTCATACAAATCACTATTCAGAGATCTTGAAACATAAAAACACATAGTTCTGAAAGAAAAGGCCAGGACCCTGAAAATAATTGGCCAGGGTAATGGAAATTGTTAAAAGAATGAATGGGAGCAGCCACAACCATTGCCAAAATCATTACGGTCATCAAGCTGAAAAATGAGCCTGGCAGCAGCAGTACATCCAGATGGCCAAACAAGACTTATTGGTAATCCATCCATTTGCCTGATTGGAATCTCATCCACCCACCAGCTCAGAGTCACCCCCAAAGGGGCTCCCAAAATCACAGACACTGAGCTCCTCTCGGTCTCCAAGAAGGACTCAGCCTCCTCAGCAGTTAGACAACCACCGATGAAGCCACAGGTTCAGTGGAGCCCTGTGTGCAAACATCGCATCGTGATGTTAAAACAGGTTATTTTTGAACACTGCAGAGCCTGTATTCCATGTGGCTGGGCTTAAACGCTATGTATGCTGCCGGTATGGCTAAATGCATGTCAGCAATTAAGGACCCCAGGAGGTCTCTCTGAAAACTGATGTACAGGCTTGTGAAGCTTGCCTTGCAACAGAACTTTTCCCAGCAGAATATGATTGCTGTAATATGTAAGGGAGCTTTGCTCTACACATGCTAAGTACCTTTATCTCTCAAGTGGCCTGACTAACATAATTAGATTAAACTAAGAGGAATTGGGCCTAACCTTGTCTCTAGCTTGGATTTTGCCACTCCTTTTCAGACCCAGAGAAAGGACTTTGAGCCCGAACGCCTGCCTGTTCTTTCCAATTATATTAATTGGCCTAATAAAAATTTTGTGCATGTTCTCTTCCTACAAACTCTGCTTCTTTCTTGCTACAATACAGTTATTAGTTCCATCCTGGAGTGATTGGCATGTATGTAAATCAGAATAAAGGGATCTGACCTGAACTGTTAACTAAGTTTAAAAAAAAAAACCAGCCAAAGCTGCTGTGCGTTAGTGTAGGAGCCCTTACCCAGCTGACTGAGGAAGAAACCCCCTCCTCACTAACTGAGCGTTAGGGTTTGAGAGCCTGAAGTCACTGTCACACAGAGGATATGGGAGCACACAGAGCACGAGTCCTTTCTCATAAGTCAATCCATGGCTATAACTGTAATGGAATTTGCAGCTTTTTGTGGCCAGCTCTGCTCCTCAGACCATTAGGAACAGTGCCTGACTCCTACGGTGTAGAAGCAAACCTGGGTGAGGAGGCTCTTCCCAGCTGGCATGGAAACAACCAACTTTCCAGGTAGAAGCCAAGGAGATTGAAAGTGGTCCTGACTCTTAATACTAAAAACAGGAGAAGCAGGTGTTTGTTATGGGATTGCAGGTTATCACTAGTTCACACTGACATAAGCCAGTTTGATGGAGGAAATTCAGTGTAAGAAGCAGGCGAAAGAAGTGCAGTAAACATAGAAAAATGAAGCTTCTACTTCTCAACCTGTCTTTTTAGGTTGAGATTAAGAAGCAGAGTTTAAGCTTAAAAAGGCAGAGATGTAAATTAATAGTGAAAATGTTGCTCCTGTGATTTTTCTTTTACTTCTGTAACAGCTACAATTTTTGAGTTCTTTTTCTGAAAGTTGTCATTAATGTGGCACTGTTTATTAATACAGTTAAAAGGCAAATCCAGGTGGTTACCATATTATTACGTTATCCTCTCCACAATTCACCAGTCCTCTTAAAGAGACAACTTTCTCCATAAATCTGCTTTATTTTTAGACAAAACTGTGGCTATTTAGTGTCTAACTCATTTAAAAAACTACTAGCAAGGTAGAACCAATAGACATTGACATTACAGCAAAACCTACTATTTTTCTTTATTTGTAACCTCTTCTATGGTACTAATACTGCAATATTATTTCTTATTCAGAGTGACCAGCATCCTGATAACCAATGGCAAAAACTTGATGTGGTAACAATAAACACTGGAATAGTCAAAACTGTCCTAGATGTCCTTTTGCAATACCTCAGCACCCTAAAGTGAGGTGTGTGTCAGCTGCATTAGCAAAGTAAAGGTGCCAGGGATTAGTTCTCACTTCCTCTCCTATTTAAGTAAACCTTTRGAAGACAAACAAACCCCCCTTTCAGTATGGAACTGAAACGTACTACAGAATGATTCACACCAAATAAATAAATGCTTTTGAGTTGCAATCATTCCCTATTGAGTTGAAGTGGTATTATGCTGTTTTAATCTCACCAGTTCCAGAAAGCACGCACAAATGAAAAGAGGTGATTTTAACACTTTAGGAGAGGGAACTGCAGCTTGCACAGAGCATCCAGCCAAAGGAATAATTTTACAATGACTGAGCTCAAATCTATGCCAGGTTACAACTTCCACTACAATTAATCTCATTTTTCCAATTYGTTCCTGAAAAATTAACCCTGCATGATAACCCCCATGCATTTCATCTATCCGCAGTTTCCACAGTATTTGCCACCGAAGAACTCAAAACACGTATAACCCTTCTCCAGTTTAATCTGATCGCCACTAGGGCTCCTACCCACCTTCCCAGGGAAATTYAACTTTCACTCCCATCTGCAACACCAATCCATCTTAAAGGGTATCAGTGAACACATGCAACAAAACTTTTGAAATGGTCATTTGGAGCACAAAGGCATGCGTAGGAATACTCCCCACCTAATGCTGAAACACAACCGCCTCTTTGGTGAGCAGCATAAGTAATATGGCAGCTTGTGGCAACACTAAATAATCATCTACTTAGAGAAAAAATTGAAGCAGTGGGAATGTACAACATTTGAGTCAGCTTTTGATGGGAAAGCATTTCTCTTGTGACATAGAAACCTTATTGACTGCAAATATCCAGAACTTTGATAGTACTGTACTTAAAGCTGGTAAATTCAGCAAGAAGTACTTCAACACTGTGATTAGGACAGAGATTTTGTTAATAGCTGGAGTGAGCTGGCCAATGAGAATGGCCGTTGTTCCTGCTGGGAACTTCTGGGAAGTTCCCAGTGCACTTCAGGGAAGATTTCTCCTCATAAACACCAGACTACTACTCTGTGAAAATTTTTCATGTGTACAACAGGAAGCTCTGGTCCTGCAAAACATATATATTCTGCTGAGATTGTAGTCTGAGACGGTGCAACAGTCATGACACTAATTTGTCACATACAGCTKCTGTGTTCTGCCTGAACGAATCTCTCTCTTTCTTTAGACTCAGCTCTGTAGTGCAAACACTTTGTTTGAGGTCTGAATTTGTTCTTTCCTTTTGTTTAATATTCCTGGAGAAGTGAGGTCTGATACTCCTGTTCATGTGGAATAGCATCTCATTTTCCAAAGTGTCCTGTTGATTTGAACGGGATCATTTGGTATTACACGTACCATGCAGATGTTACAGTTGGCATTTCTGAGGTTGTCTGTGCTGACAAACAATTCTGCCAAGGAGTTTGCTCATTAAAASAGCTGTGAAAAGCAAATCTAAATGAGACCTGAAAGCATTTAAACGAAGTTTTTCAGTATGCTTACATAACAAAAAAAAAAATGTAGATTTTCCTGTATTATTGTTAATAGCACAAAGGTGTATTTCTAACATTATTTGAAGTTCAGTTTTTCATTGGGTTTGGGATCTATGGAAAGTCTTTCCTTAGTAAAGACAAACAAACAAACAAACAAATATCTATTTTCCCAGTGATGCTCATTACTGTGACTTGCTGTGAAATTGCACTACACTGCAGAAAGATMTACAAATCTTCATATACTGGAAATTTAGCAATTTAGCAAGCAGAATATACAATTCATATAGCTAAGAACAGAGAGTAGGCACCAAAAAAATGGAACTATCTTGTCAGTTTGATTTTTTTTAATATAATTTAAGAAATTTAAGAACACTGTCTTGAAATATTATTCTTATATACTGCCAGATTATCTGAATTCAGTTCTACCACCCTGGATGCCTTCTGTTTGGAAAAAAATACATGTTAAACTATTGTTATTATTTAAATTRTTTTTTTTAATTGGAAAATTGGTTGCAATTATGAAATTTCAGATCAAACTGCTTAAAATTTAATTCTGAAACTAAAAGATATATATGTATAAAATTAGCAACGATGAAGAGTCTAAACAGATCAGTTTTCATAGTAGCCAATTGTTCACCAGTAAATATGCTCCACCTCTCTACTAGGAAGCAGCAGATGAATTCTTGCAATTCTCTGCGTAATTCTGATCCAAGACCTTCTGAAGCCAGTGGAAAGATTTCTATTAAATCAGCTTATTAGGACTTCATTTTACATGTGTTTGTCTCACTGAGATGAGTGCTTATTTTATCCTGTTATTTCAAGGCTTCCAATCTCAACTCTACTGTCTATAAAGAGTTGAGTTTTTTCTTGAAACTGAGATCGTATATTAAAGAGAGCACTATTGGACAGCAGCAGACATTTGTTACTGGCCCATGGCAAGATTCCAAATTGTATCAATTCTAAGAATACACTTTCAATAAATTTTGAGATAACAAATCATACTGACCACAAAAAAATGTCCTTAGGTGACACCAATAATGAAGGAGAGTCGCTTTTGACAGGCAATTCTTGCTCTTGCAGGTGTGCTCTCACAAGGCTGGGAAAGTCTGTATTTTTGGGGGTTKCCATGGTAATGTTGGCAGTCCTAAATGGAAACAAAAATATTTAAAAGGAGATGTTAAAAAAAAAACGTGATTCAAATGTGACTGAAGGTTGTATTTTTTTAAGAGTAGAAAGCAGAAATGTTGTTGTACATGGTTTTAAAAATTCTGTCTAAATTAAATCCAAAGACAAATTCAGGCACATTTTTACAAACTGTTGTGGGTTTGGCATCATAAAAAACACTTTAAGGAAGGCCTTGTAAGAATCAGCAAACACAAAGTGACTGCTTTCATGTTTTGTTTTCTGAAATAGGCAGCCGTTTTCTACACCTTGAATTTCCATACAATCAAAATAATCTTTGCAAGGGTGAAAACGGTTGCTGCCAAAAGTACATAACACGAAAATCCAAGCAGGTTTCATTTATTTTAGGAATAGCCTTTAAACATTTTGAATTCTTAAAATGAAACTTACACCGCCATCTTAAAAAGTCTGCAACACTAAAGAGAGGTTTTTAAATTTACTTTTTTTCCCCTGGAAATGAAATCCTGTAAGAAGCTCTGCGGCCGCATTGCAGCAGGACAGCCAGCTCCGGCGAGGGCTCCCTGCCGTGCCTCGCCAGCCTCCAGCGAAGCAGGGCACCGGCCCCGCAATGCAGCCGCCGTCCCACGTTTCAGGAGGAAGGGTCTAAATGGCCTCTGGAGCCATAACCAGGCATGAGGCACCAGTTTTGTACAGTCCCCTCAAGAGCAAGAGCCAAAACGACTGAGGCAGCGATGCGAATGTGAGGGCAGCCCTGGCACCGTGTCGGCGAGCCCGTGGAGGTGGCACAGATCCCCAGAGACCGCCGGGAAGGACGAGGGGAAGCCACCTCTGTTCTGCTCTGACAATAGGCCGGGAAGAAGGCCCGAGCTAGGAGAATGTCGCGTGTGCCTTTCCCTTTGCTTGCTTTCGCTTCGCGTAGAAGCGAGCAGTCAGAGGGCCCAATGCTGCGGCAGTTTCAGGGACCTGCTGGCAGTGCTATTTATACACCGTGGTTGAAAAATAGCCCTTGAAAGTGCCTCTGTTATAAGGTCCTGGTTGACAAAAAAACAATTCTACATCTGTGAAAACTTCCAAAAATTGCTTTCCTCAGTGTAGAAGCCGGATATATATTTGTTGAATCAGGCTCTTAATTAGGTAGGATACAAAAGGCTTTCTCCCCCCTCATGCTTCCTGCTCAACAACAGTCCCCCCCGCTTTCTGCTAACCCTGCTAAAATTCGATGTGGGATTTTTTTTGTTGTTATTTATTTCTACAAAGATACTGTAGCAATCAGCAACTGATACCCTTTCTTCCTCCCTCCCCCTTTTAATTTCAATTTTTTTTCAGGCCAAATTTCTTCCCGCTTACTTGGGCTGGTCTTTTCATTAAAACAAGTTCTTCAAATGACCCCCAATCATTTGCCCTTCCTGTCCATTCTTGGTTATGCCAAAACTGTTAGTTCACAACAGGAAACCAATAGCTTGTGCTATCAGGAGACATTTCCTTCACAGCACAAAACGTCTGAATAATAATTTCAAGCAAGGCTTCACCCATTTCCTGTGAAAGGAGGGAAGTTTGCCTATCCCAGTCCCTCAGAGCTCTTTGTTTCCATCCCTTCGTGACGTAATGCTTTCTGCATAGGGAAGATGGATCATTTTCCCTTAACAGCACTAAATTCGATACCCTGTGTAAACTTTTGGTACTGCTCTTCAGCAATGAAACATGTAACAYTCACAAATAAAAGTTATGCTGTAGTTTATACTTGTGGTGTTTCTTTCAAAAAAGTAAACTAAACTTTTGGTGTGTGGAAAATAACTACAATGAAAACATGAAGGCTAAAGACAGTCTGGTTTATTAAACGTTTTACTTGCAGGCTATTTAGCACTACAGCTCTAACCACCGCGTACCCTCCCAGCAGGTATGAGAGCCCACCTGGTATCGACTCCTGCTGGGCACCAGAACGCCCCAGACTGAAATGTCCATTGTGGCACTGCATTTTGCAGGAAYACTGCAGATAGATAAGCTCAGGCACTGACTCAACACATCAATTAAGCACATGCTTAACTTCATCCCTATACAGCAAAACATTCACTTAAGCAAATACTGAAGAGTGACTGACTTTTTAAAGTGATATGCTACATCAAARCCTTAATATAATGGCAATGGTAAATTGTTAAAAAGGGAATTAGCAAGCGATGCACATGTTAGCTCTTCAGTGCTGGAACATTTAGGGATATTTAGGATGCATAATTTTAGGCAAAAAAATGTGTTAAGCTATCCTTTATTCAAACAAAGTAGGCATAGAAATTGCTACGCATGAGCTACTTTTTTCCATTGAACCCTAYTGTGGTGTTTCTTAACCTATTTTTGTTAAATGATGCAACCTGGAATCAGGATGCATTTTATTTAATTTTCTACAGGTTTTTTTTTTAACAATCTTAATAAGGGCTTGTGAATATGGTTTTTTTTAATCACCTGTTGCAGGAAGCAAGAAAGTTTAAAGGAGAATTTGTCAAAGAGTTTGAGGACCTTAAAAATAGCTCTTATCACAATTGTTGTTATAGTGCAGTCTTAATTACATCATTTGCTGTCACACAAAAAAACATAATAAATCTCTCTCTCCATTATTCTGAAGACAATAAAATTTTTATTACATTTGTGTCCTCTGTGTGTTTGTCATTTGGAATGTTCGAGCCAACATGAAATCCTACATCTCTTATTTAATTTATTTGTTCCAATCAAGAGGCCCAGCAGAGTCAACTTATCATTTCCCTCCCGCCTTTAAGAGGCATGGCAGGCAACTCCTACCGTCTGCCTCCTCAGCTGGGATGCGCAGGTAGTAGGCACCTTCCTCCACACAGCCTCTAGTCATGTCTGTGCTAGCTAAATAAACCATTTTAACACCTCTCCACTAGGATATGTGTTTAAGAATAGTAGCTTTGTGTTTCAACATCTCTTGCTTGAAAGGCAGGAATGTGGTTTTCTTGYGGAAAGTCAGCAGGACCTTTGCATTTTGTGTTTTCCAGTCCATTTCCAGAGTCCATTTGTCAGTTATGGACCCAAGCAGCGGAGTCTCTGCACTAGGCAGATTTCACCCACCCTCACCACCTTCAGTCCTCACTTTCCCGAGCAGTGACTGTAAGATGTGAGACAATGTCAGTCTCTATATTTGTTTCAGAGGAACTGTAAAAATAAATTTTGTTTCACTTCAGCTGGGGCTGAGGGGAGTGTTTCCCCCTCAGTGTCTTTCACAGATCAGAAAACTGTTTCTGAAGAAAAAAAAAAAAAAAATCTGTAAAATATCATTCAGTCCTTTTTCTAATTGTTCAACCTTAAACTGGGACATCTTCTTGAAAAACTGCTTTGAAGGTAATACCCTAAGGCTATTGTTGCATCTTGCTTTTCTTTTTTTCCCTTCCTAATTTTGAACCCCCTTTTATCTGGGCATTTGAGTACGRCTAAGCTACATTTAATAGTCTTACAAAACCCCAACTGGTTGTTCATTCAACGGTTTGTAAGGCCAAATCTGGAAACCCTTACTTTGTTCTGGCCATCTGTCTCCAAAGCGGAGTAACAGGTGAGCGGGAGGATGTTCTGAGAAAAGCAATGCAAACAGCKGATGCCCAAAGAAATCAGCTACTGTAAGACTGGACATGCTGAATACGTCTAGTTGTGCCTAACGGCAAGAAAAGCTAATGACAGTGTTATTCTGTTGGCTATTAGACAAAGAAAAATGCCAAGGTATGAACATGCATACTTAAGGAAAAAAAATCAGGCCAATCATCAGAGAACGCTTCTTGTCAATCCCATGTTTTAATATCACAGAAAGTTCTTTTATAGCATCTGTGGGAACACAATGTCCTTTTCAGCTTGTAAAACTACATTTATAAAGCACTCTGAAAAGATCTGTGGGTAATACCACAAACTGGCAAGAAGTGACATGTAAGTCCCCTTCTTCCTATTATTAACTTGTATATACTTTAGTAAACTTCACTAAAAATCCCATGAAAACGGGAGTTTGCGCAGAGTATTTATATTTTGCTATGGAATAGATCACAGAACTCTGTCCATCTGTCAAAACACGCAAGTAAATCATGCTTAAATCTGATTCTCTAGTTGGTGAGCTGAGACTCAGAAAAATTAGGAAACTTGATGAAGGCCACACAGGAATGAATGAGAAAGAMGAGGCTAATGTAGCATAGTCTGTTACTGATTACAGAGGCCGTAACTGCACGTACCAGCTTCTGACAGATCACACAGTGCTAGCGTGCAGATGGTTCTAGACTGCTCTGTATTATACATATCAAAAGTGGCAGAGAAGCCTAGTGTCCTCACTGCAGCAGCAATGATGCTCTCTGATACGGCTGGAGGGGAAGGGAGGAGGGGTGGTACAGAACAACCCTAACAGACCAGGCAATGCCAGTAGCTGGGGAYGATCAAATGTCCCTACTAAACTCACAGAGGCACAAAAGGAGCTAATAGCTGACATTTTTAACACTGGAATTTTCAGGCAAGTAAAATAATAATTTTATCAGAATAGCGATATAAACATTGTATCATATATAACTCTTGGCTTAGAGTCCCGTTAGGCAACAGAGCAGTCTTGGAAACTAGATACCTTTATAATCTATGCCCCTTAAATAGGTTAAATCCCGCTAACACCTTTCATGCCAACATTTCTTCTGCGTAGTGCTCAGGCTCTCATTATGTTTGACATTTTATTTCCACCATTGAATTGTCTTTTCCACTTTTGAATTGTTTTGCTCATTCACGGTGCATACTGGCCAATATGCAATTGATTGTTTTAAAACTAGACTAATATATTTTGACTGTATCCTCGCTGACACAGAGGACTGTAATGCAGCCAGCTGTTCATTGTTACTATGTTAAATAAAGTAGAACTCCCTTGTGATATTCTATATACTAACAGATGATGTAATGAAATTCTGGCCATGTGAAAATTCTATCATTATACCACCCAGCATCCCCATGAGCAGTCAGAGGCCAAGTCACTTGCCTGAAAAGCCCCGTTAACACATCGTCCTTACAACTCAGAACTGTAATTAGTTTAACCTGATGTGCTGCTCATTTTCTGCGACCTGCATGCTCCAGTAGTACAAGTGCACTTTTCTCTGTACTGGTGAAAAGGTGTTCAAGACAAAGACTGAAGAGTTTGCTCCATTAATATGACCTATATCTGTACACACAGGATGTGAAGAGCTGATTACAAGAAACATGATCTACAAGTGGCAAGTGGGACTGCTTAGGTAGGCAAAGATAGAGAAAGAGGGAGAGGAAGCCATGCACAGAGAGAAGAAAGGTGTATCCTCCAAAAGAACTTGGTGAAGCCAATTTAATAAGTTTCTGCCCTCTTCCTTCCCCCATGCCCACATGTATAGCTGTTGCATCATGTCAGTGATTCAGTTTCTAATGCACAGTTGTAGGATCACAGCTAAGGAAACAGAGAAATGCAGAGTGGGAGTGAAATCAAATGCAGACTGTTTAAGTCTACGTCAACACTGAAACCAGCTTCTCACAGAGCTGTACCTGAAAGTGTGAAAAGAAAAGACGCAGGGAGAGGAATGAAGGAAAAAAGGTGGGTGAGCTTCACCTTAGACACTGTTTAACTACAAACAGAAATTTTAACCTTGACTTAGGTGGCTATGGGTCATCTCTGCGACTTACCCACATGCACCAGGGTGGCAAGAGGTACAACACAAATGGACTGGGGAAAGCTGGGAGCAATGAACGTCCTGTGTGTTCCCATTACGCTTGAGGAAGCAGGAAAGGAGATAAGAGGAAGCACTGTTTTTACCAGGGGAATTTTCAGGCAAGAGAAACCAAATCACAACCAGCAAACTAAATTTAAACTTTTAGAATTCACAGGTGGGTGTCCAGTTCTTCAAAGGGCAATTTATATGTGTGGGGTACCTTCCAGACAGTCACATGCTGCATAGGAGACCTGGTTGGGGAAGTGAGTCACTTAAATAAGCCAATCGGCTATGGAAATAGGGCACTGCAATACAATTGTAGCTGAATTCAGTGGAAAATGTACAAAAAAATAGGCCTTCTGTGAATTTGTACTTCTATTAGGTTTGAAACATTTATCTCTTGCCCGTTTTAGAGCCTGTACAACACACTATTGGCAGAGAGCAGATGCTGTCACGAAAGCGGTAAGGCAGAAAGGAGAAAGTTCTGGGTTAGTTGGGTACCTGGGAAGGACTGAGAGCAGCCATTCCCAGTAAATGCTGGGGCTTCCAGGGCAATCCTGTGTGATGCTGGGCTTTTTGGGCTTTCAGAATAGGACCTCTAGAGCAAGAACATGAGCACTGCACCATACCTGACTATGATGTCAGCCTCTTTTTTCGGAAACTGAGTTATTGGGGGATCCCCAACTCTTCCGCTGCATGACCATAGTTCAGCAATGCTTGCAACAGTGGGGGCTGATTCCTCTGGTGGGAAGGATGTGAGTTTGTCTCCTGTTGAAATGAAAGACAACAGTTAGCTGAAGCAGAAACTGAAGTTAGGAGAAATCCCAAGAATGCAGGAGGACAGGAAAGCTTTGTGCTCCACAAGGCAAACTTTGAGTTACCCCCATGTGCCAGAACAAGGCAGTAGGGCTGTGCAGCCCAGAGCATGACCACACAGACATATCAGCACATGATAATTAGCCTTATGCAAAGCACCACTGACACAGCTGTATTGCTTCTGGCTCTGGAGAAAGCTTGCTTGGAGGCAGAACAGGTATCTCTACTATGCAATGCAGACATACCCCAAGAGCCACTATAAACAGGTTAAAGCAGCCTGGACGCATCTCTGAGAGAACCAGGATGATGTTTCTTTTCATGACTCAGATAAGGCAGGCAGAAACACTAAGTCTGCAAACACCCATCCCATGTAAGCTTTGCCTAATTAAGGCTTTCAGACGAGGCATAAACTCTCATCTGAGCTTGAGCCTTGCTATGCTGCAGTTTTGTCTAGGTGCTTATCTGTTCTCTCCTAGAGGATTCACTGCAAAAATATCAGTGGGCTTTCACTAGCAAGGATGGGTGGAAGAAGAACACCATATGGCATTTCCCAAGTGTGTTCATATCACATGCCTTTTACATGTTTACATTTCTTGACCACGGTCTGAGCCCAACCTCAGGCTAACCTTGAATCTTGCAAACTAAATACAGCCCTGCTAGTGCAGCTGGAACAGGTGGGAGAGCCAGATAACACAAAAAGAGCTCAATCTACAGTACCTTAAGAAATGAAAGAAAAAATCCTCCCCAAAATCTGCGCTGTTAGAGCTACACTTCTTGCTACACTGACAACATTTTATTCTGGAAATGCCAGTGAAGTATGTTCACCACCACATATCATGAAGCTAAATGCAAAAACCTTACAGTTTTATTGCCCAAATAGCGTACAGGATACTGACACCTTAAGGACAGAGACAGATTGCTGACTCACGCGCCCTTGCTTCCAGCTGAGCAACAGCCTTGGGGAACGACGGAGCAGAAAAGTCATTATACGGATCTGCTTCTACTCCATAATCTGCCTGGAGAAAATAAATAGATATTCCCTTCCTGTACCCTGGATGGCGTCTGCTGCGAGTAGTGCTAAAGCTGTCCAACTCCCACAGAGCCACGTCTACGCTCGAGCTCCCGGGAGAACTGCTGACCCAATTGCAGCACCTGGGGGAATATTGTGCTAAAATTCCCAAGAGCAGACATGACTGTGAAGCTGCGAGCTGTGATCCGGGATCCGAGCCTTCATGAAACAGTTTTAGTTCTGCAAGATAATTAGCAGTGTAAATGAATTGGCAAGAACCGTTTTGCATGAAAGACCAATAAAACAATTCTTAATTCTTAACATGGCCTCTAAGATTGTCTAATCATAAAATACATGTTCTATATAATCGTTATTTTATTTTTTAATTCACTTCATTTTTAAGCAAACAGAAGTCCCCTCCCCACTCCCCCTGGAAGATAGATAACATTTTATGAAGTAATTTGGCAGAAGACACAGATTATTGTATTTATTGGCGACATCGTAATGAATTAAAGTAAAAGGGAAAAAATTAAAGCTAGTAGAAAGAGGTCAAATTCCAGCCATTTCTCTAGAGTAAGGTCCAGTTTTGAATTCATTTTTCAAAAGAGGTTTTACATTTACAACATCTAATGAGGTTAATTTGAAACTGAATGAGCTAACCATTGGTTTGATACCCTGGATGCTGCAAATGTATTGCTTCCCTTAGTGTGATAATGTTATTTATCATCTTTCTTCCGCTACTCTGTCAAAAGAACCATTTCAATTTCAGACTTCCATATTTGTGAAAGCTTGTGCTGCTCCATTGTCTTAGCACTGGAAAAAACATCTCTGGAAGGATCACAACAGTCTGAGTTGGTAAGGGTGGAAAATAGGATGCTTCCTGCTGAACATTACCTGTTCAGGATTGCTACGCTTTGGCTGTGAGTCTTTCCAGAGAATTGAGCATGAATTCTACCTCATCTAAGTTTTTGGGGGTTTGTGGTTTTTTTTTCCCTGTGGCCTTTCTGGCGTCATTTACAGACCAACTCCCAGGAAGTGCTGAGTTTGAATATTTCAAAAAATTGCAGGTTTCGCCCTGTGACTTTGAAGCACATATAAATTCTACAAGGCAGAAAAAGTGAAAAAAATAGCTTGCCTTCTGCCTCTAGGCCACTGAGCTGAGTCATGCTACCTTGTAAGAGTTTTTCGGTGGCATACTTGAGTGGTGCTCCAAGTTTCAATACATTTCCTAACTCAGAGATGTTAACATCCAAACTCCTGTCTAGCCCTGCACAGCCAAAGCCCTCTGGCAGAGCTTAAAAAGGGAGAGAGAATTGAGAGGGGCAGCAGCCCTAACACAGATGTTTACTATTCAATTAATTAACTCTGGCTTGGTGTTATTCACTTGCACATTCAACTCAGAGAGCAGAAACATACAGGAGGAAAACAATATAACAGAAAAAAATCCACCTCCAAAAAATCCATTTCAATATTAATTGAAAAAAAAAAGAAAGGAAAATTTCAAACCAAAACCTCTGTGCTCTGCCCACAACTCAAAACTGAGAAAAACACTCTGCAATATTACTGGTTTCCCTCTTTCCACTGAAAACCAACACATACTTAGGCGTTACTGTGGCGCAAGTCCTGTGAAGACCCAGGGTAAACGATCCTCCTACCCTCCACTTATTTCGCACAGCTCTCTGTACGTCCCTTATCACAAGGCTTCACCACTACACAGTTTCCCCCTTTTCCCATTCCCACTTCTGCCCAGCACCCAGGGTCCTGTGACCACTCGTGAACTAGCCAACATCCCCTTCCACCCACCTCTTTTCTGAAACCTGGTGAGACACATGGGCCTGCACGGAGGAACAGCTTTACTGTTGGGTATTTTGCTGTCTGGACCACAGTGTTTTGAGCTGCTGCTTCTTCAACTGTGAGAAAATAGCTAATGTAATACAAAAATCTCCACCCTAGAGCCTTTTGTTTTCCAAAACCACAAACTGACTCCATGGCAGCCAAGTTCCCTACTTTTTTATATGTATTTATACATATATGTCTATATTTATATTTATAAATTTATATGTGTATTGCAGTATATTCATACATCTTAAATGGATAATGAATGAATCTACTGATTACAACTTACACACAGAATACGTCGGTGTAGGCTAGTTTGGATGCTGCTACAGAACTCCAAGAACTTTGTTGAGAGGAAAAACTGTCAGAAAATATCTCTGTTACATGGTTAAACACACTTATGAAACTGCCTAACCAACAACCTTGGCTTGAAACTACAGCTGCAAGCTGTACAAAGGAAATGACGACAGGATATAAAGGACTAGGGAATATTCAATATTTACTAAACAAAGGTCTTAGTCTGAGCATGTGTCCAGTCATACCATAAGTATTGGACAGAAACAGCTCCCTGTGCTTGGACAGTTCAGAGAGTCATTTCTGTCATTTTGCAGTGCACATGCAATACATCACCTTGCATTAATGTACTTGCAATGGAAGAATTTTCTCTCCCCTCTTAAATTATGAATCCAAGCTAGAAAGGCTCTAGCAAGCCAAAAGGCATTGATAAATACTGGAACAAAACCTGAAACCCTGAAAGACCCACGATCATTTTGAGAAGTTCATTTCACAGTGGAGTTGTTCAGATGAACTCTCTTCAGAGGAAGCGTTTCCAAGCTCAGACCTGAACTCGTGTTAAAATCACACCAACTTGCTGAAAGGGATTTTACAGCTTCATCTGACTTCTGGGCTGACTTGAGAGCAGTTCAGAATATTTTTAATATTACCAGATTAGAGTTGTTCCTTTAACACAATGTGTTATGTCCTCTCCTTGGGAAGTGAAGAAAAGGGCTATTGTAAAACATAATTATTTATGAACTGTGTTACGGTCTTTGCCAGACGACAGTGCGCAAGGGGCCCCACGTCTAATCAGGCTGTATGGAGCTTAGGCACTGTAGTGACAGACTGCCACCTTTTAGGAGCCTTTAGTTTGGAGAGACAACAGAGGCAAAAGGTCAGAGATTATCAGCCTCACGCTGGAGATGGCCAAAAGTGATTAAATTACTTGCCCAGCTTCAGAGAGTGAAACCTGTGGTAGAGCAGGAGAGTAAGCTCAGACCTCCTGAGGCCCATGGCTGCACCCCTGTTAGCACCCTGTTAGCTGTGGCTCACAGCTAACTCATGGTTGGTTAACAACAGTTTAGATTTTAGTTATCAGAGATTACCCATCTCCTCTCCCCTTTGCATTAAGATTCTAGGATCATTTAAGTGGTCACATTTTGCTGGCACTCTTGTTTGTAGAAATTAATTTTGAGATACCTAAGCATCTGCAGACGTCTTGGTTCACAAAAGAGGATAAAAGACAAGAGAAGAATTGTAATTCCATGCCACTCATCTGAGGTAGTCACAGGCAAGCAGCAGTCCCAGTTCTGAAAAGATACATTTGAAAAGACCTTTGATTTTCTAGGTGTAAATTCAGGGGAACTGTGCAGTTAGTCCTCGACAAGAATACGACCTATGGTCTTAAAATAAATTATTTGCTAACACCTTCAAAGTAGACTGCATTGGAAGGTGGAACCCCAGTGGTCCCATGTTTATGATGGACTTGCTTCTGCTTGCAGGTTTCTGCTCTCATTTTATCAGGATCCCCTGTCATCATTGCATTTCCTGAACTTTCCTACCATTGGTTTAATTTTTTTGTTCAGACGCGTCTCTACTTCTTCTCTCAGGTGCTACTTATGCAGCAATTTGAACAAACTGATAAACAAACATTTGCTGGATCAGTGTAAAAAAAGGTTTGCTTGATTCCTAGCTGCTAACATGGGTGCCAGATTGAAGACAACCACAGATACAAAAAAATAGTGGTAAATGAAAAAAACCTTTTGAACGTCTTTGAAATGCAGCTTGTTCTCCTTTTACCTTCATAGTTCAACTAATATCGAACTCTGAAACAGGTCTCTTCTTGTTCAAGTAAAGCCTGGCTCCAGTCTAAGATAGCAGAATGCTCCATAGGTTTTATACCCCTGCACTTCCCATTCAGTCCAGAACCACTATAAACTTTTCTAAGCTGGCTGCAGATCGTTTTTTTACCTGATTGGGAGCTGCAGGAACAAAAAGCTGTAATATTTAGTTTCCCTGCAAGTTTCTTAGTGCTGCTTATCTCTGGAAAGGGGTTTGATCTTTTCCTGCTTTGATTAGAAGACAACACAGTTGGGGAAGTAGTGTTATTTGTGCCATCAGCAGCATTGCTAATTTTCTCAAGTTGACAGCCCAAGACTAGGTGAGAATTTATTGTAGGAGGCCTTTTTTTTTTTTTTTTTTGTAGTACCTGTGCAAGGTATAGAAAGCAACAGAAATAGCTGCATAGTATCTGGCTAGCAAGCCTTAACAAAGTCATTTACTTCAGGTGTGATTGATGTTGCTGTACAGGGAGCCCAATCATTATTTGGTAGTTAACTTTCTCTTTCATGATCTCATTTTTCCTTGTAACTGTGAAAATGAAAGAGTTTTGCTCAATCCTACCAGCTTGTTCCAAAGTCAGGGGAGACTACATGCGGTATTGAACAACACAACAACACATCAGGGAAAATAAATGAAATGGCTTTGTGGTGTCAGCTTGTGAAGAAATGAGATGAAATATTTTTTCCATGTGCTGAATGAGCCCAGACAAAGTCTGTCTAGATACTAGCCTCACTACAACCTGCTTGTATCATTTTTGGAGGAGTGAACAGTCTGTTTTATGGCAGACACTCAACCGTGCTACACACTCTGAAAAATACTCCCTTTTCTCAGAAAAATAATTCTTCATAGCTAGATAAGACAAAGTGGAAGTTATTTGGTAGAGTCTTCTAGCATAGCAAAGCACATTGGCTGTGATTTTATACAGCACTAATATTTTTTTCTTAGGTTCTAACTCCTCTTGAATCCGAACTAAATGAATAAACCCTAATAAAAGGAGAATTCAAAAAATCAAGTGCCTGTTCCAGGTGACCTCATATGTTGGAGAGCGAGTTCTGGGTGATTGTGGGTTACTGGAAGTCTATTCTGGGTGGAAGTAGATGTGATCTTTTTTCCAGGGCTAGGATGCCTCTAGCTTCTACTAAGTTGATTTCAGGTAAATACATATTATTTAAGCTTTAATGTTTCAATTCACGGAAACTTCAGACTGTTACTTTCTAATTTAAAAAAACAAAACCAACGAAACAAACAAACAAACAACCCCCAAAACTACAACAACAAAAAACAAACAACTATATGTTATTCCAGGGAGGATTATCCATGTGTAAAATGTGCATTTTTCTGTTTCTGACCTACCCACGTTGCTGTGAATTTCATTTACTATCAAACCACTGTCAAATGGGAGAGACAGCATTTTTTGTAAATAGCAGCCTGTAAGTCTCATTTTAAACACTGAAAATATCACAGTTATCTGGTTTAAGCACAGCAAATTGAGCATGAAGAAGAAGCTTCCAGGATAAGCTTTATGTGAAGAGCCTCACCATCTCCTTTGGGGGAAAAAAAGCAGTCTAAAGAAGGTAACATTTTTTTTTCTTTTTTTTTTTTTAAACATGCAGGCAACAATTCTTGAGTTTTCATTCACAACTTCTCAAACATTTAGTACATTAATGCCTATAAAACTGCTTATTCCATGGCTACATTCCAAGTACTAGCAAGACACTTTATTCATTGTAATAACTGAAAGCACCACCCATTCTCACTGTATCTGTCAGGCCACAATCGCTGGTGTCAGATGTGTTTTTATTAACGAGACTGTGGAACGGGTGAGCAGAGAGCTTTCCCACCCTTCCCTTCTCCCAAGCATCCGACAAGCCACGGTTTCAGAGTGGCCACACCCTGCTTGTTATTGTTGAATTCAAATATTAAAGGTGGGTTCTTTTATATTTTCCTTAGCCTTTCACCTTTATTTAAAATAGAATGCATTCAAGGGACATCTGTGTTACTGGCAATAACATCACATGAAGGAGCTTTCTATAAATAACATCACTATTAAATAAATGGCTGGAGCATAGCACTTACTAGCACGATGAAGTCAGTATTGTATTATTTATTCTTGGTAGATCTGACTGTTAGTGAAGTAAAGTATACGTTTATTTTCATTTTGAAACAATATGTTTAAGGTGCAAATAAAATTGAAAAGCAAGATTCAGAAGATGCGTTGCCAAAATTGCTAAATTTCCTAGGAGACACTGGCAAACTGACTAACATCCAAATTCAAAAAGTGGCTCGTGAATTTTTGCACTTATGTTTTTTAAAGGTCATTTTTGAAAGTGTGGTTTCTAATCTCTTTTAGCTCTGTGTTTTTCAGCTGTAAAATAGGGTTAATAACACTTAACTAGTTCACAAAAGTATTATGATGGTTAAAACATTCATGTGAGTAAAGTACATTAAGTTTCTCTGACCGAGTCACTACAATACAGAAATTATTTCAATTTGAGAAGTTTGGCATGTGAAGGAGCAAGGTAAATACTAGATCATTTTCTTCTGTTTTCACAACTGAAAAAAATGTGAACTCTATAAAACAGAGGCCAGACTTTCAAAGAGCTACAGAAAATCTATTCAGCTATACATTCATAGCATAATGTAGACATACCCCAAACCAGTCCTAAATTTGCTTGCTAAGGGTTGGTCAAGGTCTAGTCAAAGCTGTGATTTGCTGTGGAAATTCAGTAAATTAGCCTGAAAAACTCCTTACTCCATCTCTAAACTATTACTCTTAAATAAGCTAGGTAAACCTAGCTTGAATGTTTATGCTCTGAAGAAATGACTGCAGTGAAGACAACCTAATTTAAGCAAATAACATGATAAAATTAGGTTTGTCTGAGAGAAACAGGGACAAGAAAAAAAAACATAAAAATACATGGGAAGTGGTAATAGACATGATTTCACCAAGAAGGCCCAGTAGCAGCAAAGATATTATGGAATAAAACCTATAGAACTGATTAGAATAATATATTGTTTTCCTATTCCCAAACATCCTGTGGAATATAATGAACATATTAAAAGAAAATTTTACCTTTTTTTTTTCTTTTTTGCCATTACATGAGGGAGTTAAGAGAGCTGCATAAGCCACACACTATCCAATATTAAGTACACAGATTTCCCAAGCATAATGTCTACCGTCTACATTACATTTCTATTTAATGCTAGAGGTTAAAAATATATATGACATTTCTTTAAGGGAGAAAATAATTAAGCTGAAAGTGAAAAGCATTTTGTTAAAAGATTTGTATGTATCAATGAACAGACCTTGGAAATACACATATTCAAGTACAGATGCCTGTTTGAAAATTGGACCCATGATTCCGAGTAAATTATATACTCCAGAAAGCAAGCTATGTGGTTTCTGAAGAATACATGGATAATAAGGGTATCTAAGTCTTATTATACTCTGAGCTTTTCAAAGTAAGCCCAAAATACTCACCAGTTTTCTCACTTTTTTCTTTGTAAAACACTCAAATAACGTATCTCCTAGAAGAAATTTGCATAAAAGCCTAAGAAAGAGGAATCAGGAATGAATATAGAACAAAACAAGAAATATTTTTTTGCCACCATATAAATACGTGACTCATTCACACCCTAAACACTATGTGCAGTTCTGGTCCCTTCATCTTTTCATCTTAAGAAAGGTATGTTAGAACTGGCAAATATTCTGAGAAAGGTAATAAGGTTGATTAAAGATTTGTAAGAGCTTATATATAAAAAATTATTAGGCAGGCTGGGAATCTTCAGAATGGATAAAGAGAAGGCTGCAAAATCATTAATATCATAAAGGAGTTAGATAAAGAATGACTGTGGTCTCTTTCAACACAAGAACCAGGCATAAACAAATGAAGACACAAAGAGCCAGGTTCAAAAGTGTAGATTTTCTTCATGCAACAGGCAATAGTGAAACTCATTTTTAAAGGATATCATGGATGCAAGAAATTTGTGTGAGTTTGTGACAAGTACGAACAAGTACCTGGAAAATAAATCGTTTAGGGTTCCTCTACCGATAAACCACGACAGGTTCAGGAAATCCCCTGAACTAAAAATAGCTGAAACACAGGAGAGTACATGGCAGAAGTATCATGTATTCTTGCTCTGTTCTTATTCTTCCCCAATACTTTTTTTTCAGCTGGTCTCTGTTGCCGACACTGGACACACTGATGTTCAGTCATATTGCTCCTGAAGTAGTAATGTTCTCAACACTCCTGGATTTTCTCCAGCTGCTTCAACTCTTAATGCAATTTATTGTCTACCCCATTGGCCATGATCTTCCTGTTTCTATCACCCTTCTGCCTGATGAGGCACAAACTAGGGATCCTGTGCTGCTGGGAGTTCTTCCTACTGGTGAAAATAGCTCCTCCTTATCTTCTGTCAGCTCCCCTGCTCTCTTGGTAAGGTCAATCTTATTTCCTCAGTACCATATATGTCTAACATTGGCCCACAGCCTTGGATGGCAAAATAATTTTATGCCAGCTTTTGATATTGGTGTTTTACACATCCAGGAATCATGACAGATTTGTCTGTAATGCTCCACTTTTGGAGACAGGATGTTGGACTAGACGGACCCATGGACCATTTCTAAGAAAACTAAATCATGTGTCACTTTACCCAAAAAAAGTGCAAACACAAAAATGCTGTATTAGCACAAGTTCATTAATGAATGGATTCCAAATCAAGAATTAAGATTATAGTTGTAACAGTTAATGACAGATATTTGGTACATTTTTGATGTGTCTATTGTGGAGACATGAAATTAGATCTTCATGGGTCAAGTATATTGCAAAGAAACCTTTTCTTCTGGGCCAATCACTGGGAATAATGCCACATGTCGTTAAGTGGAAGTGATATTTGTATTATTTTGCATGACTGATTGACTGTGCTTTTAGGTACTTCTTATTGAGATGTAGCATTAAAATATTGAATGCTGAAATCAGTAAGGTTGGAGGAATACAATCGCCAAGTAAACCAAAACAGAATTAAATGTAAATTTCCACCGTAGAGCTCCCGCGTGTTGGTATATGAGCCTTAAGAGAGGAGTAGGCAGGTTAGGTCTAACAGAGACTTGTTTTCTTTGGCCAGTAAACAGCTAATCATTTTTTAACTTGGCTCTTGTTTCAGATATCACATTCTATATGACTGCCCTTTTGTTCCCCCCTTTTAAGTCTTTTGAATTTCTTTAATATACAACAAGGTCTTTTAATTCAATATCAGTGTTTTGCTTAGAATAAGAAGGCAATCTACTCTGTAGTATATTAAAGGGAAGCCAAATATTTTTGGTGACAACTCAACACCTAAGGGTTCAAATCCACCCTACACTAATGTTGGTTACCCTATTCTGTCTCCCTCAAGCCATATGGATTTTTGATTACATTGCAACCACAGTCTTGCATAATAAATCAGTCACTACAGTAAAACGGCAGTAATGAACACATTCAGAAGTGTAACTCGTGGCATTCAGCCATCAGTCAGGGGTCTATGGGGAGCTGCAGTACCCCAGGGAGGGAGGGTGGAGCAGACACCATCTCTTCCAGAACAGCCTCACAGGATTGAGGACAGTGAAGATTGCACTCTCTGTTTTAAGTTAAGCTGACTGACTGTCAACTTGTTAACTGGCATGACTGCAAAGACTGATTTAGAGACACTCAGCAAAATGACTGTTCAGGGGCAGACTGCCATGATTTACCGCAGGCTGAGTACAACCTCCGGCTGTGATAGACTCTTGCAAACTCCTCCAAGGTGCTGGACGGTGGTGAGAAGCTGGTTCTCCCTACCCTCTCCCAGAGCTGTACATTTTCCAGCATGCCGGTCTTCTGAGGGGCTTCACTGGGATAAGTCTCCTGGGCCAGCTATGAAAAGAAGGTGCCAATCGTTTTACAATTTGCCTTTCAAATGAAAATTACCCTTTGATTCTCTCGAGCCCCTGGTTTGCTGACTCCTGGCGCCCGTGCAGATTCAGGCTGGAGGCAGGCCACCGTCCTAACAACAGCACTGCTCACTTGGGAGATCATTTGTCCAGACCCACAGTATTATTTCCAAATTTCATTTCTAATAGCCACCCACTAAACAAAAATCAATACATCCACACAAAAATATTTTTGTATAATACCTTTACCACTCCATCCAGGTTCCATATGGTATTCCAATGACTGGTCTGGATTTGTAGGCTACTACCTAATAGCTTCATGCCTACCACACCTATAAAAAACAGTAACGTGGCTGTAACTATGTCATATAAGCAGATTGATTAATTCAGACAAAGCACTGTGGATGTCCAAAATGCAACCCAAACACCATATTTTGTTTACAGCTACGTGCCTGTTCTAAAGGCAGATGCTGAAATACCTCAGATATGTCATAGCTAAATATGCTAACGCTACCGGACTGTTGCTTGATAGGTGAAGAGATGCCACAACATTTCTTGAGACACATCATTAAGTGGTAAGGTTTTAATCAGTCATATCACATGGGAAGGAATATGAATATGCAGAACACTTAAAAAAAAATCAGCATTGCCATTTTAGGAGAAATCTACTAAGTTACACATTTAATAACTGGAGAACTGTCATGATTTACAAGTGTACAGTAGAAACCAAGACATTTAAGAATTAAAAGAGCAGTTCAAACTTCTCAAACTATATTTAGCATTTACAAAACTTGCTACAGTTCATGGACCTGTTTCTTCCATCAGTTAAATTCATATTACTTTCAAAGAATGACTCCCTTTTCTTAGCTTTAATAATCCTGGTTTTCTACTAACTGAACTTCCATTGAAACAGAGCAGTCTCTACGAAGTAGACTGGCACAGATACTTATTTGCATTAAAATTTTCATTTTCCCACTTTGATTCTTTACACACAGGCTTCTCTTGATTCATTTTTTATTTCACTCTTACTTGGCTCTCTCTGTGTTTTCATTGATTTTTTTTTTCCCCTTTTTGCCATCCCTCTGAAACATAATGAAAACATGCTGCATTAAAGCAGACTTGGAAATAGCGTAACAGGATTGCTCATCCCAAATATAAGACCATTCCTTTTTCTACAGTTATCTGACACCTCTCCTTTCTAAAAAAAAAAGAACTCCTTTAAAAAAACAAGCACACACATTGAAATAGAGTACTTAAGAATGGCTGTCACTGTGGTCTAGTAGCTTATTTTAAATTGTAATGTCTGACAACTTTACTGCAGAATTAACTTTCTATGTATACACAGAATGTTCATTTATGTGTTTGTTTATTTAATCATACACACACAAACACACACATATGTATTAGGAGCTACCTGTTAACTGAATATAGCTGCTGCTATAATTTTGTGCCAACAAAAATTATTGCTAAAAAATTAAGTTGACAAGCTCAGACACTTCACACGGGTTTCTTTAACACAAAATACAGATGCTTGCCACAAGCTCTTCAGACCAAGTGCATCCTGATGGAAGGAATTACATCTTCAATGTACTGTTCAGGAAGTTGACTTGCATTCATAAAGCACAGTATTAGAAAGAGCATTTTAATAGCATTTTGAGTGTTTATAACTTAATGAAATCCAGCCTTTGTCGTGGTGCAAGAACAAAATATTACATCCTACATATATTCGTATTTCTCGATTAAAGATAACAAAGTCAGATTAACATTTGACTACTGTCCTTTTACAATGGTCAGAAATTTATGTCTGAATTTAACTGAGGTTGCCCAGCCTCTTACAGATCTGCTTCCATACAGGAAAGACAGATGTTGCAAAAGGAATCAAGTGATTGCTCTTGACAGGGCAGTCAGGTTGGAATACCAAACAAAAATGCAACAGGAGAACTTTGGCTTCAACAGCAGTCTCAGATCATTCTAGCTGCAATCACACTTAGCGTCAGAAGAAAAGTACACCAATGACAATATTATGCTCAGGGAAAATTTATTTAACCTACTTACACCAAGTCTGCATTTGACACTCAGTGTTCTCGTAGACAGCATTTCATTAATCATGTGTATCTGACACCATTGTTGAAGATTCTCAGATGACATCTATCACCAGTGCATAAAGTACATTTACTTTATGGCTCACTACAACTTGGAAAACAGCAAACTGGCTTCGCTGATGTTATACAGCTATTTCTGCAGTCTCACCTCTGGACAACCCCCAAAAATTTCACAGCACTGAATCCCAATATACTTACAATCAAGTACTAGCTCATCTTAGAACTACTGAAAAACATTCTTTCAAATAAAGGCACACAGAGCTCAGCTATCGTTTGTCAGTCTATCAAAAACAAACCAAAAAGAATTCTCTGAAGAACGACAAAACATTAACAATAGTTTGAATATTGAATGCCATCAACATCTGGTTTTGCTCCATCATCTGTTTCTACCACAAGAAAAGGCAAACCCACACTACCACAACTGCAAAGACTCTTTTCTCTTCCATCTAAATCCAACTCTGGCAGAAGGTAAATGGGTTTTTTGGACTGTGTCAAAGAGGTGAGTAGGGAGGAATTGAAAATAGCTGCTCTGGCTCATTCACTGAACTTGCTATAGGAATGGACAAGAGCCACTTTTTCTTAAACAAGGTGATCCCCTCAAAAAACCTGGCATCTAGTAGCTAATCTGCAAGCAGCCAAGTTAAACACCTGCATGCCAGACAAAACCAGCTGTCTATGTGTCTCTGCCAACCCATCTGCTCAATATACCTCCTACTTGTGGGTTGAGATCTTTCAGTAAATACAGTTCAAATGCAAGGTTGGGTTTTTTTCCCCGTTCTCTAATCTTCCTTAGGACCTCCATTTTCAAAGCACCCATTGATTAACTACAGTGGTAGTACTACATTTATTATGACCAGCAGCTGAACATCAGCTCAATTTTAATTGGCTACTGTAGAGATATAAATAACACACACACTAATTGAGTTACCACTAAACTGCTGTCGCCTTCATCACCCATAGACTGTGTTGCTTGAACTTTTGCCAAAAGAATTAGAAATTTAGGATGAGATTATGTTTTCAAAAAGTTAAACTTTCAAAGGATTCAAGAAGGGATTCTATAAGGTACTTAAGAGAAAGCTCTTTTGGCTGCGTCCAGCATTAAATCAAACAGTACCTCGTGAAATGAAAATAAAAGCAGGTTAGCTACTATTGTAGCATACATATATTTCAGGAGGGATTGAATAGCTGCTGGACTTCAGGAAGGAAAAGGAAAACATATTGAAGTTGCCTTTCATTTCATCTATAGCAGTTCCACAGTTACACACGCAGCTGTTACTAACAAGAAGCTGAATTTGTGTCCAGGGAAGAAATGCCACCCCACGCTCCCTTCTCAGCACAGAGGTTTTCAAATCCACCCTCACAAAATGAACTTTTTCCAACTAATAACAAGAAATAGGTGTTTTTATTGCTCACATTAGTGTAACAGCAGCTGCAGAGAACCCCCAGCAAAGTCCCACAGAAACAAACCTTGTAAGAGGTCTCCGTTATCACGCTTGAACATTGCCCACCATTTGTTCTAAATGCACGGCAGCATTTATTTCCCCTCCTTGCCTAAGGACCCCCTTCCTCCTTAGTCCCCAGGTCAGCCTCCATCTCTTTTGGGAAGTATGTCAACATTTGTCTGGATGAAGTGAGTTCATTTAGAAAGACTATTTGCAATAACTTTCATCTCTTTTCTCTCTCATTCTGCTCTTTACTGCGTTACTATTTTGGAGGAGGAGGAGGGGTTAAATTTGTACCAAAAGAGCCCTGACCAATTTGCATCTGAAGAGGAATGACTATGCATCCACCTTTGAAATGTTCCTAACAGCTTTGCTCTCTCTTTGCTGGGTGCAGGGAAGCTTCTCTCCACAGTGAACTCTGTTCACTCTTTGTTCAAACAGACTATCTATTTTCAAACCAGTAAAGCTTAACTAGTGCTACACAGGATGTGCCTGACCAGGGAAGCTAATACGAACCAGCAGGACACGTTCGGCATTGTGTACATTCCCTTTATATGATGTCACTCCTACTGCTGACTGGGGCGGAAATGCATCTGTATGACTGACTTTTCTAAAATATATAGGCAAAGTACGGAAACTATTTGAAAATTGTTAATTTCAGTATATCTCAACATATTTTCTGGTGCAAAATACATCAGAAGAGGTAAGGTAGAACTACATCCTCGCTCCTTTCCCGGCTAGGAAGTGTTTGCTGTAAAGTTTGTGGCTATCCATGAACTGCAATTTAAATACGGAACTCTACCTTTAATTTTAAATAAGCTGATGCCAAAAAGATTTTGGAAGTGCATCATTGTATTGCTTAATTCTACAGTACCTTTGTAAGTATGCGCATACCATTTGGTTTCAGTGTAAGCTCTGTTAAGTAAGATAGTGTTTTTCTTTGGATGGGATAGTCTGGAATAATAAGTATATTATCAGGAATTTATTACAGTCAACTCTTCTACTGATACAGATTCACAGGATATGGATTCTTTCAGCCTTCCTGATTCAATTTCTCCAAATAAATGATGGGGTGTGGGGAAGGAATACTCACATTTTTCTGAAGGAAGAATTTATACAGTATTTTGAAGTTTTATATGTATTATTTCATCATTGCATCTTCTTAGCAGAGAATGGGATGCGTGTCCTATGGATGTGCACCATCTTTTAGAACTATTACGAGAAATCGGATCTTTCCAGAAGGAGAGAAGGAGGAGGAAGGACATTACAATTGCTGGTATAACTTGTCTTCATAGAATCACTCATGCCAAAGTGTGAACAACAATTCACTGAGCTCAGTCTTGAGCAGAAAAGTATAGATTAGAGATTGGGGGATTGAGGTTCTTACCCACAGAGCTGCTTTTTTGGGTGAGTTTGGGTTTCGGGGTTTGTTTGTTTGTTTGTTGGGTTTTTTTTTGGGGGGTGGGTGTCATCTTCATCTTAGAGCTTGGATTCTATGAAGGCTGGTGCCTTATTTTGGACAGCTGCACTATTTCTTACTCTGGCTTCTCCTCTCTCCAAGATTGCCCTGCTAAGAAGGGTCACCTCAGGTCCTGGAAGAGATGATGCTGAATGGCTGTTTACAGCCAACCATGCTCAGAAAAAGTAGCATCAATTGCATGTTCAGTTTGGCTCTAAATGATGATGGTTCAGCAGCTGCCCCACACATTAACGAGGAAGGACAGCAGCCATTCCAATGTGAGCTGTGCCCCTCATACTAAAATCTGTGCTGACTTTTAGATTCCTTTTATGGATATCTAACCCTGGATATATAGTCCTTTCTCTTCTTCCTTTTAATGTTGTTATTTTTAATTAAAAATATTTGGGGTTAAAAACATATGAATACATTTTATAGGAAATTATTTATGTTAGTGGTAAGCATTACTTGCTTAACTATGGATTGATCCCATTAAACTTGAACTGGCAGAACTCTTAAGAGTAAGGCACTTCTGGGAAGTTCTGTTATCTTTAACCACATCCAAACCAGAGGTAAAAACCGAATTATTTTCAATTTGGCCTCAAAAGCAAAACTATACTCTTGAATTCAAATTCAGAGATGTGATTCTAACCTCCTCTCACCCATCATCAAAAATGTGGGATGGAATGGTTCTGAGTAGGAAGATACATCTCAAGTTGCTTTCTATTTTTAAGTAAAGTTCACCCTATTTGCTACCGTCAGAGTGGCAAGAACTCAAACAGAATATCCACATCAAGGTCAGAGTTCACCCCTCTACTGATTTGTTTGAGGGAATATGAAGAATTTAATACAGGTTGCAAATTGTTCCATTTCCCTTAATTATTTTCTCTGTGACAGATACAGTTCTTTGGTGGGTGTTTGTTTTTGCAACCATAGTGATGAGATATATTTTCTGGCTGCAGTCAAAATCATTCCAAACAGTTATCTACTGGCATAATTTTTTATTCGGCAATCCAGACGTTTGCTGCTTTACACCCAAAGGGTAGGAATTTGGAGACTATACTCCCAAAATAGCTCTTAAATTATTTTTATAAATCAGACCAATAGTTTATTTTTTTGATACATTCCCACAAAAAAATCAAGATCGCTCCTCACACAAACACAGAACTGCATCCATTCAAAATTTTCTTATTATTCCACTCCTGAGAAAAAAAACCCAGATAATCTCATTTAAATCATAAATAAAAATATGCTTCAGAGCAACTTCCTTTATAACATGTGTGCAATAAATCACTTTTCCCACAATGCTGCTCTGCTACTACTCCTCTTGGTGTGAAAAAATGTCAGTATATGATTTGACAAACTGCTGACAAAACCAACTTGATTTTAGAACCATATAAGAATCAAACACTCACTGGGAGATCATAGCTAACTGGCAGCAGTATATTTAAAAGCATGTGTGCATATGCGTATAGATACACATTGGCTAGTTGACTTTACTGACCTTGGACGTAAGCAATGATTTTGACAGATCCATACTGCTCACAGCTTTGAAGAACAGTTTAACCCCCTGTGATTAGATTGGAGGCTCTGATTACAATTTTTGTTGGAGTTACGAGTGATAGTGGGATAGTAACCTTTTCAGCTGCTGAAGTAAAAATCCATCAAGGACTGTGAATTAGAGCCCTCAGCAACTGCCGCTCACAGGAAAGTAAAAACTGAACTTTAGGGCAGCTTGCTCTGCTACACCAGACTGCGGCTGCTCAGGAGAGGAACATTCTCTAGCCAGCCACCCCTCCCACTGGCCTGATAGCATCTAGCAGGAGAATAGGCAGAGAGCTGGAAGCAGGAATCTCTTTAGTCATGCCAGCATGAATTGGCAGAGCTTGGGATTCCAAGCACGTATTCACACGAGCAGGCCTTATTCTCAGAGCTGGAATAGCCCCATTGATTCAGTGTATCCAAAGTAATTGGATTAAGAAGCAAAAGGAAATCCCATCCTCACGTTTTCTCTACATCACTTCCTATTGATATGTGGGGCATTCGATCCTATTTTCAAAACGAGGAGGCCATGGCTGCAATATAACTAGGCTTACAGTGTAACCAGCCAGCTAATAGTGCTGGGAAGCCTGTGGATCACGAAGAGCTGAATATGCTGGTAGGAAAGGTAGGAGGTACTTGACCTGGGGAACCATCAGTGGTTAATATTGTTTCAAGTAACTCTGGGCAAGTACCCAGCTACTCTGAACTCCAGAACTGTCACAGAGCAAGCAGTTACTTTGCTGACACTCGCTGGCCGCCCCCAGGAGCTGCTCTAAGCCATTATTGGAAGTAGCAGAGGACTAAAAGTCCAATTTTTTTGTCAAATTACAAAATGAGATTGATTGTTGAAAGGAAACTAAGGCATAATCTTGCTCACATAAACTGGAATCAGCAAAATACTTTTTGTCTCTGGCACACAGTTTGAATCCAATCTGAGGACAGAGATGATTTTAGGGGCTTCAGCCTGTTGCCTGATTGACAGCTTTCCAACATATTCACTTTCCATCATGAAGAACGCATTGTCACGACGACTGTAAGGAACCCTTTGTGCAGGAGCAAGCTTAACAATACAGCATTGTAGGAGCAATTTGTTTCCCTTTCATTAATGAAGATGTATAGCACATTAAGTACTAGTCACTGACTTCTAATCATTTCTATTAGAAGAGATGGTATCTGCTGTTCCCAATTTAAGCAGGAGTTGGGATGGCTGTCAGAGCAGTTGATGTCCTCCAGGATGGGTGTTGCTAGTGAGCATTATTGTTTAAAAATAAAAATAGTTTCTAAACAAAATGTTGTGGGAGGATAAAAGTTCAGTTAAAGTTGGGCAGTGGCCAGCCTGGGTTTCATGGAGTAATTGCTAATTGTGTAAGCTCTGCCCAATGCTCTGTTTACCAAGGATGTTTTGCCCATTTTAGCTGAGGTGGGGCTCATTTCCTTAACAGACACAGAACAGAGCTGCAGTCTGCTCTGTATCCTGCTCGACAGAGCATGCTCGGATCCTTAGGCATTCACAAAAAGTAAAAGTAACTTCCCCCCCTTCCTGCTATATAGCGGGCTCAAATAAAAGGATCAGGATGTCCCTCACGTTCAATATTTACCTTCTCTTACTTGTGTATTTCAGAAACTTTCAAGGTCAAGTGCAATTCAGTGCTTGCCCCACTTGTCCTGTCCATCCTTCCTGTCAGGCTCGGTTTAAATGCAGCATTCCCAGTATTCCATTTTGATCATTAGTGCATGCAAGCAGCATAAGAAAATGAATGCACAGTCCCTGCCTTGAGTTTGTTCAGTAACTCCTGCTCACAATTAATAACAGTACAGCAACACATGTGGTGTGCTGATACTAGCAAACCTCAGTCCTGACTGCAGTCAGAAGAAAGCTAAAATTCATTTATTGCAGAAACTTGCTGTGGGTTACAAGCTCTACAGTGGATATTAGTGCATTTGTGTAAGTGATTTACCTCTCATAAGAGCCACTAGCTGGAAAACCACAGAGTATAAAAACATTGCTTTGTTTGTTAATGAGCTCTTTTCTCCTTCATTACAAAATTAACCCAAGACTGAATCAAATAAAGAAGTCTTTCAAACAACCTAAAACTTAAAGCATGTGGCATCTGATTGAAAGAATGGTTTTAGGATGCACAGAATTCTCTGCCAAGAATTCAGAAACAACAGCCACAATACTTCTGCAAATCAGTGCCAGGTCAGAGGATTATAATTATCATTTTACTATGATTATTCTTCTCACGCCACATTACACTGGCAATTTCTGCTACAGTTGCAGTTAGGGCACCTACTTCTGCTTTGCTACCTTGTAAACGCCACATTCTTAGAAATTTTTCAGATGTTGTGAGGTATTTATATAGTCCCATGCTAAATCAGGACACTTGAACTCGTATTCTGAACCCGTTACACAGAACAGGGTAGGCACTGGATGGCCCATATGGAACTGTGGGGCTGTATTACACGTAGTGGCACGGAGTTAATTATGTGTGCAACAGCAGTCTTAACTCTGAATTCCTCAGCCTTTGCCAAGTTACATCTAGAACATGGAAAACCTTGTATGACTGTTTGTTTAACAGGAGTAGGATCCACATACCTCACCCTTAAAAACAAGGAGAAAAGGATTGAGTACATCAGTCTTTCACTTTGAACAATGACACTGCACTTGAGAAGGGGACAGATACCAAATAAAGCAATTCCTTGCACCCTGCCCCAAATCTGAGTCATAGCCCTAGGGACCTCAAGGCCTCTGAATAGTATTTCCTTTGCCTGTTGCCTTTAGCTTATTAGCACGCCCATCTGACTGAAGGAGACTGCTACTGATTATGTACCACCTTCAACAGTAAGACAGGGTGGGTCCTGGGGGGAAGGACGTGTGAAGTGCCATGGAACAGAAACCGTGCAGCAAAACCTTTGCGCAGTATCGTTGCCTGGGGTTTAGACGCACTGCGCCGCATGCCAGTGCTTGAGAATGTGGTGCACCTGCTGAAAAGGAGGGACAGCCAATTGGGCAATATCTGTGGAAAAGCAGAAGAAAATCCTGCCTTCCAGGAAAAGTTGCTTTCTGTTGAATTGATTTTCACAGCCTTCAACATAGCCCTGGCAAGTTCTGTTTACAAAAAGTGGCATGTTTTGTGTTTTGGCCAGGCTCACCGCACATCTGATACTACGAATTTTGTTTCCACTCTTTCGTACTCCTGCGTGCCACACTCCCACAATTCTCTACAGCAGGGTCTGGCTGTCGTATTTCACAAGATTTCACGGACAGTGAAAACTACATGCTTATTATAAAATACTTAAGTCCAGTGCTTCTGGATCGTGTTGGAATTATCGAGAATACTCATATTAGCTCCACAGCAGGCTTCTGTGATCCTGCCCAAAAACCATCTGACTTACTGCAAATGCGCTCTGCGTTTGTTCTGAACATGTAACATGAAGGTATCTGGACTCTCCAAGCTGCACAGTGTCTCTGCCTAATCTACTGAATCCATAAATCCTGGACAAATGTAGAAAATGCTCAAATTCCTCCAGCAAACAAATTTTCAGATGGAAAAAGAAGACATACACAGGGAAATCAGACCAATCAGACCCTAATTCAGAGATCCCTTGCAATCCCAGTGCTCTCCTTTTTCAAGAAGGATGTGGGCACACATTCTGCCTTTTTTCTATGCCAGCCTTCTGGTCCTTCGATACAGAAGTCCGTGTTTCAAACGTACCATGTGACACACAGAGAAATGCCATTGAGTTGAAGAAAAGACCTTGCCTAATTAGCTTGGCACCTATTTAAAAAGAACGTTTTCTATAAACAGGGCAAACAACAAGCACACATACCAACCCAAAGCATCCCCTGATGCTCTTCCACTACCTTTTGCTTTCCCTTTAAAAACAGAGCATTTTCCAGTTATCTGAATTAACCCTTCTATTTTCCTCCTCTATAAAAAAACCCAAATAAATAAGAGCTGTATCTCCTGGTGCAGTTTCACAAGAATCTGAGCAAAACAAAAAAAAGGGGAAAGATTCTGTTTCCATTCTCTCTTATGCCATTCCTCCCTTCTCTGCCGTGGTCCCACCCTTGCACCTTGCACCAACCATGGCACTAATCAAATATTTGCATGAAACAATTCAGCTTATCAGCTCAAGAAAATCCTGCCCTTTTCATGCTGGGTGAACAGGTTGAAGTGGCTCACAGGAGTCTGTCAAGGGCTAGACCAGACACAGAGTAATGCTGGGTGTGGTTAGCTGGCAGCAGAGGAGTAAGATTATCCTTTCAGCAGCGGTAAACTCCTAGATCAGCTCACCTTGCCTCGTGGAACCGCAGGCTTAGAGGTTTACCTCTAAACTCTTGCAGCCATGTAGATAATCCACTTAACCCAGCATCTTTGCAGGGACTACGGGGAAAGAACATGCTCAGCCAACAGGATCGGGCTGCTGTATGGGCCCAGAGAACTTAGTAGCAATTCAGAACTCCCTTCTCTGCTGCTGACGGAGGAGAACAACATCTTGATAGCACCTCTTGCCCAGGTCTGGAGACATGCCTGCATTTACATTCCAAACATTAGGGGGGGGACTGCTCCTTTCGTAGATACCTAAAAGGAGAAGAAGAAGAAAAAAGGAAGGAACCAAATGAGAAACTAAGTGCATCCACTTTTCTTTGCTTGCTTTCTCTTTTTCTTCATTTTTAATTCACATTTCAGCATTGTAAGTGGTAAAAATAAAGCAAATTTACTTCAAATAAATTGTGAAAGGATTACTTCAGGGTTTCACTTCTCAATAGCAAGAACAAAACAAAAAATAGCCCTACTTATTAAAACAGGGCCAGTTTAGAGTAATACATTGCTGCATAGCTATTCTCTGGTGCTCCCACTCCATTCAGCTGTCTCTCCCCAAAACAGGCAATAACTAAAACACACAGAGATGGCCACAGAGAAACTGTTTCTATTTCGTGATCTTTGGAACTGAATAATAGCTGAAATCATAATTAAAAAACAGGAAATAGATGTTCTCCTGACATCTGGGTGAATCAGTGCACACCCAAGAACACCATAGCACATGATCTCCACACTATACCGGTTCTGGTGGTCTCTTTCATGTTTGTCTCACTCTATGCCATACACTAGGCACGCAACCCATAGTAATAGTGAGCCATTTTCAGATAAAGTCATGTTAATGTGTAGTATATAATATTGCAGAAAGACTGATTTCCAGAGAAATGTGCCTTTTAAAAGTATTAAGGAGCACAGCTTCCCAGAAAAGAGAGTAATTTCTTTTGCATCCTAACAAAATCTCACTTCATTTTGTTTGAGTTTGTTTTTATTTTTTTAACAAAACGTTAAAATTTTACCTCAGGAAATCCTTTTAGATGTCAGAAATTAATCAATTTTAGTTAAATGGAAAGCAAAACCATCTCTCAAAWCTTTATTGAAATCAAAATATATGGAAATAGAAGTTTACCTTTCAGCAGAATTTAGGAGGAAATTCTGCTTTTGGCCATAGCCATGTAATTTATTAGTACAAACTCAGATTTAATTTATTATGAAAAGTTAGAGCAAGTCTTAATGTTTCTAACATCACTTTTGGTATTTGCGGTTTATACAGAATAACAGCAGTTATAGCCCAGTACACATTGTTAACTGCCTTATTCCTAAAGCTTATAATTTCTAAAATTATGTTCCATAATTAAACAAAACAATACCATAATATAAGAGCATTAGTTTTAATGAAAACCAGTTATGTATCAGTCTTCAACTTAATTTGCTCTTCACAGACCCCAGAAATAAAGGGATTAACTATTGCAAATCCTCCTGGTACTTTACATTTAATCACAAGCAATTTATGATAATTTATTCCACATGTCTGATAMCACTGAAAAAATTTGCAAATAAAGCTTGCTGATGCCTCCAGGAAGTGAGCTGTTCATTCTGTTCTAATATTAGCAGCAGACTACAGCAATGCAACATGTAATATTCATTCCATATCCACAAACGTCGTGACCCATCATTTTATGCACATGCTAAACAAACAAGTGTCTGATAGCGATTGGGCTGAGGATATCTGTCACATGAGTACTGAAGGACTATTAAGAGCTGAAAAAGAAACTTTGCTGATGTTTCAATCCAATAGTAGAGGAGTATCAGAATTAATTTGCTTCTTTTTTCATAATTGAAGGAGGTCTCAAAGTGAGAAAGTCCTTTTAACTATGGCATACGTTTTCCCTTCTTGATATTGCACACACCCACAGTACTGGGGTGTTTTCCTTTTTTTTTTTTTTTTTTAATCAGCTAGATTTTTGAAAAGCAAAGCTTTCTTTTTAAACCCAGATGCCATAATAGAGGGCTTGACTTCTAGGGTACCCTCACCAATGACTGGCTGACATACCCCTTGTATGGCAACCAGGGGTTCACAGCTCCTGCTGAATTTGACGGCAGTGAGATACTATGAACTCACTGATTAGCTCTCTCTTGACTCTGGATGAGGCCAGGGCACCTGGCTCTCCCTCAATTTACAGTTCAGAATTAACCAGGAAACCTGCTATTGGCACATTCAATTTCTAATTTGGGAAAAGAAAATATGGTCTGGCAAGCCTGCAAGGCTGCTGAGTCTGGTCTGCTGGAACAACGCAAATCCTACTGCTCTGCACTGCATCCTGAGCTAATCAGTCTTTCCTCAGCTTGCACAAACCCTTTGAAACTGGTCTGTCTGAAGGGGAACCCGCATAACAAATCCACCGCGTCTTCTCTTCATTCTATGTCCAGCTTTAGGCGTATAAATTGGACGTTCTGATGTGATTTTTTTGTGAGATGTTTTTTTGCTTCCATGTGAAAGCATAAAATGGAAGTGGGTGTAGCATTTTTGGGAGCCTTCAGGTTCCATTAGGCAAACTAGCAGTCACTAGGAAATAGTGGCATGAAAATGCCTGTCTAGCAGCTGCCTTAATGGCCTCCAGTTCTTATCAGCAGACAAAATACAGTAAAGTGTGTATTTAGACTGCAGAGAGAGGCCAGGTTGGCATTTATATTTAGATATTAATTAAGCTGATAAATTAATAGCTATTTTCCCTTTGTCCATATCTTTGAAAGAGTTTCAAGGTTGGCTTTTTTCCCCTCCTTCTAGAAGCACTTATTCTCTATCTTCCTAACCATAGCTCTTCCCAGAAGGCTGCAAACCTAATTATGAGAGGACTAAAAGAATTGATTAATTTCCCAGTAGCACCGTGTCTTCAGTCACCATGTGTGACCATTAAGTAATGGTTAGGTTTCTTAGCTTACTGTCTTTTTAAACCCATATTCTGGCCCGCGGAGACCAGCAGTGCCAAGCACCAGTAGGTGTCTAGGCACAAAAAGTACTATTGACCTTGACATTCAGATTACTATGTCACTTCCAGTACTTGTTGCAAGCATTATTTTTCAGCTGATATAACATCTTGCTATATGAGGTGGTAGGATCCAAGCTGGCAAAGCTCAAAGAAATCCTGCATTACTAAATGTTTTCAACCATTAATAAATAAACCAGTTTCTTCTTGAAACTAAGTTAAAACCACAAAGCAGGTTTAAAAGGCTAGAAGTACTTGTGCCACTGGGTAACAAAACATGAATTCTGAAAAATTAAAAAGATAAGTTCAGTTTTCTTTTTTACAAAGATGGCAAACAGGAAAACACAGATAGTCCTGGAGGTCCTGGTTTCTCCACAGTAATTCTCATTAATATAAATTTGTAACAATATGTATGTGAAAACTGAATTTTTAAAAATGATCCCCCAAGTAAAACTCAATCACACTGGAGTTTTCAGACCTTTGTTTGACCCATGCATGGCTCAGGTGTGATTCTGAGCAATCTGTCGATTTCCCCATTCCAGGACATTCATTTCAGAATTTTGTTTTTTTGTCATGTTGCTGTCATCTGTCACCCTGAGGGGTTTGGCCAGTTCAGTTATTTCTGCAGTAGCCAAACAGAAAAGGCAGAACGTTAATAACAATATAGCACTGCCAGGAAATAGTCATGAACGGTGAATTCAGGGCTATACTAGAAAAGAACTGTAAGCAGATTTCAGATTAATAGTTTTAATGAAAATAGATGGCATATCTTAAATATTTCAATTAGTACCCAGAGACAGAGTGAAAAGATTTAACAATTAGAACTTCTGCTCATGCCACTGCTGCTGTTCTGACACAAACAGGTTACAGACCCAGATTAATCTTGGGAATAAGATTTAAAATAATCATTAATTTTCTTTAGAAGCAAGAAAGAATGCCAGCCCCTTGAGACCTGGTTGGTATGCCACCTCTGTATGATTCATTTGGTTTTGAAAGCAGAAGCATTGTTACACATCTGATTAGGGAATATTACCGTTTAATAGATCTGAATGCAGTGGGTACAAATAGAAGTTTCTGTAGCCCCTGCAATCAGATTAGGTAACATTTTATTTAAGATTTAAAAATAAAAATCCTGCAATTTTTGTTGCCAGGGAAAGTGCTCAGACATGTAAATCACTAAAACTGCCTCACATATTTCAGAAGAATTCATGCCATGTTTACAAGCAAATATAAAATGAGGAAATCCTTCTCAGATACAAAAGCTCTTACTGCCTATTGTTTTTCCCAGATTTAAGCATAATTTCCTGTTATATACCAGAGTTTTTAATGTTAATCCACTACTGACATGTCATTTTAATGGGCATTTTCAAGAGTTCAAATGACAGCATGTTGATCATTTTAGCAATTCTTAGCTCTCAAGCAGCTCCTGTTTTCTCTGAAATCCAAAATATCCAACAGAAATTACATGAGTACACACACCATTCTGTCATATGAATGATGATCTTTGAACACATTTCAGGAAAAAGTGTGTGCTATTCTAAACAGCTTTAAAAATAGCTTCTGTGCAGACAGATTGATTTCTGCCTAGTGGTATTTTGTTCTCTTCTGTCTGTTTAAATGAATCACCTTTACACCATAAAATGTGAGGGAAAATGGAATGATGAGTAGGGGAATGAGTGATATGTATGGGAATCTCGAGGATGACACAGTTCCATTGTGTCTTTGCAGTGTTAATCTTTCCAGCTGTAAAATTACAAAACACTTAAGTCCAGGATTTTAGGGCAGGTTCAGTATGTCCTTTCCTGAAATCTGTGGTTGGGTGGGAGACTCAGAAATCTTTCTATTGGAGACTTTCTGCTAAAGAGCAAATGCATGGCCAATCTGGTTTGCAGAAACAGATGTAGCTGTTGCTTTTCTACCAGAAAGCACTAAAGCAAAGGTTTGGAGTAATTCTCAGAATAAAAGATAAAAATAGAATTTAATAATTGCCAGTTTGTCAACATACGTTATGTCTACATTAGCAAGTAATTTGGGCGCAATAGGAATGGATCAGAACACCATAACAATTTGTTCTTGGGCCTTTACGCTTACACAGTCTACTTTCCTAGGGTTTCACTTTGGACTAGATTTAGTCTGGTCCCCAGATTAAATGTCTCCCACATGTATGGTTTTACATCAGCCAAAGGATCAGTCATTGGTACAGACTGCAATGTCCCCATCAGGGCTTGGAGCAAATGAGGTACAAACCTTAAATTAAACAAGTTTCTTGTTTAATTTTCTCCAAGAACAGTCTAACTCACATGTGCCAAAACTTTTCTGCAAACCAACCCAACACACTGGAATTTGCCCCCCAAAATGCTATGTCTTCAAACCAAAATGCTAATGTAGATAATTCTCTTCTTAGACCCTTTTGTTCTCACACACTGTATCATCACCTAATGGCCATTTCCAGACATTTGATTTTCATTCAAAAAGCTGTATCAGTTCATCTCTTATCACGTCCTCTCTCCCACAAGGCACTCTCACAGCTGGCACCTCCATCTTCTCCAGTAACCCTCTTCCTGAGCAGTAGGAAACCCCAGGGAATGGGCGTCCTTGCTTGACAGGTCTCCTGTTATAACTTGGCTAGACCTTCCCAACCCTTGCAAGAGGCTCCCGTCAAGGGTTCCAGGTCAAAGGATAAGCCTTGCTTGTACTTTTTCAATCTAATCTAGAATTCATTTTTTTAAAACATAAAAAATAAATTGCTGTGCAGCTTTATCAAATCTGTGCCTTTATAATATGATGGAAGACGGAAGGTAAACAGTAATTTCTTTAAATTCATTTATTCAGAACTGTCTGTGGTTTCACCTTTCCAAATGAATTAGCAGCTGCTTTAAGTTCATGGCAGTATAATATTAGAAGCCAAGTCCTCTTTTAACACAAGCAGAAAAGGTAACGAAGTTTCTTCCATGACATTGTCCCATGAGACTCCAGTCCTGGCCTGATGGGATTGTACTTCCCAATTCATTCTCCCCCTCTTCACTGAGATTATATCCAAGGAATTATATTCAGGAACTGATAGTGTTTGTTGCAATGTTCCTCTCCGGGAAGCGGACTGTCACAGCAATTCCTTTTACAAAGCCCAGAAATTAACGTGATATCAGCATGAATTCTGCCTTTCGACTGGACCCAAATCTGAACTAATGACCATGCAAAGACTATGAAACAATCAATCACAAGGAACTGAACGGCACATGGAACTGATATTTGAACCGTGTAGTCTGCTGTCAATCCTATAAATCACTTTGGTTTTAGATATGGCCGCATAGTACAATTTGCTGGCCCCACTCTTACACCTGTGTCAACTGGATTTTGTGCAATTACAAACAGTAGCAGGATAATAGGCCTACTGTCTAGCTCATAAATTAGCTAGTCGACAGCAACTTCATTCCAAAAGCTGGAAGAAAAATACGGAATGTACATGTAGGACTAGGACTGGTTGATAGATATATAACTAGTGGATGAACTATATTTCATTCCCCTATATGAAAAAAGCAATGGACAAAATACCTACAATCTGGAGGATTTAACAGAATATATTGCCTGCACTAAACTTAGGTTATTATCACTAAAAACAACTGAGAATGCTCAACAATCCTAGGGTAAAATGATCTGCAAAATGGAGAGGCCTGTTAGTAAATTACTCCAGGGAAAGCTCAGGGGCTTACAGAAGTTTTACCAAAACTACAAGATCATGGATTTTAAAACTCTTAGTTTGTTCAGTGCTCATGCGTATCAAAGGGTCACTGACAGCCTTTTCAAACTAACTTAAAAAACAAGTGAATTAAATTAGTATATTCCCTTCCGCTGCAAATTTGAGAATGTATGATTTTGACATTAGAAGTGAAAATTTAAATAGAAAAACAGAAAGGCATAATATAATTCAGGGTCTGCAAGTCGTCTGGTTTTGTTTTTACTTTTCTGAATGCCCAGGTCTACTCAGGTCCCACAAAAGGACACCTTAAGAATGAAATCTTTTTCCACAACAAGAAAAGGCTGAAGATGCTGTACTCATGAGTACAAGAAACCAAAGTCTACATAAAAACTGACTTAGCGTAACAGTAATATATGAATTTAGTGTCACCAGATATAAAGAAAAGTACACATAGAAATTGCACGAAGTAGCTCAGTTCTGCTTTTTGGAGACTTGAAACAAATGTTTATTCCATAAATTTGCAAGGCTAAAAGCTTTATATTTATGCTCACTTCTTATTTGGCTAGTATTCCTTCACTGCCTGTGAGCTCACTGACTACTTCAACACAGCCTAAGGCTCTAGGTACTTTCACAAAATAAAAAGTCATATTTAAAGCAATACACGCACTAAAGAAAACATAACATGTTGATTACCCATAGCCCCAATTTCTAAGAATCACTGGACAATGAATGAGTTACCACTTTTGAGGCAGAAAAAGTTGGAGGGATGCAGGATTAATAAATAGGCTTACTTTTTTATTCTAAAGATGGTGTTACCACATCAGACTGATTTGAGATATGAAACAAAAACTTCCACATACCTCAGACCTTTTTCATTACCCACCTTGCCAACCTCAATGAAGCCAAAGCTGGTGCAAACTGCGAGGAGACTGTGCAACTGCACATGCTTCACTAGCTTACAGAGGGTCTAAAAGACAGAGTAAAAATATTCACAGGCAGAGAAGCTTTATCTACAGTGGACCTCCTACCAGGAGCTGCCCTGGTATTAACAATGATGGGAAACATTTGCCCGTAACGATCGCTGAACAAAACTACCAGTTATCCATTGAAGACAATGGCACATTGAATATCTGCATTGCTAGCTACTCAACAGAACTTGTTTTTCATTTGATCATACAACAAAGAATTAAAATCACCGCAGATGGATGCGGCTTCTTTTTTGTGTAGAATTTATTATATGTTCTGTTCTCTTTGTCACAATATTGAAGGGGAGGTATTGTTAACATAATTTCACCACTGTCCTCAGTAAAAATGAGTCTAATTAGGGTGAAATGGTATTTTATTCACTAAGAAAACAGACATCCATCCTAAATTCCTTTCAGTGACTAAGGCATGATGACACATTTGGCATTAATTACATAGTGGTGCTATAACACTTATTTGCAGGACTGACTGCCACTAAAAGATATTTTCCTACTCCTACCTTCAGAAAATCTCTAGAAATAATCAGTGTAACCTGCAATCAGTGTAACAAATCAATTTCCAAGGACCAGAGTGCTTTGGAATATCTACTGTTATAAATAAAAAAGCACCGAGGGCTTATTTGCTCTTGACCACATTGAGAAAAATCATTCTGTCTCACTGCCTCCTCTTCCTTCCTGAAATCCTTCCCTTGTTCTCCAGTGTGTCCACAAGGTTGCTGGAATTATCATTTGCTTTGCCTGACACTCATCATATTTCATCTCCTCTTTGAATCTCATTTACAGGTTTCAACCTCCCTTCCCAAACTTCCTGTCTTTACCCTTCATGTCCATACAACACCTCTGTCATCGCCTCCAGTGCCTGCTTTGGCTCTAGACCTTTGGGCTGTCTAGACAGCTGAGGTAAAAAAATTCACCTCAGTACTTTTTTCAGAAAATATACAAATATATTATTCAGGATACTACATGTCAAAGCCTGGGGATTAGGACAACACAGGCATACATGTGAATAACATGCTGCTGAAAAGAAGGGTAAGACCACTGCGAGATTCCATCTGCTACCAGCAAGCTGTTTCTAGCGACAAGCATGAAAAGACTATGATTAACAGTCTGGACAACAAAAATTGCTATAAGGATGATTTTTTTTTTTTTTTTTTTAATTTCAGTGCTTTGAATTTCCTTTATTTCCTTTTTGCAGTAATGACTGGTATAAGCATATAAGCAATGTTACTCCAGCTATAACATAAAAAATCTGGACAGCTCCAGATACCTCTTAGCCATCCTGTACTGAAATGCCTATCTTAAAGCATCAAGCAGTTATGAACTATACTGGAAGAAAACTGCCCTTAAAATCTTTTTTCTCAGAACTTTACTTCTCTTTCCAATCCTGCAAGTAATTCTAACAATGAAAATGGTAACACAGAAGTTGTTAATTTATTATACCTGACCTAAAAATGCAAAATTTATCAGCCTGTCTCAACAATCATTGTAATAATTGTCAACAAAATCAGCAAAGTCCTTGTTTCCATGTGCCTCCCCGGGATCATATGTATTACCCAGTGTACCCAATACCCTGTTTTTGTCTCAGATGTGAGGAAGGCTGAAGCTCCAGCTGGAATTTTTTACAGCTGTAAGAGCTGACCTAATACTGTAAAGGTGGCAATCCAGAGTTGGTCCTCTATGCTGCCCGACGACCTCAGCTTGAAAACATCAAAGTGGATGAATGCTAAGAGAACGCTCATTGGAGTTTGTTAGCTTGGTCTGTGGTCCCCAAACTCCTGGAGTTTTCAATATGCATAACATTTCCTCCCTATTTTCCAACTTGTAATTTTTGGGCTATAAAAACTATTTTCCCCACTCTGAAAGATTACACATCTCACTGGTATGTTATTGTTAGAGGAAGACACAATAAAGGAGGACATGTTATGAAATACATAGGGGAAAAGGTTGGGTAGAGATGGAAACGAAAAAGAACACTGAGCACAGAACTAAAGTGAAGCATTTATTAGTAAGAAAGGAAAAACTGAGGGAATGATTAAAATATTATTTTCATATTTATATTTCCATAGGCAATAGAAAATTTGTTTGTAACTGCAGCTAAGTATAATAGAGCAATGTGAGGCATTGCTGGAAAGTTATTATTGACTGCTTTTATCACTTAACATACTGAGAAGGCAGAGAATTTCTATTAGCTGGAGAGCCTTCAAAACCTATTAGGACTCTGTATTCTTGAGCACAGAAATTCAAAGTTCAACTTATATCAACATATATCATCCTACCTCAATTTCTCTACCTGTAAAGCACAGACACCCTATTTTCAATTTCTTTACCTGTAAAGAACGGAGACAAATAGCTGCCTTCCTGAGCTGTTGAAGTTCCTCTAGCTAATCTTGAGCATGCTTTGAAGTAAACATAGCCATGCGCTATAAGCAGATTATTATTAGATGTATCTGTCATTAAAGGATATCATAGAGTAGTTAAATATCTTCTTTACTACTTCTTGAAGAAAAATCTAGTTTAATTTTTGTCACATTTGGTAGCCTTTGCTAGGATTACCAGTTCACCAGCTGGACATAGGCTAACAAAGGAATAAATTAAATGAGTGACTGGTCCATGCCAGGATATATGAAACAATGAGAACAGTGAACCTTAGTAGTAAATTAAGCATGCCAAGTTACATGCAAATATAAACCTTTTACAGGGGCAGCAGAAGTTATTAAAGCAACAAAGCTGTCCCCCAGTTTTCCAAGTTTAACTAGAATTGTGCAGGATTCCTAACAACACAAAATACAACATGCAAAAAAAATTAAGAAGTAACAGATGCTGCCAGGCTTCCAGAATATTTTCCTGCTGATGGGAACAGAATCATCCTTCATGATTTTACAGACTGAAGCTCATTACTTTGATCAGCTTCTGCTAGAAGTTTACAATGGCCAGGGCTATTCCTAACAACATCTTTTGCAGGTGTTGGTTTTGTATTTCCTAGGTATACACAGAAAGAAGAATCACATACATTCTATGTTGCAACCAGTTGTTCTTTCAGATACATGTTTATTCCGTTTGTTTGCTTTCTTCTTTTTTTTTTTTTTTTTTTTAATTGGCAAGACTTCACAAACATGTTTGGGGAAGAAAAACAGACTTAAAAATCATTATTATAAGTCAGTGCAGACTGTATAATAGAAAGACTTCTACTGAAAGTAGGAAAGTATGTAATCTTGTTATGAAAAAAACTAGCCAAACTTCACCCAACCATAGGATGTACCTGCAACTTGTGAAAGGTCACACCTAATTTCCACAACTCAGTGTCACTTTTAGTCACTTTCATACTTCCTAATATGTAAGATGCAGCCAGCAGAAGACGCTTGCTACAGAAATAATGTTATAAATACACTCCTGAATGGGATATATTTATAAAAATGTAAGAAAACACAGGATTTTCAATATACCTTTCAGAGCAGATTAAGGCACTGCCCTTCAAATTTATTGTGGTCCACATTTCAGACAGGGTATAACAAATAAGCACAAGAGGAGAGGAAAAGAGAGAAGTGGTTACAAAAAACAATGGATAAAATAATGAGAATATGTATGATACTCAGTAAGTACCTGCAGGAATTCATATCAGCAAAAATACCTGTCATAGTAGAGTCTCATCTCAAGTGCCTATAACTCTCAAGGGACTAAGCAGCCTTGATAGATTCTATGAAATAGAGGATTAGGAAAAAGAAACAAAATGAATGAAGAAAACAACTTGAGACGTAGCAAAAGTAAATAAAATGGAATTTGAGAGAGCAGAACAATGGAAGAAAAGAGAACAGGAGGGGGGGGGAAAGTTTATTCTAAAGCTTCCTTCTCTGTCATGATAACACTATTGCATTCTTTATCAGCCAGAACCACATGGTCAGATTTGATTTTTTCTTCATACCCTGAGTCTGAAAGAATCAGAAGAATGCCACTTATTCCTCCATCCAGCCACTAAGAGGCAAACTTTTCTCTCTCCTTACTGCCAGCTGGTCTCCGAAGATTAATTCACCTTTCTCCTCTCTGAATTTATTCTCAGTTTCCCAAAGTCGTATCATATGCAAGTGGCCTAGATTACCACATGAAACTTCTTTGTTAACTTAACCAGTTCTTTGATGTTTCTTATTTTGCACATTCACTAATATTTTGACGTAAAAGCCTACATCGTTGCCCTAATTGCATATTTGTACTCTCAAGCCCTGAAATTTGCATTCCTGCACGACCACCTCTATTCAGAAATTTTTTATCTCAAAGTTGACTCTACTGAATCATTTACATACCCTGTCACATCATGGGAAATCATACCAGTCTTCTGTGAGACACCATGGCTGCTTTAAGTTTTGCCAAAGACTGCTGCCAGGATCAACAGAAATTAAAAGTGCTTTGTGGATTTAGTCATTGTTCTCCATAGAGAACTCCATCCCCACATGACTTCTGTAAGAGAGAGAACAGTTTTTAATGTCAAAAGACTACGTAAAATGGAGCTAAATGCAAATGTATTCCCTCTTTATCATCTTATGCAAATATAAGCCCATTTACATCAGTGGTGTACCTTGCAACAAGAAGAAAAATCTGTCAGCTTTTCTTTTATTGAATATAGTCCATTAGTTTTTATATCACTAATTTTGTTCTTTCATTTCTTGTTTCCTATAGCTACTACTGCTTAAGGTTACTCAAAGATAATTGGGGTTTCACTTCCCATGTGAAAGCACTAGTTAAAAAGCTAAATAGCCTTGAAACTTCTGCATTTATTTGATATTACCTACTCCTCAGTAAGTCCTACCAAGATTAAACAAATTCTCTTAGGGACCGTGTTAAGATATGAACAGATTGCATGGATTAGGATGACTCTGTGCATTCTTTTGTATATCTGCTTCCTCCCTCCTAGACGGATTCCCAAAAGTTTAAATAATGCATATGGCCTAGTGATCTTCATAATATATCCTTACCTTCTAATTAGTTCTGCATACGTTATTGCAATTAGCTTTCTGCTATAGAAGACGTTGAAGGAGGCGGGAAAGCTGCGCTTTCATTTTCTCAATGAACATAAATAACACGTTTCAAACACCTTTTATTCCAAAGTGAACCTTAGTCAAGGGTTCCCTCTATCTAATGAAACAGAAATGAAATTCAGTGGTGCTTTCAGGGGCTCCCTTTACTAAGAAGGGGGTACAGACACCCTCTTGTGGAAGCTGCCCAGCGTTCTATGTGAGCAATAGAGCAGCGCTCTCATCTCAGAGCACAAAACACACTTCCYGCGGACAGACACTCTGCCTCCTTTCTAAAGAGCCCCAAGCCTTGCTTTTATACTAATCCCCCTTTTTTCAGAGGGATTTAGGTAAAACTTGGAGAAAAATGGCCGATTCTGTATCATTCCATTCCACTGAAAAGAGCAAACAGGAGGACGCTTACAAATACTTAGAAGTTATTTCAGCAAGAAAGTTATTTATCCCCAGAACAGGTGTTCAAAGAATGAATAGCCTAGCTTTTCATTTTGGACTAGCAAATACACTGCACATTGCAATGACCATTTTAGTAATTTTGTTATTTATTACATTATTTGTGCTCTGTCTGTTCCTTGAGTCCTCAGCATTATATTGAAATACCATTTCTCTCCCACAGCTCAAAGAAAAGGTACCAACCAAGAAGTGCTAATTTACTAACCAATAACGACAAAGAAATACCAAAATGTTGGACACGATGATCTTAGAGGTCTTTTCCAACCTTAATGATTCTATGATTCTATGATTCAGAGTCTCAAATTAGAACAGTTGCCAGGGTCTTCAGACATATAAAATATTTTCTGTAGGCTGTGATGTCTGACATAAATACACTGCTAGAGTAAGGTCATCCAAATCAAAACCATAAATAGTGGAATGGTGGCAGAAAATGTAAAAACAATTACAATACACATGTTCTTTTCCCCTTAGGACAAAAGATTCTCATCATGTTCCTTTTTGTTATGCCAGAAATATTTAACTGATTCATATTTTGTGGTATAAATACATAGGTCAGTTTCTGTTCCTGTTTCTTAACAGTTCATTTTATGTAACATACAGATTCATTTGAACCAAAGTAAAGTATTCTGATCTCCAACATTTCTTTATCTCTAAACCTTGACTACCACAAATAAACTTCTGATGTGGGCCCAGTGGGATACAGCTTCTAACAAGCAAATTTAGCAAAGGTTTGAAGAAGGACTGACATGCATCTCTCGTGTTATTTGTAAACGTCCTTACTTTGCTTCAAGGGTCTGAAGCAGATATTTCCACTATGGAAAACTAAGGGAACAGACTGTTTTCTATCTTAACACTATCATCACAGGGAAGTAAAATCCAAAGGGAGAGAAGTGATATAACTGGGCCGTGATTGATGCATGTAGGCAATTCACAACAGAAGATAAGGATCATGCTGCAGGCAAGGCTAAACAGGGAAGCAAAGGCAACCCTAAGCACTATCTATAGTTAGCCCTAAAGTGGGAAGAAACAGAATGATCTGGGTTCACAAGAGGTCATGCAAAAATGTTGCTTTTCAGTTTCAGGGGCAGTAGGTTCACATTGGCAGGACAGCATGCTTGAACAACCCCCATAGTCAAAGTCAGCTAAAGTCATGGAGTTTAGGCCTTTTTTTCCCCTACAGTCAATCATGCTATTGCTTTTTATATGCAAAAATTGCTAACAAAAAGCAAATTTCAAAATCTCAAGTATGAGTATTCATGGAAACCAAAGTTTAAACAGATCAGTAAACAAGAGAGACAATGACCTGATTTCCACCCATTATAAATAGGACCACGCCTCACCCACACTGATTTTGTGTCAGCGCCTGTGGGTGATGACAGAACTTTGTAGTTCAGTAAATGCAATGCACTCGATATATTGGAAGTAGGGTGGAACATCACTTAACAAAAGTCTCTTCAAGTAGATCCCTGGAAAGTAGTACTTAAAAAAAGTCAGATGAGGTCATATCATGTGCATTAAATACTGCAAATTAAATATAAACCTTTTGCCTAGCCAATGACACGGCCAGTCTCATTGTTCTGGTCATGATACCTTGGACAGATACTCCATAGCTTGAAAAATAAGAATTTTTAAATTGCCTGAGGGCAGACATACATAGTCCACATTCCTGTGAAGAGATAAATACAAGAAACACCGTGGCTTTGTTAATGGTGTTTCTGCTTGCACTAAGACACACAATAGTTCTCAGCTGAGCTGTTTCTTGCCGATGAAAGTATTCCAGCTTCTTCAGAGTCAATACAGATCTCTTTGCATAATACAATGTTATTCCTTGGAGACATACTTTAATATTTCTATATTCTTTTCATAAGTTACTGCTCCTGAAATGACAACATTTTTCTGAGAGATTCGGAGCTCCAGTGGTTTTTCAAGCCCACCTCCTGAATAAGATTTAGCCAGGCAGAGGATAAAATCTTCAGATAGCTAGCATGATTAGTCATGATGAAACAGCTCAATCTGAAGAGAAAATATTCCATTATACCACAATTTCTCAAAAGGGCATACTCTGTACAAGTCTAAATTAGAGACCAGTAGAATGAAAATACCATGGAGATGTGGATAAATCCAAACTTTAATTGGCAAGTGTTTGGCGGTCTTAGATGCATCGCAAATGATTCCTTCCCCCTTTCCTCTCTCTCTAGCAGAATCTTTTGGTTATAAAACACCAAATGAGAAATCATAGCAGTTTTGGATATCTTCAACCAGATCTAGTATCGGGAAACTTTCCACTTGTGTACCTACATCAGCAAACTTACTGCCAATACAACACACAAGCATCCTGCTCCCCTTTCTTGTAAAAGGTAAACTGAGAGGCCTGTTCAATGGATTACTACATTTCAGAAATTACTATACCATGAACAGGTTGATTGCTCCTCAGCAACAAGCATTACAGGAAAACTCCACACTGAAATTCACAGCCAAAATGGGAGACATCAGTACAAGCCCTTAAATCTTATCACATATAGTAATTAATTCTTTTTGTGCTGTGAACAGATGAGTGTTTGGGGAATAGGTTAGAATAAGAAACTGAAGTTATATTATTAACAAGCAGATTAATCACTTTTATAGCCAGAAACCTAATAACAGCAAAGAAAAATGATAGCTATGCTCTGATTCATAGCATGTGTCAGAATAATGCTAGTGTGAAATAATAAAATGAAAAGAGACAAATCATCCCGAAGAACATATGTTTTACTCCTGTGCAGTTTTATTTAGTCTGTGTTGTTAATCAAATTTGGCATATTCATAATTTTCAACAGGAAAACAAAGGAAAAGAGGAAAAAACATAGATATCCTCCCAAGGCAGCAAAGGCAGGTATTAAAAATATTCTCATCCAACCTGCATATGATTAAACATTGTTTTAGTATTTTTTTCAATATGAATAGAATAATAAATAAATTGCCAAACAGCAGATACAAGTAAAAATCACGTTTTCCATCATGAAATAAGAAGGTATATGAGTGGAAGAGCTCACAGAAAAACTTAATGCTCTGCCACTTCCTCTGAATAAAGATGGCATACCTCTTTCTTGGACTTAATTTATGTTCATATCCATTCAGACCTTGCCCTTTTTGCCAGATTTGACTGAACGATAATTTGTACTACTGATTCATACCAATGCATTTATATATTAAAGTATTTAAAACATCCTCTGTCTCACACATTATTGACAATCTTAAGGCAATTAAAAGCCTAACCAGCCCAGCCTTTTACGTAAACTAATGGCTTAGACAGCTCTATATGCTATTTTAGGTTTTCTCAACCATCTAGTTCTCTTTCATTTAAAAAAAAGAAAAAAAGAAAAGAGAAAGGGGAAAAGAGCTGTAACTCTAGAACAGTAGGGGAAGAGTCTCTGAACGTACACTAACTATAATTTTATTTAACAAAGACTTAAAGAAAAAAAGGGAAATACTAATGTTTCCAATAAACCAAATATACCTTTCAGTCTGGTCAAATTGTATGCTGGCATAAGTTAAGACACAAAACATGGACCAATTCTTTCACAAGTACAGCTTTTCTTCACACCATTTAATACTGCAAACAACTGTTAGGACCAAACATAGATTTTTATCTGCTTAAAAGGAAACTGAGACGAGTTGAATAGACCCGTAWCCTTTCCTGCAGGAAATTTACAAACAGGTTTAGGGAGAGCTCTGTTTGTTTGTTTTCACGGAACATTATGCAATCAGAAATGAAAGTCTTCCAGGTGACAAGGACAGTCACAGCATAATGCTACTAAGAGATGCATGGAGATATTTCTGAACACAATTACATTTTGAGTACAAATACCTCTTTCTATGTAATATTTGTATCAGAATCTATAAGTAACTACGCACAGACAGTGTATAAGGCTACAAAACTACGGATGTTTTCTGTGAACTCTCTATATCAGCTACACGCACAGTGAGAGAGAGTGCATGTATTCTTCTTAATAATACAGCTGAGTATAATACATAGTTTTATAACAATGATTTATTACTGAATATTGATTTAAAAGTGGCTTAATTCTGAAACAAAAAAATCAAAAAGATTTAAAGCTTCTTAGACATTGCACATTGAGATAAGCAAAAGTAAATAGTTTAAGTTCAAATATATTATGCAGCTTTAAACAAAAGTGTGATAAATACACTTTATTGTTTGCATACCAGTGTGATTTACCAGTCACCCTAATCAAAACCTTAGCTCTGTGAAAAGCATGAATATAATTTTAAGTGCTAAGTAGAAATTACAAGCAACACAGGAAATCAATTAAATCTTTTCTTCTGAAAACACTTCAGATTTCAAATCACATCTGATACTTCCAAAAGTATTTTATATTCGGCCAAGATAAACAAAGTTTCCTTCCTATTTCAATGAAACAATTTCAGCATTGCTTCTAACACAGCTAGGTGTAGGAAAGCGTCGCTTACCAAAACTGGCCACAAAGTGGTGCTATTTGAACAAAAATGGATTTTATTTCGTCCTCCAAAGGTTTGGGTTGTGCTGAATAACTTTTTGTGTAATGACCTTTGGTTTAAAAAACAATCCACAGAAGAGCCAGGTTTCATGTGACTTGTTGTCAAAACTGGCTGATGATGTCATGTAGCCCAGCTGTCCATACAAAAGTAATTTTCTTCTAAGCTTTTATAAGTTGTCCAGCATTGAAACCTTACAATAGTAAGCTTGCATGAAACCCATGACAGTTGTAAAGGGGTTAAATGTCCCGTGCAAGGATCTACACCATCATTGAAAATCACTGGCTTAAGCTATCTGGAAAGTAAACACATAACATATTCACTTAGCTTATCTTGCCATTGTAGATTTCGAAACTAAAATAACTACAAACTGAAACATTTGTAATCAAAATATTCGCCTAATGCATTCACAATATTCTCCAATACTGTAGTGTTAGTGTCATGAACTCATTTGTTGCGTTAAGCTGATGCACCTCCTTGACCAATACAGAGCGTAAAAGGCTACTTGATTGTAAATAAAGCCCCACGCTAAGACTATAGCTTGGCACAAATTCTTGAATTTCAGCATCTTCCATTTGTACAACTATACCATCACACGACTGAACCAGGAACAGAAGTACTTCCACGTACAAYGAGGCCGGCAAAGGCATAAGCGTTACGCCAGGGGATGAGAAACCCGCAGGCAGGCTGAGGGGATGGGGAGCCGCCGKGGGCCCAGCAGCACCGCTGCCCTCTCAGCACAGCCCTGCAGGGAGGGGCTCAGCCCAACCCAACCGCCCCAAAGCCTCCTGCTTTCAGAGCTCCTGCCAGACTGGGCAAAACCACAAGGGAACCCAAATAATTGCTCCTGTGCCACTTGCACTAACCCCACCCGCGCTGGGCATGCCCAAGGAGGGGCAGTCGGCTTATCTGAACCGGTTTTAACATTTATTGCATTTTTTCCCCCCTCTCAGGATCCCCCGCAGGCGCCTCCTCCCCCCCTCAGTTTTTGGGCCGCGCCGCCGCTGGGCAGAAAGAGCCCGCCCCCTCCGTCACGCTCGCTCCCGCTCATTGGCGGGCTCTGCCCCTCCAGCGCCCAATCGCTAGCTAGAGCGATCGCCATGGCGACAGGGCACGCCGTGMGGCCTAGGCGCCGGCCATGGCCGCCTACAGGCCCGGGGTGCTCATCGGCAACTGGGAGGAGGACGCGCGTCTGGAGGAGGTAGTGGTGGAGCCGGGCCCTTCTCTCCTCTGTGGCTCCCAGAGGGCCTCGCCTGCCTCTTCACCTCACGGTGTTTCCCCCTAATTCTTTAAATTCAGTTTAAACCTGAGATTGTGAGTGCTGGATAACATGTCTGCCCCCTCTCTCCTTTGCAAGCAGGACCGTATGAGGGATTTTATGCATAAAAGGGAACGAGGAGAACTTTTAATACAGAAAATGAACAAACTTCAAGATAATCTTTTAAAGAAGGTAATTTTTTAAGAAGGTTATGTCAATCTTCTATGACTCCACATAGAATGGCATAGCTGTATTAGTGTTCTTTATGCATTAAGAATGCTATGGATTAGCATTTTGTATGCTAAAATACTTCTGATATTAGGTTCAGATAATTCTGTAAAAATTATGTATATTTTAATTTAGATRCAGCTATCGGTATCTAAGGATGGATTTGTTCATTTTGGAGACACTGTGATGCTTTTGAACCCAGACAACAGATCCTCAGTGGACAATTACCCTGGAGTGTGCAGCAGGCTGACTTTGGCAGTTAATCTGGATGAAATATCCGTGTATTCGGCCAAATCATTGCAAGCCCCTTGTGGAGTTAGCGCAGTCGAGAGTGTGGACCCTGTGGGTCGAAATACTTTTTGTATTTTAAGGTTTGGTACCATTATTCCGAGTTGTTTTCAATTATTATGTTAGCTTTCAGTATCTTCTTTTGAGAAATATGCAATGAAGTTTGCTAATATACATATGAATTTGAGTAAGGTTAATTTATTTAGGAAAGAGCCTTTTAACTTGGGTCATGCATTATATTTGATTCTTCTCTGCATATTACTGTGAATAATTCCAAGTAAGTTTGAATCAGCTTAGAACTGGTGTGAAAACAGAATCGAGTTCACTGTATCATTTGGTAAACTGCAGCTGTTTGTAATGCGGTCATATTTCAGCTGTAGCATACAAAACATGTCCAAAAAGCACTTAGTTTTATTATTCATTCTCCTGCAAATAAGGTCTTTGAAGCAGAAATTTGTGTCCATGCTTTTGCTGTACATGAAGCGGACAGTGTTTCTGTTGTCCTAAAAAAACCCCTAACCAAACAGCATATTCTCTCCCTCAAAGACATTTAATTCCAGCTGTTTGTGGGAGAAGAAACAGAAGAACAGGGTCCTGCTCAATAGTGGAAGGCTCTGAGTGCCTGTATTTAACAATAATAATAGTGCATAAGAGTACAAACTAACCCATATAATCTTGATCGAGCAAAACTCTTTGGGTTAGACCTAAGAAAGAATTTTGATGCCAAGAGCATAATTTAGGCCTTCTAGAACTGCAACCAAAATTTTTTTGCTTAGCTGCTGTCTGATCTTAGAGTTGTTGGCACTGAATGCTATCAAGTCCCTCATTAACTGACTACTAAGTTCATCAGCTATATAAGTTTTTTACGCTGAATGTACTCAGAAAGCCTAGCTCTTAATTTAGTGATTCTTTAATGTAAAATACAGAAATCATTCTGGAAATAGGGATATACCAGCATGTATATTGATGTAATGGACCAAATTACTGAACATCAATTACATATATTATTAGCAACGTATGTTAAGTTACAAACACAAACACACACTGTTCTGCTTTTAGTCTGTGATTTTTCAGAGGCTTGCATTAAGTATATTTTAAAGGCGGTCTCAGTGCTGAATTGCCATTGATTTTTCATTGGACGTTATCTTTCCACTCTGCATGTTAATGAATACATCATAAAAAGTAATCAATACAGTCTGTTTCTATTCTGTTAAATATTTTAACCAGTAAGTCAAGTATGAAATGTCTTTTCAATTAAGACCAAAACAAAACAAAAAAATAATAGTAAAGCTGATTATTTGAATGTCTCTCTTCCTTTTTAAAATTTTAACAGTGTTGATGGAGGTGCAGTGGGTGAACCGATTAGATTTGGGCAAAACTTTGGTCTTGGGACAACAGGAGGGTTTTCTGATCAAGTGGTAAGGCAATAGAGTTGCAAATGGCAATTGTAGCATATACTGATAGTGTGCATTTAATACTCTACATATATATATATATATATAAAGCTGTACAGTGGTTCAACATCTTAGCTTTACAGAACAGATACAGAATCATACGTAGATCAAGATAAGCAGTACCTATTTAGAAAGTTTATGTAACTTGCCTGAGATAGGTGTGTAGGCCAAGGGGGCTGTCAGCCAGAATGACTGGATAAAGGAGATTTTAAAAAAGAAAAGAAAAAAGGAAATTAAAATTAGCTTGTGAATCGTGAAAGAATTCATCATTAGAATGAGATTTTTTTTTTTACTTTTTCTATAAATAAATCCAAAATGAGAAGATTTCATTCCTTGTGAAGATAAATCTATAGTAGGTGTATGAAGTAACATACTGTTCTATCATTCTGAGGGAGCAGATTTCTATTAAATGTTAAAGTTRTTTCCCTCTGCAAGTTAGAAGCAAATAAGACATTACATGTTATGTATGCACGCAAAATAAATCACCACAACTTTGAAAAAATTTTCCCTTTCAACAACTACTTTGGTGAGAGAGAATCTTTGGAATGTAAATTCAATTTTAAATGAGTATTCACCAGTCTGCATATAGAACCACTACTTAATGAGTTTATCAACAACATAGAATCTGTGTTATGGGTTTTGTTATGTGTAGCTTTAGCTTGCCAGACTGATTTTTCAGGAGCTGAGAGAAAATTGTTTGTGTTGAAAAATAATTTTTAAAATTACATATCTTGTTTCTTTTGTATTTATACTGTCCTTAATATATATTTTTATTTACAGTTATATCTAGCAAGTGACCATAAATCATTTATAAGATTTGCTAAAAAATCTTACCTTCAGCAAGTATTTTTGACTGATGAGCTTTCCTATTTGACTCACTGGCAAGCTACCTTCTTGGATCCACAGCTGCGTCTTGAATATGAAGGATTTCCGGTTCCTGTAAGAAATTAAAACTGTAGAAAATGTTATGAAGCCTTAATTGAAACAGTAGATAGAGTACTTAAAAAAAAGTTATGTCCATTTTATTCACATATTTTCCTTATGTAAGTTCTGACCTGTAATTTTAGGAAGGGGGAGAGGGAAGGAACACGCTCTTTAACCAGGGAATCTGCATATACAACTATTAGGTTCTGGTGTTCATTTTGAGGTTGACTTGCTCAGTTTTTCTCACCAGAATTTTTTAAAGGTCGACACTATCATGTTGCGAGGATGCAGTACTTGGAATCTGCTTTTMAGGACTTCTGAGCGCTAAATTCCATTTCCAGTATTAGGAGCTGTGATTAATTAAGAACTCCTGTACCTTAAATTTCAAAAGCATTAAAAAAACCCCCAAGGCATCTGAATAAGTGGATGCTTTTCCGAATGTGGTTTTTAACCTTTTGTGAATACATTAAGCAGATGCAGTATCTTCCTGTTCCACATAACTGCTAGGTTTCCTGAAGTGCTGGGTGTATAGCAAAATATCACAAGTATAACTGTTCCTCTACAGCCTTGAACTGTGACTCATTTACATGAAATAGCTCACTAACAAACACAGTCAGAATTATGTAATTGTCAAATACAACATTCTTTCTTCACACTATTGGTAAATGGGGGTGAGTAAAAATTAATTGTTATATATAAAAAATTGCAGATTTGTAAAATATAAAGGTCCATTTCTAGGCTGTGCCCCCAAACCATCTGTAAGCGGAATTACCCTGATGGCACAGGCCACTGGAATGACTCTATTACTTGCCTTTTTTTTTTATTTTATTTTTTGAAGTGCCCAGCACAAGGAAGTGGAATGGAGTGTATTGGACAGGAGAGCGTGTCTGACCTGAGGGCTAAGCGTTTGGCTGGTCTGAGCTGTTAAGACAGTTGTGTTGAGAACTGAGAGGCTGTAAAATATCTCGCTATCAAAGTACAGCAGTCTCAGAGTGATACGGAGCAATGTACGCTTACACTAAGCAATAAATCAAAGCATTTAATTTGAATAAGAATAGTTAAAATTAGTGTTAAAATGTCTGTCAAGTGTCTTCCCTTGTTGTTTTTTTTCCAGGCAAACTCTAAAATGATTATTACTCATTGCCATACTAATCGGAGCTTAGCTGTTCCAAAGAACTTTTGGACAAGGTAAGAATAATTTGTAACTGGCGGGGATGTGCACAATGATGTGCCAACATAGAATCATAGAATCATTAAGGTTGGAAAAGACCTCTAAGATCATCACGTCCAACCATCAACCCAACACCACCATGCCCACTAAACCATGTCCTGAAGCGCCACATCTACACATTTTTTGAACGCCTCCAGGGATGGTGACTCCACCACTTCCCTGGGCAGCCTGTTCCAATGCTTAATCAAGGATTACTGTAAGAAGCAAGATAGTTGCTTTAGGAACGCACTGAGGAAATGGAAAAGAACACAGAATGCACATTCTCCTTTTCCTTGTTTTATTTCTGGGCTGTGATGTGTGCCACTGTGTTGCTGCAATCAGCTCAATCTTACTTGTTTTTTTTCTTTTTAATTCATATTATATCATGCTTCTAGCCTTCTCTAGTTTCTTGGTCGTTCTCCCTTTGAATATCTTCAGCAATTACAGTTGTTTGGGGTTTTTTTTAAGAAAAAAATGGTATGCTGAGAAGTGTAGGGAGTAAGAGAACTAAATAAAAACACACTGCATAAAACTGTATATTGCTTATGTCCATATGAATCAATCTCTCAACAAATTGAAGTTAATCCAACAATTCAAGTTACTATGCATGCATTAAATTAATATTGATTAAGCATTGTTAAGGAGTACACCAATTGTTTCCCATTAAATTCTGAGCAAGATCTGACTGAGGATTTGTGTCAGGTTTTTGAGGCTGAAACAAGGTCTGAAAGTTTGAGGCTGAAACAGTTATTAAGTAGCCAGAGTCTTCCTCAGAAAGAAATGGTGATGTGAATGGTGATGAGAACCTAACCAGCTTGTACCTACTGACTCGGTGTATCAGTGCCTTATACTGATGGGGCTGCTTTAACTCTGAAGCTAGAAAGGTGGCATTTCCCTTTGATTTCAAATTACTAAATTATTCATAGGAAATAAGATGGGCTACTGTGTTTCTTATAAGGATCTGATATTTGAAAGCRCATGGTGATATTTCTGAATAAGCCAAGAGAAACATGAGAAAACCTTGAACAATTTACAGATAATGCAGATTTGCTGAATTTGTGTATATATTAATTCCCCCTGCCGATCCCCTTTTCTTTGACTTTGCAGGTCTTACTTTGGAAAAGAATATGAAGTAATTTGTCACACTTACCTGGACTCCCATAAAGCTGAAGAAGATAAGAATTACTGGGTAATAGTTACAGGAAATCCCAGCGATGAGGACGGTACAATGATTGATAGACCCAACCCTCACCCAGGCGGGATCAGAAAGAATGAGTTTCATGAAAAGACATAGAATATAAAAATCCCAGACTACAACCGACAGAGGTTGATGAGATTCTGATTCTTGTTTTTTCTGTTCAGATTTTAGAGATGTTTGTTTTAAAAACAGAAATGAAAGTCTACCGTTAGTAATATTGCATAATCGCATTAGCTCATCAAGGTTATACAGTGGGCAAAAACTAACAAAATTTGATGAACCATGCATGTCAGTGATGAACATCAAAAATTCATGAATCGGGAAGGGTTCATTTTCCCATTTTCATGTTAACTGATGGCAAAAGATGTCAGAATCCAGGAAATCTAATATATTTTCACTACCTTACTGGCCTTCAGGGTGTATTTAACCAATTCTTCCAAAACCAAAAGAGTGTCACACTTTTAAAAAGAATGAGTGTACAGTTTCCAAAACACTGAAAACCAAAATCATGCAAGCTATCATGGGATACTTTGACATTTAAAGTTCATCTGAAATGAAGTTGGTTGTTGAGCTTGTTCCACACTCTTGTCTAGCACAATATTGCCAATTATTAAAAAAATCACAAGAGGTCTCTTTATCTCGAGATTGGCTTCAGATTTATGGGTATTAATTAAAAAAGGTATAAATTGAGTTGTTTACCTTTGTCCATGTATTCTAAACATTTAAATGCCAAGTAATCCAGAACTTAAGCACAGTGATACAGACTAGAGACTTCTGACAGACTTATCCATGTGTCACCATGTTCCATTTGCCCTCTACCCTCAGAATTTTTCAATCCATCATCATTTCTACCAAGTTTGACAGCAAGGTAAAATTGTCAAAGAAAATTAAGCCTCCACAAATTTCATGAAAATAAATCCCAAAGTATAAAAAGAATAAAGGACACTGTAAGTTTATCCAATAAGAAAAAGATTGTAGTCTATATTCATAGCTAATTAGACACCAGAGAATCCACATGAAAAAAATGGCCATAGGATGGTAAAAATTTCAGCTGGAACTCACATTTTCTTGTACAACAAAATCAACCAAGCATGAGATGCAAAGACATGGAAAACAGGTGTCATTACTTCATAGAGTTACCTGTCTTTATATGGAAGCTGAAACAGCACCACAGAGAATCTTCTTAATGTATGACATTCCGTTCTATCCATTTAGAAAGCTACCCGTATGCATATTCTGTTCCTTACTGCACAAAGTGAATTTCTGAGTAAAATACTACATAAATCGCCATTCTTAAAAAGGATTCCAAAGATCTTCAATATACAGAAAGGTCAAATAAAACTTTTTAAGTTTTACCAAAACAAAACCACTAAACTTTCACAGAAGAAGGGACCAATCCAAACATCTAGCTCTATCCCAGCTAGACTATCTATATCAAACCTACTGGCAAGGCTTTAAAAGTTCTTGCCTTTATTCAATAAAAATTAAATCAGCAGACTGCAGAATAGGCTAACTAGCACTTGGCATACGGGGTCTCAGAGCAGGAGACAGATTACGGTTCTGTGACATGCAGGTTTGCTTTGGGGGAGTGTATCACAGAGGACGGTTTTTTTGAATCACACTCCTCGTGTGCAGACCTTCACAAGTCTGTTATAAATGGGGTATCATAGAGGAAGTTATCTTTAGGAACTTTTTCACTTTTTTCTTTCACTTTCTATGTAAAGATATGAAATCTGACATGTGGCAAATGATGCATGTTTTTATAGAGGCACTGTTATTACTCCAATTTACAGAGATTAAAATTCAGCACATTTTCACAATAGATTGACATAATTCTGCTTTGATTTTGTAGGTATTAAACTAGAAAAACTTGGGCTGTGTGAGTGCACGGCAGTGTTTCTAATTTGAACATTGTGGACATTTATTGGTATTAGGGATAGCTATTTTGAATCTGGCAAAGTCTCTTTCCYCTTGGTTAAATGCAAGAAACAAGAAGAGGCCTTAAACCAAAACCATTGCTGAAACAAAGCTTTGTGTGAACTCATGCAGGAATGAGAACTGTGTGGGCAGAGTGCCTTGGCCAGCTAATGTTATGGATAGGAGTGTTTGTGTGAGTGTGTGTGCATTTGTGTGGGAGAGGAGCAACGCAGACTGTATAAAAACAAGTTTTGTAAAATCTTAAAGGAAAACCAGAAATGAGTACAGAAGTAGGTAATGTTGGAATTAGGTGCTGGTTAAAAGTGTCTTGGAGACTCTTGTGTGTGTTTTGATCAGTCTGTACTCATGGGAAAGGACTTCCCGAGCTGTTGGAAAATAAACAGGATTGAATCAACAATTCCTGATTCTGTTATCAGTTTTTCTTCTTACGTAATACAATTTTAAAACGACAGATTTGTGCATAGCTTCTTATATTATATAATGCATATTTATAATTCAGCTGTTTTGTGATATCAAATACAGATATTTATCTGTTACCTAGTTTTTCTTTTAAAAACTGTTTTTTACACTTCTTAATATTGTCCACATGATGGCACCACATTTTTCTAAACAGCACAATTAATTGCTACATATGTAAAACAACCTGAAATTTTTAAATCCAAATGAGTCCCTGATACAATGGCATAAAAGCTAACCCAGTTAAATCAGGCTTGAATTCTGGGCTAGGAGATGTCATTAATGTTTCATCATGTTTTTGGAAAATAAGTTAAGCAACAATGGTAGATAGAAGAACGTAGAACATTGTGTATTACATACAATCAACTTCTTAAAGCTAATTGGAATATTAATTAATTTGTAACCAAAACATACTTAGAGGAAATTATCTTTAGGAGCTTTTTCTTTCATTTTCTGTGTAAAGATATGAAACCTGGTGTGTGACGACTGATGCATGTTTTCATAGGGGCACTGTTATTAATTACTCCAACTTATAGAGATTAAAATTCTGCACATTTTCACAATAGATTGACATAATTCTGCTTTGATTTTGTAGGTATTAAACTAGAAACACTTAGGCTGTGTAGAATGCACTGCAGTGTTTCTAATTTGGCCATTGTGGACATTGATTGATAAACACAGCATTTAATATAAAGAATTATGGGATTGAATATTAGCGCAGAATCTGAACAATCCTGCAACTGACGGTCAGAGACACAATATGGTCTAGTGGATAGGGTAACGGAGATCTGAACCAGGCTCCAGACGACCATGGTGTAGCTAAGAGCAGGCACTGTATTTCGCTTGTCGTGGTATTATGGACATGGAAATATGGACAGTGATGCTTGCCTCGTTTGCAGAGCACTTTGATATATACGAATGAAAAGCAAAATCATGTATTAAGAAAGCTTTTAAAGCTTCTTCCAAATTAGACCCAATATGGATAGCTCTACAAAGTACGTTGTGGGAAGATAAAACTCATTTTGCCTCCATTCCAGGCAGCTCAAAAGCTGTTAGCATGGAGATGATCCTGAGCTATTAGTCCTTGCTGAGGGACAGGGTGCATTAGTTCAGATTTAGTGCTGTGCTAATATAGCTTTTCATAAGCCTGAGGCACAGAGAGAAGTCACATCTGCATGTTTTGCTGTGCAGACGTGTGTTAGCAGTACAATATTGAAGTAAAGAACAGGTACTGAGAATTCAGAGAGTCAGCAAAAGCATCATCTTCCTAGTAAACTCACACACTGGTAACACTGGAAAATGAAAATCCAGTTTTAAATCTGCCTTTTCACTTTCCCTCTCTTTTGCGTGCGTCCCCAACTCATATTTCACATCACATCACTTCTCCTCTGCCACGTCATCTAGCCCAAACTTACTGATTTGCAGTGGTTATAAAGTGCTCTTCTAGCACTCAGCACAAGTCCCTGGCCCCTCACACTAATCACATTAGTATCTTCAGAGGCTGCTTTTCTTTTCAGTGATTCTCATGAAGTATTTTAGCTCAGACAGCTGATCAGAGGAGAAGGCCATATGCAGGTTTAGTAACTGGATAAAACATCTGAGAAAAAAAACAAGAAAAAAAAAGCACAGAGAACATTACAATAAGAAATTCCACACAGCAGTGGAAGAAAGTATCCAAGCACTGGAAAATTTGGTGGAGTTGGCAGGTAAGAGGGTGATTTTGATAACATCTGTGCCCACTCACCCTAAATTAATATTGCACGTCTGTTGTAATTTGGGGGGGGGGAGGGGATATTCTTTTAAAAACATAGTTGTTGCTTTATAAACACTTTGACTTTTTAATGCATGAAAACTAAACGGGACCACAAAGTAAAAATACAAATGTGAAATGCAAAATACATTAAATACAAGTGGAGATTAGGAAATCTCTATGTCATTTTGTCAGCTACACCTCTCTTCTAATTCTGTTCTGTTTTAGGCTTTATCCCAGGTCTTGCCTCCATTCTCCGCCTGACCTGCCTGTATACAGTATAGAGAGGAGCAAGCCACAGTTTGCTAGCTCCCCTCTTCATGCTGGTTTGACTTCATCCTGGAAGCCATAAAAGGGAATCTAATCTTCAATACTGCATTCCCCTGGGTAAGAGAAGGAGTGGGAAGACCTGTCACCTTGCTGGATGTGTGCTATTTCAGCAGGGATATAAGCATTCATAATAATGCCAGCTACATGATTTGCAGGATAGGTTAGCATTACTTACAATGAGAGGGACCACTTGCCATAAAGACCAAGGAAGAGCCGCCCATTTTGGTTTGTTTGGGTTTGTTTTTTTTGTCAACACTGTGTATGGAGGGTATGTAATCATAGAATAGCTATTAATGAAACAATTGACACTTCATTTTTTTTCACTGTTGGGCTTGTACAAGGCAATGCCTTTTATGCAAGAGGACAGAATCATCAGTACTGCACTAGAAAGCATTGCTACAACAGAGTCACTTTGCTTTCTCTCAAGAAGTTTATATTTTTTGGCAAGGAGGACTCAAAATGCAGTAGAATAGGCATAAACATTAAAAATGCCTGATGACATTAATACCCACATTCAATGATGAAATTAATTCATACACATGCACCTCTGCTGCATGTTGATATGAGAAGCTCAGAGAGCTAATTTCCCAACATCTGCTAAATGCTGCTTTGTATGGTACATCAAAACAAAACTAAACAGACCATCCCGTTACAGGCCAGCTAGTATATATGTTTCTATAATGCTGGTCTTGTTTTAATTATAGGCTCCTTGGGGCAGGGACCATATCTTCATATTTTTTTCATAATACCAACAACTACAGCAGAGAAGTTCAGTAAGTAATAGCATAAAGCTGTTATTAAAAGTGGTTGTAACATGACAATAAATTGAAGCGGACCTGGTGCAAATAACCAGAGATACGGGCATATGAAATCTACACATAAAACAGCGCCAAATAGTAAACTCTTAGTGTGGGGTATGAAGATGCAGCTGCCCAAGTAATTCTGACATTAATAGGAGTTGCTAGGAGAAGAGCCCACAAACCACAGAGCTGTCCCTGTGGGTCTGACAAACCCACAGAGGGGAATAAGAATTATACATGGCAGTATTTATTTTTATATATATATTTAGTTTTTTAATTATATGGCATACTAGTTAAAAATACCTAACCAATGTTAGCATAAGTCCCATTGGCAAAAGTGACACCGGTCCTGAGAAATTGAAGAGCTGTTTCTGCAGCTTATTCACATTAGAACTGTTAGGAATTAGGTTGTACGTACCTTTGGAGATCCTAATCCGATTAAGAAAATCACTTTCAAAAATGGCATTTAGCTGTTTCTGAAAATGTTACCTGCAGAATTTACAAAAACATTAAATCCCTAAGCAAAATGAAAGCAAGAAACTAGTGAATAAGCAAAACACTGAATTAAAGTATGAGTTATCTTTTCTTTATGGGCAAAACCTTTTAAAACTCCTAAAATGTTAGTTAGCGTGGATTATTGTTATAGGGTTTCTAAAAGATTAAACACAGCAGTCTGTGAAATCCACATCAGACAGCAATTTCTATCCTTCCTCCTTGGTTTCCTACCACTCCTCTTGCTTGGGCTTTCTGCCTTTTCTATATCCTGAAGAAACAACTGAGCAGTTGTTTGGGGAAAAGTTTAAGGTTCATCAGCTTTTCCGGTCTTTTTGCTGACAATTTTGGCAGCATTAGTTTAGCCAGAACACCCAAGATGTATTATAGTCTTGCAAATAACCAGTGAATTTAACTAACCATGAAAAGAGGCATATTTTTCCATATAAATATACATATATATGTATGTATATACATATATCTAGAAATAAAAATAAAAATGAATTGGCACTATATACACATACAGACACTAGGTACTTTAATGCTGACAGAAATAACATGTAGTTCAGTGTATGCAGGAGAACAATCTTTCCTCATCTAAAAATATMATTGGTTTATTTTGAAACTACCTGAACTAATTAGTTCTTTCAGTGTAATTTTAAGTGGTTGGGGAGATATTCAGGTCTGATTATAAATGGCTCCAAGGGACCACGTGGTAATCCAGAATACCACTCTAGCTACACTTACTGCTTCACCATGCCCCCTATTTTCTTATTCATCATCATTCCCCTTTCTGCTTGCTGCACAATCCTGTCCTCAAAACCAGCGGACCTCAGGTTCTACTCGTAGTCTCACAGAGAAACTAAAAAGTTGCCTAGAGATAGGCCAATTTACAAGCTGTGCTCTTTGTTCCTCCGAAGCCAGTCAGCATGATAATTCTTTCTAGAACATGTTGAGTAGAGGACCTAGATGACCTCCCTGTGTGGTCTATACTTCATAATTACAACAAAAGCAACATTTAACCTTGGTGGCATAAATTCTGTGATAAGGTCCTAATTTATTTTACTGTGTTTTCTGAATTTGCTGCCAAAAGGGCAGTCGAAATTTGCTCTTCAAAACTTTCTTATTGAAACACCCGCTTTGGATCAAACCAGGAATTCTGGCAGAAGTCAACATATTGTACAGAAATATTTATGACCAATAAAGCATTTTTAGACCTTAAATCAAACAAATGTTAATAATTTGAGCAGGATGCTGTGGTATTGGTAAAAATGTTTTCTGGGAGTCCCAAGCAGGCATAGTTGAATCCATCAGCATTCAAACCCTTTAACAGAATGGGCAGCTCGAAAGGTAACTAAAAGTGCCTTCTGCCTTATTGCCTAGAAAGGGGAAGCCAACCAGGATAAAGGAGAAGGTCTGAGTATAAAACTGCAAACCTTATAGACTTAGTGCAGTTAACGCTGGCCTAGCATGTTCCTGAAGAAAATGGTCAGCTATGGTAAGCACTGAGACAAGCATCAGAGGAAGAGGCATCAGAGGAAGAGGCAGTCACCTAGTGATTCGGTGGTCACGTAGCTGCATAGCATTACAAATTCATGCTTATCCCTGTTGTGAAGTAAAATATATAAAAGATCATAATTACAAAAGTGGGGGGTGGACTAATTTCTTAGGTACATGGTAAATTGATGCAGCTCAGGTGAGGGGCAGTAACTAACTCTGTCTTCTGTTTTTATGGCACCATTGTAGATCGGTGATCATAGTAGATAGAGGTAAAGAGCAAAGAGACTACCCAGGCCAAAAATCCCCTACGTATGAGCTTTGTATCTCCGTTCACTGTTTCAAACAAAGACAAAACTCCTTCCATTTCCCTTGCTAATACATATAATGGTAACGATAATTCTGCACTTTGTCATACATGTATCATGTGCCTTTTCATCCCTCATTTACCATATCTGTGCATCAGCATCCCTCCCTGTTAAATGGGCATAACTCTTTCCTAAAGGAAGATAGTAAGGTATTTTGTGGATGTTTATTAGGTACTATCATTGTTCTTAAGTGTCTTGGCATTCTAAAATTTACCATAAAATTTGTCTGCATATATTTGGTCTCAAATGGCACCAAATTCCACAGGCTGAATTAATAAAGTTATCACTTTTGATTAAGTTATCAATTTATGCAGACAAAAATTCTCTAGATCTATTATCTTTTCCCCACATTCCTTCTTCTGACACAAATGACAATTTGTTTAAAAGGGATCCATGTAGCTATCTCAATAATTACAATGTATGACCTTTGATACAACATAGCTTAGTGTTCTCACTGCTCATTGAAAATTTTGATGTTTCCAGAAGTACTTGTAACTCAAAATTTTCCTCTGTCCCATGCTAATTAATATCTAACTATATATCAACTGATTGTGCCATGTTAGGCGGTTATGGAATTTTTTCCTTAAGTGCTAGCTGATTTTAAACAGTATCACGCTTTGGGACTAGTGAATGGTTTCTACTGAACACTAGGCTTTATACAGCATTCAGAAACACCAACACAAATTCCTGCTTCCTATGAAATTAGCTTAACAAGGATTTGGGGAGTAACCATTTGCACTATATGGTTGATGTGTGCAACCTTTTCATCTAAGCAATTATTTCTGAGAACAGAACATTCATTCATCACAGAAAGAATTGAGGCAAAGTTGATTTATACCACATATTTGGCCTGTTACATGACACAACCATTAGCTGTTTGGTTTTAGAAGTTAAGCATTACACATAAGCCAGCAAGTGGTGAAGGTTTTTTGGTCAGCCTATGTAACCTATAGCAATTTTAGGTTTTCTGCAATAACGCCAGGTTCATGTTGTAAAGAAAGGTGTTGTCAGAATTGATATAAATGCACAATAATGATTTTTCAAATGTATTTGAAGCTATTCTATGGAAAAGAACTTATTAACATGCTGGAGTAGGGCAGCAATTTTTCCAAATGAACAGTGTAATTAAGTGAGCGCAATCCTCCTGTGTAACTGTCATGAAGAGAGTATTCGTCACCTAGAGTTCTTGTGCCTGCAACATAACAGCATCGTTGGCTAAGACAGGCTTCCTGAGGGTGGGACAATGAAGTTGAAACTGAACTGATAGGCAATGAAAGGAAGAGACATCCATGAAAACAAAATTATAGAGAAAAAGAAGAACACAAACTAAAGCTGTTCAAAATATATTTAAACTTGCAGAGCTACCTGTCCCTGGGGAGAATCCAATATGATATTAAGCTTCTGCAGGTGAACAGGGGTTATTTTCCCCACAGCAATAAACAATGATCATCTTTCCAATTTAGTAGTCATATATAGTCATAGTTATATCCTTCGATAACAGCCTATGAAGTTTTGTGTTGATACTTTTCTCCCTTGCTGATCAAAGTTAAAAAAGTTCTCTTGAAAGAGTGTTTTAGAGATCAAAAAAAAACCCCACCTTTGCCACAGTTAAAAACAGTTTGCCTCATATAGTTCCTGTTACTGCAAAAAGATCCTGGTATGATAAAGCCACTGGTTATGGAATAAAAAGTGTATTGGGTTTACATCTCAAAATTCATTAATCTATGTAACATTTGCATGTTGAGTACAATCAGGGCAACACCTAATAAGTCAAAACTAATAGCTTCACTTAGGTAAAGAAAACAAACCATTAGTGAGGTGAATCTCTTTTACCTGATTTTGCCAATTACTACATTACATTCTTCCAATCCAGAAGAACATTAATGCAAAATATGAATGGCTGGACAGGCTTTTGAAAAAAGAATTAAACAGAAACATAGCTCCTAAAATTGGTTATGAGAGTATTCACTGTTGAAATGAGATTAGCCACTACACCCAAAACAGTACGTTGTTGCTGTGGTAAAATGCATAGAGCAGAATAAACATTCCAGGAAGTTCTAACTACCTTAATGATGAACTTCCATTTAACCATATTTCTGATTCAAATGCATCTGCCTTCACATCCCAGTCCTCTGAATTCTGCCTCATGAAGGTATGTACACAGACAACAAAGAAATCACATTGCAACAATCTGCTGGAAGAAAATAAAACAAATTCTTTAGTCTCTTACTGCAAAACACGCTCCTTAGACTTCTTACAATTGTTTTCTGAACTCTTCCCACCGTGTTAACATCTGTGCTAAAACGCGTGGATGCCAGAATTAGACACAGAGTGGCTCGTTTAATGCTTTGTTCAGTAGTAAGGATGCTGTTCTTCCTTGATGCTTTTTGGCACATGCATCCATTTTCAAGGCTCCATCCAAGGCCACAGTGAGGGTGGGTGGCCTGGGGCTAGCTGGAGAAGAGAGTTGCATCCTCCAACCCCCCTCCTATTCTTATTTCTCTTTGCTTGAGCAGTCTGAGACCAGCACAAGCTGTTCCCCCAGAGTCAAGGAAGCAGGGAGGGGAAGATGGAGAAGTGAGATTGGATGCACAAAAGAATGTGCTTGGGCTCAGTAGTTAGGCTGAGAACACCTGGGAGCTGCTGTACTGAATTCAGCTGTTAGTGAATTACTCCACACTGCTCTTGGGAGACTGGAAGGGACTCCTGTGCGTTGAGATTATGATTTTCTCTCTCCCGCCATTCTGCTGCTCTAGGTAAATACTAGCTTTGCCTATAGCTACTCTGGCTGTACTTGTCTGTACAGAGTTTTAACAGCCAACTGCCATTAAATTCTTTAATAAAGACATTAGAATAACAGATAAAAGTGTAATTTTAGAGGTATAACCTAGCTGTATATTTTAAATGGCATAGGTGTTTAAGGGTAAAGAATAGCTGAGGACTAAGAAAAATATTATGACTCAGAAAGTAGTGAAGACCGAATAAAAAATACAAGTTAAGGGTTATTTTCAGCTAGGAAGGACATTACCAAGGGGAGATCCCAACACCTACATGAAAACTGGGGTTAGTTTAATATATTTATTACTCATCTGGAAAGCAAGCATGCAATAGCAGAGACAGCATAATTGGGAAATTATACATGATTTTAAACAACTTTAAAAAAAAAAAAAAACAACCCTAGAGGAAGGGACAGGACAAGATGGCAACTGAAATTTAGTGTAGGTGAGTGTGAGGTAATGTGTACTGAAAGGAACAATTTGAACTATTCATATATGYTGCTGGTTTGCAAAATCACTCAAGAAAAAGATCTAGGCATTACTATGGACAGCTTAATGGAAACTTCTACTCAGTGCACAGTCGTGGTCAAAAAAGCAAACAAGATGTCAGGCTATATTAAAGATGGATTGGAGAATAATACTGGAAATAATAACAATACCACCAAATACATCAATAAACTATTCTTCATTTTAAGATTAGCTTATTTTGCTTTCATTATCTGAAAAGAAATAGGAATCACCTGGAAAAGGGAATTAAAAAGGATTTAGGGGCATAGATAAACTTCTATAAATTGAAAGATTTTTAAAGGGTGTCAGAATTGTGACATCCTTCAAATTAAGATTTTTTTTTTCTCTAAACAACTTCTCCGCTCCTCAGTTCATTAGTTTGTAAACAAGGACAGTGGGAACCACTGACCTTTGTCATATCTGCTGAGATGAACGGATGGAAAGTGGCGTAGAGACTGTGGATGAGCTTCTTTCAAGCACAAGACCTGAATGTCATTTCCCTGCTGCTCCAGAGAAAAAGGGAAAGGGTCAGTTCCTCACCGAACCTCTTCTCTGCTCTCTGCAGAGATTAGGCCCAGTCTGCAGGGCCCAATCCAGCACCACATCTTATCCATTTTAGGCTCAGCTGATGCCTATACACAGCACCTTCTATTCAATCTTTACCCACTTCCTCAAATCCAGCCTAGCACCCTAACTTGAGACCTTTCCTCCTTTAATCCCTTCCTTCCCCTCATGCCCTGCACTTACATATCTGAACTACCCTCTGCTGCTTCCACAGTCTCACACCAGTTACCCCACTGCTCCCCACATGGTTTTTTAGCCCACTTTCCCCTCACGGCAGGCACAGCTCACCAGCTTAGTTCCTTCAGTGTCTGCTGTCAGGATTATCAGCGCTGTTGGACATCCATTAATTTGCCTCCCCTGCAGTACCTACACAGCAGGCCCCTTCCCCATGTTCTGCAGACCACTGATAGAAGCGCATGATGCTGTGGACATTATCAATTACTATTCATGATTAACGAGAAAAACTAAAATCAGAGGTTAATTTACAGCAGGGGAACACCCCCGTACACCACCCAGCTTAGGGCTATAGCATGCCTCAGTGCATATATTGCTTAGGTATTAATTAAGGCAGAAGGTTTCTCTCCTAATTACTTGACATACCAGGTTGAAAGCTGTCCTGTGGATTATGGACAAYGATATACACCAACCTCTGTGGTTCCTAGGGTAGAGTGCTTGCTATAAATAGATGTCAGATTTGTAAATTTAACATTGTTTAGTCTGAGGATAAGTGAGGAAAATGGGAAACTCATTTGCCCAGCAGTGGGAGGGTGTGGAGTGTTGTTTTCTGCTGAGGATTTTTATTTTTATTACTAAACTCTTGAGAGCCTAGAGATGTCACAAGGTCCTTTTGCTGTTCTGGGCTGTGAAACCAGGAAGGGAAAATATGAACTGATCCAGTTTTATATAACTTAGAAATGTGTTTAGCATTTTCTGTGACAGTGAAGGCAGTCAGAAAATTTAACTGTTTCCTTTGTGAACTTTATTTTGTTTGTCTGGAAGTGTGTGCTCTGTTCCAGCAGAACTAGCAGTAGTCTTGTCCAGAGCAGGGGCAGGACACTTTCCCACATAAGCAAAATAAATTCTCATTACAATAAAAAGGGGAGGAAAGAAGAAAAATTAGAGTTATGCTGTGAAATGGCATTATTACCTCTCTAACAGGAAGCATATGGAATAGTAGCATGCACATAGGTCTGAGAGCCAGGAATAAATCAGTGCTAGTCTAGACATGCCGATTCCAGCTGTGGTCCTGAAACAAGCTGTTAGGGCTAGTATTTGATTAAGTCTAATACCCATCTGGAGAGGATGATGAACAAAGGCAGAATAATACTGTGCCATCAGAGCTATGCTAGAGGTACTTATACTACGGCTGGGACGCAGGCAGGAGAACGAGGGTTGTCCATTGTAATCCTCTCTTTCTAACAGTGACTGGATCCACAGCCAGTATCAGAAATCAGGGTGGTACATCTATGGAATAGTGACTTATCACGTAGCCCTGTTCTCTCCGGTAGAGAAAAAGGAGCAGAAGAAATGTCTTTATTCAGTCCTGTTTTCCACTTCTTAGTATGGCACTCACTCATGACTTCTCTTGTTCTTTCTCCACTGTGTTTATAACATTTAATTAACTAATATTTATAAGTACCCAGAAGATGGAAAGCCTACATATTATCTATTTAGGGAGAGTAATTACCTCACAAAAAGACATAAATAAACATTGACCAATGATGTAATTTCAGAGAGCAAAGCACTAGCAGTCTTACAAACCCTCACAAAAATACCTCCTCCCTCCTCCTGCCTCCACTCACTTCCCCAAAACAATAAATCCCTCTCAAGTGATCTGATATGAATAATATTTGCACCTCCTTTACTACTATCTTATTTTCACACAGCAAAAGGATCCTAGTTTCTGTCTGTTTGCTTTAGTTTGATTTCTGCCATCCTCAGACAAAACTCTTCCCTCCACTACACAGATTTTATTCACCAGAGAAAAACCTCCCAAAGCCCTTGCAGACCTTATGAAAGGCGTTTTCACTCACTTGGGTTAAACGAGCACTGTGTGTTTTCTTTCTTCTTTTTGTGTGTGTGTGTGTGTGTGTGTGTGTGTGTGTGTAAAAAGTAATAAATGAATCATTTCAACTTTGGGCAAGAAGTTTAGGTGTTGTATTTGTACCATGCAACTACATAAACACAGAACGAGCCAGTTAACCAATGAATTGCAGGAATGAGAAGCAGTGAGATGATCTAAAACATTTTAACACATTTTCCACATATTAGCCCTTGGACTAGTTGTGTTTTGCTTTCTTACAACAGACACAAGTCAGTAAAAGTCCAAAAGGAAAGTCTGAGGTTTTACATTTCTGTTTGTGGTACAGGAAAAGGGTTACGATCTCAGTGGTTGATTCAGTGAAATAACATCTCTTTTATACACATCTGCCTAGCAAGTAGGGCGGTAGTTGGAAATACCCAATCTAAAGCATTAAAGATTTGCTGGCAAATAGCAAGGCATTTTCTGCAGAGGAAAAGTTGTTATATTGAGTAGTCACTTCGAATGCTTAGGAGTTACAGTCAAATATCCAAACACTGTGGAGTTACACTGCATTTACTATTTTGTCAAGTATTTAACACACTGGGAATTGACTCTGCTGCATACTTCATATCCAAGAAGGCATGATAATAGTGGACTTAAATAAGAAGATACTTGGCAATGGTAAGTGATATTTTTATAACAAATTTTTTAGGCATCATACAGTCAGCTGTTTTTATATGTCAGTATGTATCATTTTCAACTGTTTTAATTTGAGAATTTAAAAGAGAAGAGTAAACAGATACGAAGCAAAACCAGAGGTGTTTCACAAATTATGTTTTTGCCTGTCTATTCACTGTCATTATTGTTTTGTTTTTAAATTATATGAGAAATTTGAAGTAAATTATTGTTGTTCAGTTATCAGCATTATGACTTAAAACAGAGATGCTCTACATGGAAGTACCTTAATTCAGGACACTTTTAGGTTGCTGTATAATATTTCTCCTGACACATATAGAAGCCAGTAGAGTGAACCAGAGACTTTTGTGAGTTCGTAGCTTTTTTCAGTTTTGAAGGCCTCTCTAAACCTGCAATATTATAAAAGGCAGAAAATAAACAGAATCACAAATCAAATGATTCATTACTCAAAAGCATTTTAAATCTACAAAATCTCTCTCACTGGCAATTAATCCTCATAAACAAGAAAAATTAATAAATTTTAAAACTGGATGAAAAGGAGAGGATATGGGACTTTTTTCTTTTTTAGCTTTTGCTAAGTCCATTTTTTTCCAGAATTATTTCTAACCTTTCTACTAATTTCAACTCTGCTGTGTAACTGCGGGCTATATTCTTTAAATATTTTATTTTTCTTTAAAGAAGCAATGCAGAAAAATGCATTTCTGTGTGAGAACTGCATGGGGCCAGTATCTAATCCTCTGAAAACACATACACATTTCCTAACCATTTTAAAATTAAACATTAATATGATTACCTACTACAGTTTCAGAGCACAGTTCCAAGCAAGACATCCAAATGCACTATTTACTTGAATCTCAGTAKGAACTAACCTATACAGGAAATCAGTAAATTGCTCCAGAGTCTCAGCCTCAAAGGGGATACGTATTTGTTTAGTCATATACTATAAATAACATCTGTAGACTTGAAACCTTGCCAGCATTATTAATGCAGTGTTCACTTAATAGTACCCTTTATTATGAGCCTCATTAGTAACTGATTCATACAGCATGAGCCTACAGAAAAAACATGCAGGCTGGATTAGCACACACATATTGATGATATATTATCCATACCACCAGCGTAACCTCATTTGTGGTGGAGCTGGTACGCTCTGAGCTGAGCGCACACCTCCTGGCGAGCAGCCCCTTGGGAGACCCAGCCAGCGCAGAGGCTTCTGGAGCACCCCTTGCTGCTCCTTTGTGGGGGGATTGCTGCCGGGGTGGAGGTGGGACCAAAACACTCCCCTTTACCCCACTGTACCAGCCTGTGGCTGTGAACGGATGACATAAAGCTGTGGGGCTGTCTAATTGCTTCAATTTATGCTGAAGGACTGACCCAACAGATGATGGCCTCTTTTTACAGGTCTTTACTATTAGAGAACACCAGTGATGTGATCTGCTGCTTTTATTTGCCTAGTGCTGTTATAATGTAATATTTATGCTGTCTATATTACAGTATGACACATACTGTACACTGTAAAATAACTTGCATGCTTTATCATATGGAATAAACTTTGTATGTGATAGATTCTGCATAATGCGAGATGGGTTGGTGTAGGATATCATTACTTGACACCGGCAAATTCTTATTGTTTTCTAAGAGTAGTTCTTAATTGTTTTGTTCTTTGTCCCACTAAAAAAACCCTATCTAATTATCTCATAGTATGTTTCATCACTGAAATCCCAACCCCACACGTCCAAAAAAGAATGTGACAGCCACAACCCATTTTCACTGATGAGGACAAGGATTCAGAAGTGAGGGAAAGTAAATCTATCTAAGGTCAAAACAGCAGGTCACTATCAGAGCTGGAAGGAGATCTCCATACTCAATACAGTGTTCTGTCAAAAAATGAGCTGGGGCAGATTGTTACTGCTTTATAGTGAGTGGTGTGTATTAGATGTGGTTGGTAAGGTTCAGTTATAGGTAGTTTACACCTTTGCCCAAGATTAATGCTGAACCTCAACTGATATTGTCAAGATCTTAACATTTTTCCTCTACCCATTTTATGCATTTAGGGTCCTTTGTTTTAGCCAGAAATAGGAAAACAACAACTCTAAAATTCCTGTTCTTGTATACAGCCCCCAAAGGTCTGCGTATTCTTACCTCTTAAATGTTTATTTGAGTCAGGTCTTTTAAGATTCACTCCATGAATTAAAAGACAAAATTTATAATGTTTAAAAGATGTTGAAGAAAAAGGAAAAAACTAGAATGGAAATCCTCAGTTATGTTGGTGGTTGTATGGTTGTCTTGGAACACAATTTTGGACAATTACTTGGGACTTAAATTCCAGAAGAGGCTGTTTCTTTTGGGAAGTCCAAACTGAGACAAAGGATATAGTATTAATTGTTCTGGGGGGTTGATTAGTTATTCTCTGGATCAAAAATGAGCATACATGAGGGAAGGACACTGGAAAATTTGACCTCCCTGAGCACATCTCTGCTTGAGCGTCAGGGTCATTCAGTGGCTGCCTTCAGGACCAAGCCTACTGTAGTACATGGCATCGTGTGAGCCTCGACGTGCTGTTTTACACATTCGCAGACATACCAGCTTTTTGCGCATATCCAGACAGCCTTTCACAAGACGGCCATGTGGTCAGGAGGCAGACAATCTGTTACACAATCCAATCATATAGGTGTTCTTGTCCCCTCCATCAGTTGCAAAATAAATATAGTACCTGTCATCTGTGTTATATCAATTTCTTATGGATTAAGGTATCCCTTCCACTTCCTAATGCTATGGAGCTTAATTACTTACTATCTGCTAGCCCTGGACTACAGACACTGTGGACCTAACAGTTATTTTTCCAGTGTTTAAAGTGAGGTCATCACAAAACCCCCAAAGCAATCAAATATTAGGTCATGCAATAAAGTTCCATGACACCTCCCACCCCATGGTCACCCTTACTGATCTTCACAAAAAATGCTGGGGAAGTGATCATGGGCCTTTACTGTGCCATAATAGTAATAGTCAAGGTCTTTTGGACAAATACAGAAATAAAAGCAAATGAGTATCAGGACACAGCAATGTTTAAAAGAAATGGTAACTAACCAGTCTAATAATCTATCTGAGGATATAGCAAGTTTTCAAGATTGGTGGAATAATGTCTTTACATTCAGATTTGGTGCTTATTTCAAAAGATATGCTTTACCCGGAGCAGAAGTTATTGTCTTCAGTACAGGAATTACAGGTTAAATTTTTCTCTTTGACAGGTCAATTAGACTAGCTAATTAGAACAACTTCTTCTGGGCTTAAAACCTGTGATTCTGTAGGAAAAACAAAAGCCAAGATCAGGAACCCTCAGCTGAGTTCTCTCATTCACTGGCTCCAAGCTATTTAACATTAGATACTGCTCTGAAGGTGTAGGCTGATTTCAAAACATGGAAGAAAAGTCATCTCCCAAAGACACTAGATCCTAGACTGTTTAGGATGCTACAGCTGACTCCAGCACCATCTATCACACCTATCAGCAGGGTGTCATCAGATCACATGAAGCACTAGAAGCATTGTGTTTTGTGTCTTACCAGGGAGCTATTTATGTGACAGATTACACTGTTTCACCCATGAGAAACCTGTAGAATAATCTAGTCGCATCTTGCTGTCAACAATAATGCTAGTGAGTAACATACGTGGTGTGCATTACAACTAAAGTTAGTGTTAAAACCTACAGAATTGCAGAAGTTAAGAGCAAGAGAGCTGCCATTGGAGCTTTATACTGTTATCTTCAACACCACAAATGAAAACCATCCGTTCAGCTTCTTTCTGATTGTCACAGCCCTAGAGATAAAGTAAAGCAGCAGAAATGTGAAGGGTCCGCAAGACTTGTTCAGTGCTGAGTTAAGTAGCAGCCTTTATTAAGTAGCTTTGGCTCTGCCAGGCACCAGGATTGACAAATACTCAGAAGTAGCTACTCCTAAAGCTTTGCAGTTGAAATGACAACTGTACTTATAAATGTGGCAAAGTCATCTTATTTGGGCATAGATATCCAAGAGCAGAGAGTGTGTACTTCCTCATCAATCACTGACAATACTAATTAAAAAAACCAACCAAAAAAAACAACAAAAAAAAACCAAACAAAAAACTCCACAACACCTTAAAAAAACCAAAACCAAAACAACCAAAACAAAACAAACCAAAACAAACCAACAAACCCAGCAACCAAGACAGGACCATGCATGCTACCTGTGAAATGCTAAGGGATAACAAGTTCCTGACTTCAGTGGGACTGAGATCAGGCTGCTGTAGGAAATGGTGCCTGTGCCAGAGTGTAAAATACGGAGCAAATTCTGCTACTGGTACTCAGATGGACTAAATATATTCACCTTTTCAGTACTTCCATTCATTAATATCTGGCTGTTCAAGGTATAAAGGAGAAGGCAGTAGCAACGAATATGACAGAATCCAACACAGACTCACAATAAAATGTAAACCCAAACAGGTCTAAATACACCTTTTATATTGAACTCATGAAAAATACAGGGAAAATTTTCATATGATTTTTGTGTGTAATTTCATTTTTCTTTCACCCTTTACTTTTTTTCCTGATAAATCATAGTTTTGGCAATTGATAATTCTCCTTTCATTCAACCTAAAGGGCCCCTTATGTCAGCCTACAGTTCAGGGGAATATAAATCAAAAGGAATGCTAAGTCAGWTGAAAAAGGAACATTATGTGACTGGAAATGTGGAAAGAAGAGGTAAAGTCATAACTTTTTAAAATATTTGTTTTAAATTAGAATGACACCATACAGGGGAGGTCACATAATGTTTTTACTACTCTGGTGCCGCAGTAAGTTATAAACTGTGTATTGGTCAATGGCTTCAAAAAAATTGATGGACCTTTTCTTCAGTACCACATATTTAGCCATAGCTGACACAAATATTCTGTAGTGTTTCTCTAAGTCCAACATAATCTCTTACACATAGTATATATACCCAGGCCAAAAATATTAAAATAACAAATGCAACCCACAACACTTTGTTAAAAGGGTACCATTCTTGCTATGCCTCATATACCACACCATGGCTACAGCCAACGCTCTTTACACTGACAGTGCTGTAATTTTTCAATCACACGCTCCTAATACAATACTTACATAGATCACATGGGCTACTTTTTCTGTAAACAAAACATTGTATGTATACAGTAACATATTTTTCACAGAGTTCCAGGATATGTTCTCAAGATAAGGTAAAAATTCTTTTTGATGGGTGTACACTTGGTATTAGACCCTCTTCCATGGAACTATGTAAGCAATATTTTACAGCTTATCTCTAAGGCACTGCAACAAGTAAGGACATCAGAATAAGGTTAGAAATCATGCAGAGCGTGAATGCATGTCATGCAACACAAACGTATTTGGGAAGACAAGGTCTAGGAACTTTTAACCCACAGGAAGGCAATTCACTGGAAAACAGTCTAGAAGGCTGCAGAGCTGGATGCCATTACGAAAGACTCAGGTAATAAAGTTCACAAAGGAAGTGGATTTTTAAAAAAGATCTGAAGAAAAAGGAGGAGATCCAAACATATGAAAGCAGCATGAAGCTGAGAGAAAGGAGGGGCAGAAGAAGAAAAGATAAAAGTATGTAGAAGATGGGATGACATCAGTACAGAGATCAATGAGAGAAGGATTCTACAGAGACTTGAACATCAGGATATTTTTCCTAGTACAAGAACTGAACAAATCTTACAGGCAGTGAATTTAAAACAAGTACAAGGAAGTACATTTTTATGTAACACATGAAACTCTTTGCCTCTGGACACTCTTGAAATCAAAAGCTTAATGGGAGCCAGAAATTGATAAATTACTGTTACATTACACAGGATTCATTTCATCTGTAGAAGAAAAAAAATTTCTTTGTGCTTCCTGGCAAAAGTTAGGTACTAAGTGACGAAAGGAATTAGAAAGAGATTTACCTCATTTGACATAATGCAATACTTATCCATTATGGGGCAGCTGTAGCTTCTGCTAAAACAAGACTATCCAATCATAATGCAAAAAGCTTCAACAATTTTGGAATACATACAAACCCTCAGAGTGCCAGCCTACTCTTACCAATAAGGTACTCAGTAGAAACCCTTCCTGAAAGCAAGCTCTCTCTATTCTTTTTTTTGTACAAGGTAATCCCTTTGAAGCAATTGCCATTAGCCATGGCTGGAGAAGGATACTGGATTAACTGTGTTTATAGGGTGACTCAACGTGCCATGTTGCTATGTTTTGATGGATGGAAGGGCAGAGTGAAAGTTGCGAAACCCAAGACAGAGATGACTAATCCAGTCCTGGCTTAGCAGCAATGAGGGGATGAGATTGTCCTGTGCAACCTAACTGTTGTCTGGAATATGGCAAAATGTGAAAATTGTGACTGTATTTAAGGCAAAAGTAATTCATCAGTTTGCTGAGCAATGTAAGGACAGGACAAAAACTAGAACACTCCAAATGATTGGCTTTCTCTCCTATTAACACAAGCAGTATTTGGAGTTGGGTGGAGATCAGGACTGAGGCTAAGTTCCATCATTACTTAGGTTTGCTTTGCCCAGTACGAATGTTCTCTTTAAATTTATATGCTCCTTTTTGGAAAAGGTTATCACCAGTAGCAACAGGCAAAATATTTAGTACTGAATAGTCTGCGTATTTGTCTTCTAGAATCCAAACCTTTGGATATGGAAAATAATTTGGGGGAAAGAGGGATCAGCTCCTGTATCTGTTATGGTTCCAGACACATCCTGATTTTAGTCAGGCAGAAGAGAACTGTCATAAAAAATAAATTCAATGGCTCCTCTATTTCCTTTTCCCACCTCCAATAGACAATAACTCCAGACGTCAGAAAAGTTCCTCCATTTTATAGTGACTAGGACCCTGTCTCAGGGCAGAAGTATCACCCTACCTGTGAATGGTACTGTTTGACTTCTATTCTGAAGCAAGAGTTGCTGCCTCTTCTGCATGCTATTTCCTTTAGCTGCAGATATTATCTTCATCAACTCACCTCTTGGGGTGAAATCTCTGTCCCACTGAAATCAAAGGCAAAACAGCTAACTTCAAAGTGCTCATGATTTCTGCTATCTTCTTGTTCCACACATTAATTATGCTTTAGGTTTCAAGCATTTCCTTTTATTTGTTTGAACTCTCTTCATTTTACTGCATTCTTCTTTTCCTGTCCCTCACAGGAGAAGACAGTAAAGAAACCCAGCGGATTTTCCTTATAGTACCTATTATCTCATAAACCTTTATCAATGCAGCTCCTTTCTGCAAAGGAGAGTCCACATAATTTCAATCTTGTAATACAAAATTCCAGCCTCTGATCAGTGTTCATTGCCCTTTTACTGGCACAATACCTTTGAGCTAAGTAATGAAGATTGACCACAGTATCCAATATCAAAGCATACCATTAGTGCAACATGGCAGACACAGCAGAAGTTCTCCCTCTCTCTCTCCTTTTCCTTATGGCTTCTAGAAGTGCGCTTCTCTGTTCACCACTGGGCACTGAACAATTACTGTACAGAGAAGATGGAAAAAATTGCAAAAGGTTAGAGTGAAACAACATGAAAAAACAGCCCCTCCTTGTGATATTTATGTTTCTGCTGCTGGCCCTGGCAGAAGTCCAGATTCTGAATGAACAAAACTACCAGTGGCTTAGGAACTACAGTATTTAGCCCATAGTCAGGAAATGCAATAGCATGTGACAATGGGAAGAAATAAAAAAAGATTTCCAATGCTTTTGAGCTTCCAGCTCAATCAGTTTGGATCAAAACTCGGGGTCTGTTGAGATTTTGTGTGAATGAGTTCTCTATCGCTAAACAAAAACACGTGTGTGTTACAGTGTAAGACAGTTAAGTGGTAAACAGTATGTGGCTTTGCTTCCTCACCAATATTTCATTTTTACAGTACTAGCACTATAAAACCCCATTTTATGTACAAGGCCACTGTCCTCTTTATGCAAATGCAGTGAGGAACTGTTTCCCAAAACACAAAATCAGCTCCCTATTTCTCCTCCTCTCCAGGAAAGCTACTTGATAACTGTTGCTCACTACTCAGTGTCAAATCACGGTTCTTCTACAAGATTAGAATTTAAAAGAGTTGGGTAATGTTCCACGTTTATTGTCATCCAGTGATCCAGGTTAAAACCATTTCCTTTACAACAGATTTCCTTCAGGGAACTAATATCCTGAAAACTTAATTGTTGGGAAAATAATGTCAAATTATTTTCTTTTTGTAAACACTTAAAATATAAATTAGCCACAATTGTATGATCAGGGACAGAGTGTTTTGGGGCTCCTGTAGACACTGTAGAAAGCAGAGATTTCATCTTCACTTTTTCTCCCAGTATGTACATCATTCTCATGGGGCAGATGCTTGTGTTCACAGTACATGTTTTGTCTAGAAGTCACAGGACCACTAAACATGAGACCACATTAGTGCAATATTTTAAAATTTTAATATTTTATAATTGTTCTCTCTCTTTTGCACATTTAGTGACAGACCAATAAAAACAGGACCTTCAAGCCACAGAACACAGAGGGCAGCAGGTGTCTAAGCACTGTCTTGTTGACCATTTCCATGACCAGACAGGGCCAGGTATAAAATTCAGGTTTCTGTTTACATTTTCCTGAAAAGTATAGGATTTATAGTTTGTGAGAACATTCCAGAGAGGCCTCACTATTTCAATAAACTAGCATTAACTGTTTCAGAGAAAATTCTTTCTGTTATGGAACATTTTTTTTTTTTTTAATTTAGAAATTCCTTATGTATCTTACCACCCAAATTCATGGAGAGAAAATAGGTTTCTGCAGCAAGATTGTTATTTGTCAGCGTGAGCAGAACCGAGGATTGACAGGTGGGGACTGACTCATCGATCTGTGTGATTGATGAAAAACAACTAAGTGTGCCTAGGGACGTGGCAGAAAGATGGTAGAATTGATGGTAGATGCAACTTAAGCAGTGTTTTGTGAGAGGAGTTGCCACAACAGTAGAATAGACTATGAACCATTTACTTTGCAGCAAACGAAAGGCGTAATTGAGGCAATTTGAAATCCATGGCATAGTTCTCATTTCCCGGATGGTCTATGGAAAAGCAACAATTTTCTGAGTCTTTGATCAGGTTGTATCACAAAGTTGCAGTCTAGCCCATAAAGGGGAGAGTATTTAAGAATTGGTAGGTTAAAGGGACCATGCCGCTTCATGGTGCACAATACAAGGGCTTGGCATTCAAAAGCAGCTCCTATTATGTTTTGCTCCTGGAGCAGAAGAGGCCTATGAAATTCTTACTAGCTTAATGTTTAAAATATCTGCTAAAAATTACGAGAAACATGCTTGCCATCTCAGCCTCCAGCAGGAAATCCTGCACTTGATTAGCACAGATTCTGGCTGGCCCCCCTCGCCTCCCCCCAAGTAGGTTTAACATGCCTGAACCCCATCAATCCTAGGACCAGAGAGCAAGGGGTAAAAACAAATGACACAAACTCCTTAAATGGTCTTGCCTTCTCCGGGTAGCTGGGAGCCTGCTGGAAACAGTTTCCCCAATACTGCATCCCATTGCTTTTGTTTATCTATGCTTGCTGACATTTTCTTCAATTAGGAAACAATAGCTCCGTTCCAATGTACTGAGCAGAATTACTGAAACTGAGTCACGTGACACCACGAGAGTGTGTTTTCAATTATTCACTCTGTCCTTTTTTGCCAGGCCTATGAAGAGGAACAGCCTTCTGCAGGAGTCAGGTTTGTCTGCCTCGCTGTTGTAAGTTCCTCCTTTTGCATTTTTATTTTACAATTAGGGAGTTTTWAATTTTTTAAATTTTTTAACAGTAAATTCAATTCTCCAAGAGTTTCTTACTCTTTATTAGAAAACTTCCAAACCTCTAGCTCTTCCTACTGCCTGGAAATCCTAGACATCTGCAATAGTTCAGTGCTAATAGTACTGCTCAGTAATGAATCTGACAAAGATCACAAGATCTAGATTAAAATGGGATGCAAGATATCATGCTGTTAGCACTTGGTAATGTAAAACTCATCTTGTTCTTGCTAGTAAAGAAAAGTTCTGTCTTTCCTACTGTCTGGTTAACAGCAGAGCATTCGCATTCAATCTGGGAGCTACACCAAATTATTTGCATCTTGTAAATGCTCGGTTTAATATCCAACCAAAAATTTGAACCAAATGGGCACAACTCAAATCATGTATTTTGTTTGCAGAAGACAGACTGAGTTAGGGCTTTTTTAGACTTAAAGCTGGAAAAATAAAGCTGGGGTGGGGGGGGAAAGGAACAGAGAAGGAACATTTGGTTTGCATTACAAACCACAGACAACTTCCATCAGCCGTGCTGGAGGTATAAGAATGGCAAGAGAAAATGACAAGCAGTGAGTGCACTGGAGGAAAAGATGAATGGTTTGGAGAACTGACTTTGAAGTAATTGTCCATGCCACCAATACCTTTTGGAATTAAATTTGGTGGAAGATGGCAATGAATCATAAAACTTCTCTGGCACTTATGATATTGTTTTCTGTGTAAAATAACATTTCTGGATATTTTTATTGGAAAACATATAGACTATGTTTTTGGTACCTCCTATATTTCTGTCACTTATGCAACCCTGAATCAGCAGCTCTGGAAAGGATGTTGCCTTAGTTAAGACTTGGGCTGTGATCTAATACTTAGAGCAAAAGCAAGTATTTAACTGGAAGTCTTCAGGTCTACTGGGTTTATTTTCACCTCAGCCACTGTCTTGCTTTGAGATACTAGGTAAGTCATTCAGGGTTAAACTTGGTCTTTGAGCCGACGGAGCTCTGGTGGGCATCGGGGAGGGGGAAATAGCTGATGCAGCAGAGCAAAAGAGATGTTCTCTCTGCATAAGGTAAAATTCCTCAGGAGCATTGCAGGGGGGTGGGATGGCAGAATGTACTTAAAACGRCGTTTCCTTCACTGTTTCAACAGGTGCCTCTGTGTGTTCCCTGCATCCCAGGTGCTTAGCATAGTCAGAGAGGCAGCTCTTGGAGCATTTAGTACTGATAGCAGTGCTCTCTCTTAAGCTCAGCAGCTTCAGGCAGAGTGAGAAAGGGCTCCTGCATCTCTCCATCCTTCATTCTAGCATGCCAGTCTCCAGAGAGCTGTATTTTGACCATTAAGCTATCAAGTCCTCTGCTTACCCATGGGCTTAATAGCTCTTTTTTAATTCTTTCTCTTTGGGGAAGTAAGAGTGCAGTTAATGTTTGTACAACATTGAAATCCTTGAATGAAGAGTGCTGTTTCTTCTAATTTTCCCCCATAGGCAAGATTGTTTAGGTCTGAACGTGCAACTTGGGCTCATTTCTGACATTCTTATTGCTGGTGTCTAATAGCGATTGCCAGAATCACAGAAGGAGCAACAATCTCTGTTGCACACTTTCAAGTGATGTGCATTCCACAYACCTTCAGCAAGTTAGCTCTGTTGCTTCCTACCCAGGTGCTGAGGGGAGGTACTTGCAGAAGTTCCCTTCATCCTAGCCATCCTATTGCTTTTTCAGCTCCACATTCTGGTCTAATGGGCCAGATTGCATTTTTACCTACCTTCAGACATACAGAAAAAGCAACATCAAGCTTTACAAGATTAATTTCCAAATACACTGGGAATGCTAGGGATTTCCCAACTCAAAAATTGCAATTAGGTACATACGTATTATGGTAGACTAAAACTTTAGGCTTACCAAAACACTAAAAAGTGTCTTTTTTAAAACAAACAAACAAAATCTCCAAACCTTGAAAGTCTTTATGTATTAGTAGGGATATGTGTCAGTCAGCTTTTAACTAAAGTAATCAACAAAAAAGCATAGAAAAAATTGCAAACTTGTGATGCTGAATTACACCACCACCAACTACTTATTTCTGTTCTCAAAATTATTGTTCTAATATAATTCATAGCAGTTCTCCTCTCTGTACTTCAAAATAAATTACTGCATAGAGGTTCTCAAAAGTAGCTTCTCTCAATAGTGCAGGAAGGGAGATTAATCCTAGAGAAATAAGACCCCATATCAACCACAAAGTCTATGTGTTAAAGCTGACCTCCATCTATGTCATACCTTTCCACATCCCCTCTGGCCTCTGTGTCCTTACACATAGGCTTAGATGTCCTTTTATTCAGCGCGTGCTCTGTGTCACAGGAAGGGAGCGGGGCTGTGCTGTTGGGCAGTCCTCCATCCACACCGTAGCTGCATTCAGCCATGGTTGCAAATCTTGTTATTCATAAGAAGAGAGGCTACTCTGAAAAAAGAAAAAAATAGAACATTCTGTGTACTGAAGGGAATGGAGAATATGCTAGTTCAGTTTGACCCTGAAAGCTTCCCTCATGCCAGTGTAGGGGAGGCTGGGAGCCCAATTACTTCGATCCCAATGTTCCTATCCAGTGGGGTCAGACTCTTCCACAGGAGCAGAGAGGATCCCAAATACACACAGGAGAGGGGCAGAAAACACAGCAGCATTGTGGAACTTGATAGGTTCTCTGGATATTTTCAAACTTAAACTTTGCCCTGGAATAGTGTCCTGCTAGGAAATCTGGCGACTTCCAATACTCAGGGCATGAGTTTCTGAAGTGTTAGGGATTTTATTTTGGAAAAGAGACATCGGGGAGCAGAGCAATATTAGGACTGGTATGATGGAGGGCTGTAGGAGCCTTACCTCTCAAAAATGCCAGAAAGGACTGCACAAATAAACATCCTTCTCCCTGGGAGATGAAGGGACCTCTTTGCTGCTCCTGAAAAATCTATGTGCAATTTTTTTTTCTTTTACAAATCCAAACAAATTCACGCTGAACTGTCTATTTTGCCAGCAATGCCATATAGCTCCTTTACACAGGTACTCAATGGCATAGTATTTATCATCTGTTTTTGTTTTTCCTGGTTATTTGYATGAGAAAGAAAAAAAAARAAAAATAATCCTGCAGATTTATTATAAGGCTGGCTCGGATTTATTATATGAATCTGGCTTGGTCAGAACTTGCAGGCCTGTGTTTATTGTTGTGGCTGTAAGGAGCCTTTAGAAAATCTGCCTTCTTCTATTTCTATATCATCAGTAGCGTTTCAGGTACAAAGTGCATACATACTTACCTAATTCTGAATAGAAGCAGGGGAAAAAAAAAAAACAAACCAAACCAAAACAAACACAACAACACAGTTTAAAGCACAATGTACAAACTTTTCCTCTCAATAGTATACTTGAGAAGTGCTTTTCAAATTACATTGATTTTCAATTTTGTATATAATACCTATAGCATCTTTGATTTATGCAAATCCTTTAGTTTCAACAGGTATTTTCTCTAGAATAGCAGCATACAATATCAATTAGGTACTGTGAAGAGAATAGAAAAGTTTGTGTAATAAATATGATAATAAAAATGAAGTGAGAAAGTCAAAGTAATTAATTTAGACTTCCTCTTGCTGAAGTTTCAGCACTGACACATACCTACCAAAATATTTCCAGAAAACTTTTTCTGAGAGAAAAAGGAAACAGTTTAACAAAGCTCCCCTTTGTTATCGTTACATACTCATTACTCATTTTACAAAAGCTCCAACCTTTGCTACATTTTGATTGTATAGCATTTCTTCCATTTTCTCTTAATTTTGTATGGTGAATCATACGCTGAAACAAACCATTTCTGTAATGGGACACTTTTTGATTGATGTATTGGAGCTGTATTCCTTTATAGAGTTCAACCCCTAATCAGATATTCACATCTTAAGTGCTTCACTGGATCTCTCTGTTACTGTTAAATGCATGATCTTAAGTGAGTTCTGGCCTGCAAAGGTAGGAGTTTCATAGCAGCCTGACATTCCTTACTCTCTCATGGCTAAGATCTACTTTTGCTAAACCACTTACAAATCAGATGTGCCAGGCGGAGAACTTAACCTCAACAATTTGATTAATCTTCTTTGAATTATAGTGGTTTCATGAATCGAATTTCAGAAGGAGCTTCCGCTTTCCAAATAATGTTAGGAGGATAGAATAATGCTTTTAAAGTATCTTCCTTTTCAATTTGGGATTTCAACATGCAAATTCAGCAGAAGCCCAAAGGAAGCAGCACAATGGAAGCATCAAAAACATTTATTAAAAGCACTCCATTGTGCTTGGGGAGCACGGGAAGAGAATGAAAAGGTGAAGGAGAATTTAGTAGAGCACTGCACAGAAACAGAATTAGCAAGTCATGAGATATCACGTGGCTGTTAGCAGACTGAAAGGCTCTGTTGATTCGATTTATTCATTAGGGCTTTTCAGTAGTGTAGGTTATTAAGTGGGAGAGAGTGGGGTATATTACAACTTACTTTTTATATTTCCTTTCCTGGAGGATATTTAGCACCAGAGAAGCAGAGAAAGTTACTGAAAGTATCATGCCGTATAAGTGGGAGAATGATAGGAAAAAGAGCAGCACCACCAGCTCTCTGAAGATGGATCGAAAAAGCAATGCTGGGAACAGGAAGTCAAGAAAGTTTCGCTCCATTTCAAGATCACTTATACTTTGCAATGCCAAAAACAGTGACGATGGGTCAAGTCCTGATGAGAAATGCCCTGATCCCTTTGAGATCTCTACCAGTTGGGGCCAAGAGGATTTTGACTGCTGTCCTAGAACACAACTGCCATGCACATCAGAGACAGAAGACAGCCCACCTGTTCCTCCGCGTGTGATCACCAGCATGGTCCAGTCCAAAGCTGCAGCAAATGAGAACTGCAACAACATGAGAAAAAAGATACTCACCAAGGTAGGCAACTCGATGCAGTATATTGTAATGTTTCCCATTGCAGTAGTTCCTAAATGGATTAGTTCATATTTCTCAGGAACAGAGGATTCTACTTGGCTTTTTCAGAGCCTATGAGCCTGCAGTGTTTCTGCTCTGTATAAACAGCGCGAAAATGTATTAGCTTCCCTGCTGTGCTGTTGCACTCTGCTGATTGACGTTCTGCTGAAATCAGTGACTGCTAGGCCACTCTCTGTGTATACAGACTAGCACAGCTGGTGCTTTCTACCTGCTATATTGCTATATGTGAGCATTCAGCTCAAAATATAAAACTGTCACTATAGTAAAGTGCATTTGTAAATTGTGATGCCATGAGATCTCCCAGGCTATGCAAGTATGAATTATATTAATACTATGAGAGACACAGGAGATTCAGCAGGCAGATATTCTTTCTCTCTGATTCAGGAAGGAGGTAGTGATGGCTCTAAAACCACCAGAGATGTCACTTTTTCCTAGAGATGAAAAACTCTTCACAGCCTTATGTTAGAACATTATTCTTTAATCAAGATGTAACTATGTTAACCCCAACGATCTGAACAATTTTTCTGTCTGAGCAATATATTTTAGATGCCTTTAGAAAGTTCCTTTTCAGTGACATATCCTAATTTTTCCACTTTCTCTCTACCTGTTGGTGTGATGTGTAAAAGGGACCTCACTGCAAGTATGACATGCCTTTTAATAACGGTTTGTGTCCTCCTGGCACCTCCCTTATTATATGCCTTTTACCTGTGCAAATAGTGGCTTATGTGAAAGAACTGATTCACCTAAAATATTTCTTTCTTATATATTCTATTTTATTTTACATACCTTCAATAGAAATTGGCTAAAACTAGGCCTCTACATCTAAACACAGTGGCACAGTGGCACTGAAAATCAGAATCTCCACTTCCTCCTTGAGTTTCTTGCTAACGATCACAGCCTGCAGCCCAATATTGCAAAGACTGCAGCAGGACAGGGTTCTGGATGTAAGGTGTTTTAGCCACTGGCAAAGTCCCAGCATGAGGACAAGAACAAGCCAACTTTCAATTACATTCTGACAGAAAGCATAAATAGGTGACACTGACCCAAGTCCCAAAATACACTCAGTCACCTGCAAAACCATACCACTTCCTCCCTTTTGGAAATATGCACTCTGCTGATTTCCTTCTATGAGTGCAGAAGGAGCTGGCCTCTGTGGAGTTCCCCCTTACTCTCTTTTAACAAAGCTGAAGCACTTTCTTAGGTATGTGTCAGCTGCCACAGTTTACTTGCTTGCATACCTCCAAAATATGCAGGGCTCCAATAACTGTGATCCATATGGATCCATACCCATATGAAACTACTCAGTATCTCATTGCAGACTGTAAGTTTAGATCATTTGCTTTTATAGCTGGCAAGCAGCTCAAATAGGGATCTGGGGAACAGAGTAAATCTCATAAGTAATGCCATTGCACAGATAAAATATAACTGCTAAGGGTATAAATCCAGTCTTTAACTGGAGTGTTAGTGTCACTGAATGGGATGGGTCAGGAGCCTGGATGGATGGTGACATAAATTAGTCAATAACCCAGTCCCCTACAGCAGCATTCGGGTTGCTTAGTGCCATTGTAGATAATGGGTACATTAAATTCCCTCTCCAGAGCTCTCATAGGAGTATAAACCTCTTCAGATGCTACTTGCTAATCTTCCATACCTTTCAGTCATGGATCAGTGAGTGATTCTAAAAAGTCTTATCTCAGCATGCTAAATAGGATGAACTTTGGTAACATCTATGCTGACCTTATCCTGTACTACTGTTACTGAGGCTTTGCCCTATATTATGAAAGCAGTGATCTCTATCTTCCATATGGCACAAGCCTGTCAGAACAATCTTCCTGCACCACGTGTCTTGAGAGCTTAAGCTTAAAACCTCTCTCTTTAAGAAAGGAGTCAACAAGCATTTTTCAAGTCCCAGTGTAACACTCACTCTCTCCATCTCCATGTGACACTTCAGAAATTCATGACGTGTGACTCAGAGCTGAAGGATCCTTGTCTTTGTTCAAGAAAATTGATTCCATTCTTTCTGTGGTGTTGCTGAGGATATTCCACTATTCTTCTGCTTTCCAGTGCCTGCAGCCCTAAGCATGACTCTGAAGGTGCTAATAACTCCCACATAACTGAGCAACTTAATTTTTGCTGTCACATTGGAAGGAGAGCAGAATATTTAAAAGGCCTGCATGATTTAATGCTCCCTGTGCATTTCTTCTCCAGAGCTAAGGAGGAACCTGGAACACCAGTATTCCAAATACTAGTTCCTCTCTTCTGTTCAAAAACCTGAGTATCTCTCTGAGCCATACTCTGCCAATTGCATACRATTCACTATTGCATAAACCCTGAGCAAATCAGTGTTTCAGGACTTCTGCATATGTATTAGAGGCACATTTTCCTGATTCCAAAATCTTCAGGATCCCAAATAGTCCTATGTCCCATTACTAACAGTCTGAGAAACTAGGTGCTACTTAGAACAAGGAAATGAGATGTAGGAGGAGGATTTCTGAAGAGAGAGCATCTATGCATCATGACATCAATTCCTTTCACTTCTGTCTTCAATAGAAAATGATGCTGTAGCCATTGAGGGAAGCATTGCAGCATGAGCACAACCTATATTAGACTCTAGAGAATCCCCACAGAAACGCTTTGTTCTTATTGTACTACCTGTAGAAAAGACTTTGAGCTCTAACTCAGATGTTCTTATACCCCAGAGAATTTCAGAAGGCGGAAATTCTGACGATACCAGGTTTTGTTCATTCTTCAACAAAATATGCATAGGTTTTGGTGCCAATAGCACTACAGTGATTGGGGCGGGAATGCAAGTTGATGTCACGGCTTCTCTATCATCTGACTCATAGTGCAGTGCTAGCACGTGTGTGTGAAGAGACCACAACCTTGTATCTTGGGTAAATTTGGCTCTTGTGAGGAGTAGTGCAAAGGTTGGCCCACAGATGCAAAAAACTGACTTGTACCTGTGCAGATATTTTTGTTTTTAACCGAAGCATCCATAGTCTGCATTTACATTACTAGTGCACCTAAAGGGCAGAGAATGGACATTTTTTAACTGTGATGCTGCCTGCCACTTTTACTATGATGATATGTGGGCAGTACCAGATGATAGGGGTTTCAGTTCATAACTGCATCTTCTAGGCAACTTCTTTCCAACAGTATGTGGCATGGTGGCACACCCAACCTGTAAAGCTGCAGGGATTGACCTTTCATCTGTACAGAAGTTATAATAGGTAGAAGGAAATAAGGTTGAGACAAGACTTAAATAGGAGCCCATCAACAACTGTTCAGTGATTCATTACATTCAGGGCAAAAACGTCAGTCAGTGCTATGTCCATGTGAACTATGCAGTTACCTCAGGCATTTGGATGACCAGACGGTCATTCACATCCTGCCAAGACATGGCTACTGTATGTCACATAGGGCCTGCGTAACAGTCCTTAGTGGTTATGTTCTTCTTTGACCTCAACCTACCCTACTGCCACAGATATCTCACTTCCCTGCTGGAGTCCTATTTCCAGACATTTTTTATCACAGAAAAGCTGCTGCCATGACATACAGCGAATGGAAGAAAACAGGAGATAATCTGGAAAAAGGGAAGTGGAAAGGGAAGAGTGGAATTACAAAGGCAGGAAAAGAGGAAACAGTTGACCATGGAATACTTTAAAGCAAGTGAAGCGAGGGGAGGAGAAAGCAACAGTCAGGAGCAGTGAAGGAATCATATCTGCAGCATAGTTCATCACCTAACTACTCTCCACTTCCGGTCAAATGCCACATTCTTCCTTCTTTTCTTCTCTGTGTCCTCAGCATGTTTTGTGCATTGCAACAGCAGCTTCATTCATCTACATGTTGCTCAGCAGAAAGGCAAGTAGAGATGTTCCCACTAAGGACTATCATGTCATAAGCTTCCCAGCCACCTCTCTCCTGCTGCCTGGTTGGTTGTACAGGAAAGCAGTAGAAGCAAATAACACATCACCATGCACGCCCAGGCAAAGAAAAGCTGTATCAAAATCCTATAGCACATAACAACTTATACTTTGTGAGATAGTACCTGGGAAAGAATGTCTCAGTCTGATACATTAATCTCTACATCCTCTTCAAAGTATCTCCTTYCATTAGATATTCTAAATAGCAAAGATTTTTTTTCCCTTCTCTAATGTACTGTCAGCAGCAATGAGAGCAGATGAACGGTCTTTTAATTCATTTGGTTTCTGTGTTCCAATATTCACTCATATTGACTATTGCTCATTGCATCTAGAGCACCCAGGATTACCTGGGTGTCATCCTGGATCAGGATCATCTTAGCTTCCAAGRTGAGGTGTGCTTAGTCTGGTATGGACAGAGCTGGAAAGCCAGCATGTCAGTGTATAAACAAGTAGATCTCCTTTATAGTTTGCTTCTCACAAAATCGGCAGTTTTCAGGTGGCCTGAAAGGAAAAGAAAACAAAAAAATTATAAGCAGTGTCTGATACCTTGTGCGCTGACACAGCAAACACCGTCGAAGATGGCCTTGCCTGCTCACGTCATTACAAAGTCTGAAACTATGCCACTTGTAGGGAGAACGGACAGGACTAGATAATATCAGCTCCTATTCTTCAGAGAACAGCAGTCTCTGCTGGGTTTGAGAGCTGCTTCAAGAAGCATTCCATTACCTCTTCCCTGCACCACCAACACCCTGGGAAGCGCCGAGAGTTACCAACCAGAGGGGCTGGTAGCACGGCTGAAATAGCACCTAGAAGAAACTATAACAGGAAAGGGCTGACTCGTTATGCAAACATTGGATCCAAGCTGATCTGACTGCTTGTCTCCACTCAGTTCTACAAACTTTTCTATCCTTGCTTCCTTTGGTCCTTGACACTCTGCTTGAAGGAAGAAAAAAAGCAAAAGGTCATTTTTCTCCCTTGGTCATCACCAGAATATATTTTTATCAACTCGCCTTTATGCAAACACCAGTTAGCTGGCCCTTTGGTACCAAGACAAGTGTTATGGCAACAGACTAATATCTCAAACATGAGCCTACGGGCAGGATGGAAAAACAAAGCCAGGAGAGGAGACTGCATTTATTTAGACATTTATGTGTTCTCCTCCCTTTTCCTACTTGTTCTCTCTTTCTGTCTTCCTGGCCTTCTTGCTTTTGTGACATCAGGGCCATGTTATCCCCAGAGCAAGCTGGGAAAGAGGCTGTTATGTTAAGACGGTGTGTGCTGCAAAATGTGAGCCAGGGTAAAGGCTCCCAGAAAAACATACTGAAGGCCAGATGATGGGTGGAAAGGTCCGTCTGTAACATCTGATGTGCTGAATCGTCTATCTAGGGCAGAACCTGAATCCCATGCCCTGCTTCTTGCATCATCCAAAGGCTTTCTAGCTTCTGTTATTTTATTAATTGCAAAGGGAATATGCTGCTGGGAAAATAAATTACATCTACTATAAATATTTTGAAAAGACCAAGGCATCGGCTAGAATACGTCAGAATCGGTGGAGTCACATCAGTTTATGCCAGACAGACTCTGGCCCTTTCTTTGTTAGAACTGATGCAGAAAAAAATAATTCTTGAAGAAAATCCCCAAAGACTGTATTCTCTTAATCTTCCACTTGGAAATCCCAGCCATTTCACAGTCAGGAGGCCAGCAAAGCTAAATATTTAAATTCATTTTTTTACTGTTGTTAGATATTTTTTTTGTTTTATTTTTTTGCTTTTTTTAAAACGACAGTCAATCAGCTCATTGTCATATGCTAGGTTAACTGAGTCAAAGACCTTACTTGAACCAGCCTTGTATAACACTTCATTTCAGACAATCTAACTACTGTGTCTTACGTTAAGAGTGCACAAAAGTTTTTCAGTTTTCCACAGATGCCATGGTTACCCTTATTTCTAAACAACATCTGGAATTAGATGTTTTGAGACGAGACTCTGGGCTAGAAATGTCTAATGAGAGCATGAAGGAAAAAGAAATCTTTGAAATGGCAGATAGAAAAACATCCTTAGAAGCTTTGCATTTCGCATGACAAAAAAAGGGGAGCAGGAGGAGAGAGTTGGTCTGGACGTGCAAATCACTTTTCCAGAACAAAACACATGAAAAATTAATCTACTCTCACCTGTGACAAAAATGCATTCAAGAAGGCTCTTGAACTCCACCTTTGATTTTTATCTTTCAGCCAAGCAGATTCTGTTTAAAGACAAATTTTGCTTATAACGCACTCCCACAGACTTTCTTCATTTTGTTTTCACAGCGATGAGTGGGCATTATAATGCAGATAGAAGTTTCCCCAGAGTCTTGAAGTGCTCGGTGGCAAAGCCCCTTATAAGCAGAGACGTTTTACTCACTGGCAGCAAATATACGTTTAAACATATGTTCTAATAATGAATAGGCAAGGTTGACCTAGAATCCACCTGCAGATACACCAAACCTGCCAACCTTATTTTAGCAAATTTTCAGCATTCACTACATTCAGAGCTATAAATCACCTTTCAAAATAAGCAGAACACTTTAAAAAGGAGGAAGATGCAAAATAAATACTGTCTTTACTCTTGGAACCATCAGCAGTATTTCTATGCATAAAATAATAAGTGAGACAGGAAATAAAAGATATTAAAGAACAAAACCCAAAGCAAATTGACTGCTGGCACATGAATTGGTCAAATGTTTATTTTTCTAAAGAACAGCTTTTATTAATTTTCTGTCATGTTGCAATAACTTGGATATGAATATAATGATCTATATCCAGGACCCAAAAAAGTGCAGATGCTGACAACATACAGATATTTGCCACATGTCCCTACAGCCCAATAAAAACTTTTTTTTTTTTAAAAAAGTAATTCACTTAAATGAATTGCAGAAACGACTGACACACAGAGCTTATTTGAAATGTAGCCCATGTTGGTAAGATGACTAGAGTTTTAAACAAAAATTGTTCCCAAGATTTTTCTGCAGTGTACAATGGATTTAACCTCTACTTTCCTTCTGAGTAAGCGCATGCAACATATTGCTTTTGGAAAGAATATTCATATCGGTTTTTATTTGGTGTCATTTCACATGTATGTCCCAATACAACCCAGAATTTCCAGCCTGGCATGTGTCCCATTTTACAAAATACAATGTCTTCCCCAAAGGACTTACATGGTGCTGCAATGAAAAACCTCAGAGCTAAACCCACTACACTCTGTGACGTCCTGTGAAACTGATGAGAGCCAAATTACTTTTGGACAATTAATTATGAAATTTTTTTATAAACACAATGAATGCAGCAGCTGYACATTGGGAACAAGTTATAGGAAGGGCATAAGCATGACTGTGCTCTTAACAGAGATGAATTGGGGACAGTCTGAAAGAGCCCACCATTAAGTTAAAATCAAGAACAAAATGAAGCATGCAGAACAGCTATGCAAAGTTCTCTCTGTGTGCCTGACCAGTATCTGTGAGAGGATATGTAGATATACATATCCTCTCTATATATATCACATTTTTTGCTACTCAAGATCTGAAATTTTAAGACATCAGAATTCTAATCTTTATTTTGTTACCATGCCGAAGACTTCAAAGCACTACCATAAGATAAAAAAACCCATAATGTAGTCCTGATTTAAAGTATGCATTTCCCAAGATATTTACCTTGGGTGAAAAGTAAATATAGAAGCTCCAAAACTAATACTAGAGTTCAAACAAACTGCTTTAAAATAGAATTCTGTCCATGCTTATACACTTACCTGTCACTCACTAGAAGCATTCTTCATGAACAAAAGAGGCTTCGTAAAATTCAGACGCTCCTCATTAATGGCAGACAATCTGGAATGCAAGCAAACCCACAGAGTTAACAAGGCAGTCAATACAAGTATAGACCTTACGCATTACCTACTGAATTCAGCCTGCAGTGAGCCTAGGGCTCAAAGTTAAATACTTAATTCATTCACAGTCTTAGATTTACTCTGGCAGGCCTCAGAATGGAAGCCAGACTTCAACAGTCAGCCTGAAAGATAATGACCTTTATTGACATTGCTGTAAATTTGAAGTTTGTGTTTGCTGTAAGTCAGGTATGATGTGATCCCTATTGATTTGTGGTGAAAGGGCATAATGATTCTAACCCTCAGGGCTGGATGAACCCTGCTTAGGGCAGAAATGAAGCCCTACTGATGGTGAAGAAGGTGGTTAAACAGCTTTCCTTGTGCTGTCAGAGGACTACAGATTACTGGAAATAGTTCATGCCGCTCTGACCAGGGGACCCAGGAGCAATACAGACAGTTGACCACTGCTGTATTTTGTGGCCTGTCCTAACATATGAAATTTGCCTCCCCTTCAGAAATCTATACCTCAGTCATACAAATCTCTGGGGAACAAGCCTGGATCCAGGATACACTGAAGCCCTCTTCACTATGTGGAATATGGAGAGGCTGGCGAGGGCAGAGGAGGTGGGTTCAGCTGGGAGCAGAACAAGTGAATACTTGAATTAGGAGATTTAGTAAGCAAACGGAAGAGAAACTGTGTGCTAACTTTTTCCAGCTTTCCTTGTCTCTTTAGAATTTTTAAGTGTTCACACATTTGTGCTGCAGGAGTATAGTTGCTAGACAAATGTGTTGTCCTTCATATGCTTAGTCAATTCATTCTTTGCTTTACTTACTCATATGACTTAAGACACTCTCTTTCTGTATGGCCATATGTTAATGATTCATAACTGTGTTAAAAATCTGCTTAAAATTAGTCCTCCAGATGCAACACACAGACTACAGCAACCTCGACCAGTCTGGAGTGGACAAAGAATCCTCCACTGTTGCAGTCCTCTCTGCTCCCCTGCCCCTACTTAACAAGCCAGCAGCAGGGGTGGAGCTTCCAGTGTTTTGTATACACTTATTTTCTATATACACTTATTTTCCATTCAGACCTCCTCTGTTTTCCAGAGTATTTCATTTTCTGGCATATGTTTATTTTTCTCCCTGTCTTTTCTTATAATAGTTAGCATAGGTAAAATTTATCTAGTTACTATGAAAAGTCTATTATCTGTTCTCTTCCCCTCTATGCAAAGGGGCACTCTATTCTAATACTTCCTTCTTGTAGCCAGAAGCCACTGAAGTCCTAAGGAAAACAACTTCTTTTAAACACTGACTCTATAATACAATTATTCTTTCACAACTGCACAGTGTTAAAGGCCTGTTCCTGTTCTACTTGGAGGCAATCTGGTTCTAAGAACAAGAACATTTTCTGCATTTCTTAAAAAGGCTTAGGATAACTATAAGTAACGTTTAACATCCTTGGTACGTTTTCTTTCATGCAATCTTTCATCTTCTGAATCAGGACAGCTGCATCTGCAGGCTGTGTACAACCACAGGGATCAGCAGCTCAGGAATCAAGCTCTCTAGGAGTCCGAACTGCGCATCTCTCTGGAAAGGGTTCACAGGCAGCCACGTGCCTGTGGGAGGTGCAGCAAACAGGTATAGTACATGTGAAGTCAGCAAGCTTATTAGGGAGCCATTTGCATGGATTTTGCATGACCAGCTTTCTGTGACAAGCTATGCCTTGAAGCTCAGTTTCAGAGAAAGGCAGTGATGTTTGGGAATCATTTCTTGCAATGCTTCCAGTTGGAGAGACAGGTCAAGATTCTAGAAAAATAAAACTGTGACCATTCAGGGATCTAATGCTTCTCAATTACTCTAAGAAATAAAACCTGGAAGAATGAAAGACTGTACATAACATTAAGTTTTCAAACTGTGTTTTCCTAGTTGCCCTATTAAAGGGCAATGTCGGATGTCACCAGCCTAGCAAGGCCACTGGAAAGCAATATGAGTCAAAGTTCCTGAAAGGGAGTAAAGTGTATAGTCTCTGATCAGCTTGCAAATGCAAGATGGTGAGAGAGGAGGAGTATTTTGCCTGGCTTGGGCTATTCTATGCTTACATCCATCTTAGCCTGGATGTGAGCTATATGGGGAAAGGCAGCCATKGATCACCAGGACTGAGCAGAAGAGAACAGCAACAGGAAAAAATCTTAGCAGGGGATGGGGTGTATCACACATCAAGACATCTTATGGCAGCTCTGTTCAAGGCAAAGGGAGGATTGCAGCTGACCCCTCAGTTAGTGAGACACGTAGCACAACAGTACCTTATTGTTCTTTGTAAACTGTTATGCAAGCATGTTCCTTTTTTCTTTTTTTAAGGGATGGTTGTCTAAGCCCAAGGGATGAACTGTTAACACTAAATGGACAATCACTGAAAGATCTGTCCAGCAAGGAGGCTGAATCTCTCATTCACCCAACAACACGGCTGGTGAACATCATGATGGCTAGCAAAGTAAGCACGAAACTTGTGGTCCCCTCCCACAACTGTGGGGTGGTTTGACATTTACTTGAGAGAGAAGGGGAATTTGTGCATCAGACACATTTGTGCATTCGAAGAACACGGTTTTGCTCTTCCTGACAAAACCCCAGACCTTTTGCGGTCAGACTCTGGTGACTTTCAGCATAGCTTTTTCCCAGATAAACAGAGGCTATGGGGAGGCCAAGGCCCTGGGAAATTCTAGCAAGGGCTGTAAAACCTCTCCTTTTAGAAACACATATCTTGCCAATGTTAATTTTCCATTTGGAAGTTGAGTAAAGGCAGAGGTGGATTTAAGGGAAGAAACATGAATCCAGAAGCCAGAGAGCAGGCCCTGTACTGATTTGTGCAGGCCCTAGATTTGTGGATCTAGGATCTATAGCTAGAAAATTCTCATGGTGAGTGTTACTGGAGTCTGCTACAGGGGGAGGGGAACAGGAGGCAGCATAACAGGTCAGCAACCCCGGATTATCACCAAATCTTTCAGTGGAAAACCCTTTTGATCTTTCTTTCACAGAGCCCTTTCATTGGATTAGACACATTTCACTTCAGGCTTCTTGTCCTCTCATCCCCACCCCAAACTAGATGGCACCAAAGGCTTTTCATTTGCAAGTTCTGAAGGAAACTCGAGGATGATGATTGGACAGAATTAGTCCCCTACAACTTTGAAGGCAATAGAGCTCAGCTAGAGATTTGTTGCAGGCTTCAGGTCTTGATATTCATGGAAAAAAGGTGCTTTCTGCTTATTATCTGCAAATAGGTCTCACAGAAAGCTCTGATACAATCATAGACTGAGGATACATCCCTGACTGGAGCTACTATCATGTCTGAGTGTGCCTCTTTCTAGGATGGCAGTGAACTGTCTCACCCAGATTTCTGCTGGAGTCTGCCAAGATTTTTGTTTATTTTCTCTCCTTTAAATGCCTAAGTGTCCAGAGATGAACTATATTAAACTTTTGTAGCATAGTACCACSCAAGAGGCAGCCAGGTGAACTGTGCATTTAAAGACAAGCCTGCACCAACTTAATTAAGGGTTAATAGCAAAGGCTTTTCACGCTAGCTAGCTTGGTAAGAAAAACACTGCAAAATCGTTTTCAAAATGCCTCTTTAAGGGTCTTATATACATTTCTTATTCTGAAGAGTTCTCTAGGGGAATGGGACTGGAAAGCCCTAGTAGGATTTTGCTATTTGGCAATGCCTCCACCTGGTGTCGAAAAGGAAAATTATCATTCATTAGTTCTTGAGGTCTCTCCAAACAGCACTACTGAAGTCAGGCTTCTGGAAGAAAGTGTTTGTCTTGGTTACCTCCAGACAGTTTAGAACGTATAGATCCTGCTCTGATGCTGCTCTTGTGGCCGCCTTAGCCCCTGCAGAATATCGCTGAGCAAAACCCTTTTATATTTGGAGGTTTACTATATTTCAGTCAGTTTCCATATGCTGTCTGTATTTAGTAATGTTCTTCCTTTACCTGTAATTCCCTCATGATCAATGGCATTCCCCATGTCACAACAGACACAGGACTTTCAGGAACCACGCACATCCAGAAATTATTCCTCACATCAACTGTTATTCAGACGTGATCATTTATTTATTTTCAAACTGTTCTAAAAACCTGCATTTAGAAACCTGAATGTTTTATCTACAAGTTTTTAGATGCTAGAATTAGTGGCCATATTTTCAAAAGCAACTAAGAGTTTCCAAGTAGAAGGGGCTGAATTTTTGGGAAACACTAAAGCCTAGTCCTCAAAGGTTTTTAAACACCTGGATCATACTTTGACTAAAAAACATTCCCCCTGAAATCAGCAGAAATTAGACACCTATYCACCATTGCAAAGCTGGGCCTAAGAATTTCCCTTTAGAAAATAACACCCTTCTAAAGTGATGGATACTGAGTACCCAAAAGCACCAGTTATCTCCAGAAATTAGACAAGCATGGCTACAGGTTTTCTGTCCATTTTGACTAAAGACCAGAATCTATTTCTATCTTATTACTTTGGCAAGTTATAATCATTTTTATAGCAAAGTTTTGCGCTGCATTCTCCTTTGTCATCCTATTTATTTTAAATAATTAATTTTGCTCCATGTTTTTTGATTCGGGCTGAAATTTGTGCAAGTCAAATTAGGAGAAATTTTGTTTTTAAGTTTAGATCACTTTCGAGAATTTCTTGCATAGCATTAGTTTTTTTTGTTTCTTTTTTTTCTTTTTTTCTTTTTAGGAAACACTAACCTGTAAGGAAGGGCCTTTGGAAATACAAAATGGTTTTCTGCCCGGTAAAGCTTCATGTCAACGGACTCGCAGTAACTCAACCAGTAAGTTGCAAAGAAGTAATCTTTTCTCTTGTAATACTTAGGGAGTGCACAGCAAAGCACTTCATCGTGTGATGGTACTGCAGTGTTGAAAGAAACTGCAGCTGTTGTCCAAATTTAGTCTGGGATCCTCAGCTAAGAATTGCTGACCCATAAAAGCATCAGCTTTTATATTCACAATATCCTACACTCAGAGGTTTTCTGCATAAGCATTCCATTTCATGTTTTTTAAGGTGTATTCTAAATAGGCCAATGCTCTTTTGGTAGGGAATGTTTGCTTTTTAGTCTATTTAACATTAATGGCTATCCCCACAGTGGGGATTGAAAAGATCACTCCCTTCACAGAGAGATTTACAAGAGGAAAAACATTTCTAAGTAACATTTACCTGATAAAATGAATGTGCAGAAATCTCCAACACTTGAGAAATAACCCAGCCTCTCTCCCCACCTCTGACAGGTGTAAACCCGTACTGGATAGGGGACATGGACTGCGCGGCGCCCCGGAAAGCCATGCCCTTCAGAGACCGGCAACCCCACGCTCTCCACACCAACCGCAAATCTCTTTCCCAACAGCTGGACTGCTCTGGAGGGAGAACCCCAGTAAGTGCTACAGGAAGTCACCTCAAAAACAGGCAAAACTGTCTCCAATAAGAATCTCTGAATGACCTTGGCAGTCACGTTCCCGCCAAAACCTACCTTCCCTGCAGGCCCTGTAAGGGAAGATGGTGCACTCTGCTTCCTCCACTTTTTAACCTCATCCCTCCTCTGTGAGGAGTAGGAGAGCGGGAAAGGCTCTGTGCCAGCAGAACCCCATTTCTTCAGCAGCTTCTCCCTCCCGTTGCCCCAGCAGGTTTTACAGTGTGTGTAAATCCCCCTGTGTGGTTCGCACCACCTTGGTAGCCACCCGGAGCCACCTCAGAGCTCACCGCTGAAGAGGCCCTTCCCGGGCRTCTCCCCGCCGCTGGCCGTGGAGGTGCTTTGTGCACGTGGCCGATAAAACCCCAGCCTGAGCTTTGGGTCCCGCCGCCGCGAGCCTCCCGAGTCACCTCCGTTGGCCCAGCCATGGCCACAAGCAGGTATGGACTCGCCTCCTGGCTGGTAGTCGCTGCCCCCAGCTGCGCTGGCTGCGTGAGGCATCCCGCTTTCTGCCCCACAGTGAATCAGACATATTTAAACAACCCCCTTCATGTACGCTAGAGACTGACAGTCTCTTGCTAGCCAGSTGGATGCCAAGCGGTTCACCACAGACTGGGGGAGAGGAGGCCGGGCAGAGTAAAGAGGGTGTGGGTATTTATGGCCGCAGGTCCCCGGGCTCAAGCCTAAAATGGGGAGATGGAGGTGGAGCACCTCACACTCAGCTGCCACCTCCCGCCCTGCCTGAGGCCCGTCTGGGGGACCCGCCGCTGCTCCCCTGCCTTGTCCTGGCCAGTCCCTCATCCTTGAGGCACCGCAGCCTGACCTAGGGCTTTAACGGGGGTGAGGAGGTGGCAAACTGGAGCACAAAGCCCGCCCAAACAACACCCGTGCAGACAGACTTTTTGCTGGGCTTCCTCCTGCTTGAAGGTCCTGCGTGGCAGATGCTGCCCGTTGGCAGAGGCTCTTCCGTGGCATCCTGGTTTTGGGTATTGTTACCCAGCACACACAGAAATACAAAATACACCCCCTCACACAGAAGGCAAAATAAATTTGGAAACTTAGGGTTTCAGATTCAGAAGACCCACAATGGAATAAGCAATCACCCTGATCTGGTAGAAGTATACTTTTCAGAGAGTATGTTTTCGGTATTGCACAGACATTTCCTTCTTAATCATGTTCCCAATCCCACGTTGAATAAATAATCTTGTTTTCATGTCAAAGTTGAGACTTATTTTCTCACATATGCAGAAGCTGAAATTTTGGCTGATGTTCCACACACTTCAACACCTGTTAGTTTCACTTTGCTATGTTAAAAAAAGGTGTTGAACTCTCTTGGACTTGTAATGAGTGCAATTAACTCTGGCCCTGCTGAACTTCATGCATAGTTAGCTTTAGGTAATGACTTTTGTCAGTGCTTTAATTAGTTTGCAATACCCAATTCCATGTTCAAGTAGGAAGTTTTCATTAAATATTTCATTAAAGGTTCATTAAAATGGGTCAAATCTCAGGGGCTGGAGTTCAGAAATCCACTATCTGTGAAATGGAGGGAGGAAAAGCATTGAGAAATTCCTTACCTTGGTCATCAAGCAAAAAGGATGTGATTCACCTCTTTCAGCAGTAGAAAGAAGATATGGTAGCTTAACAGAGGCAGCGCAGGGTAGATCACAGTCTGAAGAACATTTGTGAGCACTAATTCATCTTTTGGGGGAAATGCTGAAAACAGGTTCTGTATGTCCCAAGATAAAGTTATTTAATGGCAAGATGAGGGAAGGAGTTAGAATTTCTTGTTTCTTAGTTCAGTTCTTAGATGCAAATATGAAAATACTTGTTTAGGACCCCTAATGCCCACAAATGGGATTTTGGCATGGAGAATCAATGAGAGCACAAATATATCTTCGCACCACTTCAAGGGCCAACGTTCTAGTTTCGCTCCAGTTTAGTCACTGCGGGACAATTTCATTGAGCAGTGATTGTCTGAACAACAACTGGCTTCTGAAAATTAGAGAGAATTGATTTATATTTTTTTTTTAGATCTTTAGTACCGTCAGTTATAAGGAGGAAAATTTTAAATAAACAAGTTATCCTAATGTACGTCCAAGCATTTCTGGTTCTGCATTAAAATGATATTATTTTTTTTATGTTCACAGGCAATTTCGAGGCCATCTAGATCACTAAGTACAGCACAGCTAGTGCATACATCCTGTGGCTCACAGGCTTCAGTAATCTCAAACATCGTGTTGATGAAAGGACAAGGGAAGGTGAGACTGGCTCTGTTGATTTACCACAGGGTTTTACCTCATTTCACAAATGCAAGCTACAAAGTGCAGGGAAGTGACTTCAAGTATTAAGGTTGCTAATTCTGGGTTGCCAATTCATATCCAGGCTTTGCCAGGAGTAATTAGTTATCACCACTTGCTTCTTAACCTTCTGAAGTATCTCTTTGCTGAAGCACAGTCTTCAGGTTCTAATAACATATCCATATCAAGGTAGCAACACCAACACTGACATTCACTGCTACCCTTTTTGGCATCCAGAGGTAGGCTTGAAATCACAGAGACTGTGTCATCCATAAATTGCACTAGCACAGCAACCTTAGAGCTTCGTTCAAGTCAGAGTTGAGCCATAAGGACAAGAGAAGGAAAACAAGAGCTACGAGGAACACAGGACCTCAACAAAAACAATAAACATTTGCAAAAACCACAATAAAATCTGGAGAAAGACAGAAGATAGTTGTATCTACAAAAGTAATGTTATTGAAGATGCTTAAAAAAAGAATACAGAACCTATGAACTTAAACACATAGCTTTTGAACCTGTTGAATAAGGTTCTAAATTTGTTCATTAATAACTTCTTAAGTTAAAATATTTAATATTTTATTCATAACTATTTAAGCTGTGAGATGACTCTCAGAAATGATTCCATGAAGTATCATCATCATCATTTACAAAATAATCATTTGTTGCCTGTATTTTGGGAGCCTATGAGGATGTCATCAGCACAGTACTTTCACTTTTCATTTGAGGGACTTTAAACAGCTTCAGAGGTGTCTTGCTTCAGAATTAGTCTTGCAACATCCTTCTAAGGGGAGCAAGTAGTGTTTGACTTTTATATAAGGGGAGGAAGGGCAAAGAATATGTAGATGAGAAGTATCTACCTACAAAGGTCTATTGGTGTTGCTCAAACTTACAACACACATTGACTCTGTTTGGTAGAGGGTAAGAGAGAGATATCTCCATGAGATCTCCATCTGTGTGTCTGAAATTAGTAATAATATCAAGATTTTATATGGTGTTTTTTATCAATCTCATTTATGGGAGAGGAAATTAAGAAGAATAGATAAATTAATCTCTCAAGGCTGCTTATTGGTTTAAGGGCAAAAAACGAAAAGAATTTAGACACCTTCCTGTGTGTTTATAATAGTGAATTAATTGATAGCAACAAAAAAAAAGAGGCAAATTATGAGGGTATTCCACTGAAATTTTCATTTGTTTTTACTATTGGCTTGTTGTTGACTGTTTTTTCATGGATTATACTACTTTGTTGACTAGTACTGCCCATGTAAGTAACGCAGAAGAAACTGCAAATGAACTAATATGAGAACTGAACATGGGCTCTCACACACTGTTTTTCTTCCATAAATTAGGGTTTGGGCTTCAGTATTGTTGGAGGGAAAGACAGCATTTATGGACCAATAGGCATCTATGTCAAAACCATCTTTCCTGGTGGAGCTGCTGCTGCTGATGGAAGGCTACAAGAAGGTGGGAAATCCCTCTTCTCTTCCTTTTCCCCCTCCAGATTCCCAAAGAATCATATCTAAAGGCAGATCAAAGTGAAGCTGAAACAAGCCATAAGTGACTTTTACACCTGCATCCATTATTGCATTTGCAAGGCTCTTTTTGAGTACACGTATGTATCATGTAACTTACTGCACAGTGCAGTAATAGTAACATAGTACAATTTTTCTCTTTAAAAACAGGTGATGAAATCCTGGAACTGAATGGAGAATCCATGCATGGATTAACACATTATGATGCTTTACAAAAATTCAAGGTTACGTACTCTCCTTCCAGAACAATTTCTGGTTTTACACACAATGTTCATGTGAACTCAACCCATTCATTCATTATCTTTTCTTTCTAGCAGGCCAAAAAGGGTCTTCTGACACTTACAGTCAGGACAAGCTTCAGCACGCCTCATTCTGCTTCCAGCTGTCTGTCACCCCACTTGTGTCAGTCACTGAGATCTAGTACATGCATAACCAAAGAAAACAGCTCTTTCAGTTCAGAAAGTGCAGCGTTCTCATTAAATGCTACAAAACCCAATGACAGGGTCATAATGGAAGTTACCCTAAACAAAGGTAAGTGCTAAAATTAACTGAGCACTGGCAAACAAGGCACTGACTGACAAAACACTGTTCATTTGTTCTCTGAATGTCTTTCCTCACTAACCTGATTCTTTTCCTGAACTGAGTTTTTTTTAATACACTAAATTAGATCTTGGTGCCTGCCAGTGCTAACAACTATCTCTATCAACAGCAGGATTTTGAACACCATCTGTCCTCAAAAGCCAATCATTCATTTTTTTTCACTCAAGCATTAGAGTCACATTCATGTCCTTCACGTGAAGAAGTAAACCTCTTGTCAACAACTACCAATTATTACGCAGATTATGCGACTCTTACCCATAATTACGCAAGCAGTTAATTTCATTCTTGAAAAGGCTTAAAAACAAGTAAAATACATATCTATATCTTCTTGTAATTCTTTCACCTCCTCTCCAACTGTCATCATCATCTATTTATAAACAACCACTGGCAGAACGAAATAAACTTTTAAATATGGGAACATCAAAGCAACAAACAAAGCAAAGTCTCTCTTGAGGTAACAGTATGACTACCAAACACACAGTTTGGGATCTGACATCAGAGTGATTGTCCAGAGCAAAGAGGGTAAAAAATCATAAACTGTATTATATAAAACAGAAAGGGGATTGAGGTGATATAGCAAACAATAGCAACACATCCTTAATTTTTGTTTGGCTTTTTTTTCCTCCTTAATTTTTGCTCCTTCTTAATTTTTGTTCCTTTTTTTTTTTTTTCTATTCTGTCTCCTTTTAAAGTCATTTGAATTATTCTGTAATGACAGATATTTTGCAAAATAAACCTGCATTGCATTGTGTCTGTGGCACACCAGTAATGAATTCCAAACCAGATCTTGGAACCCCACAAGCAATATTGGTGTGCACTCACTTTAATCATGAGGGGAAAAAAATAGGAAACAAAAAAGAAAAAAGCAGTAGGAGCCGCAGCTAATATGAAAAACAAGACTTTGGTTCTGGTTTGTATGGAAAAAAAATAATTAAATTGAAGACAGTTTTCAAAAAGATCCCTCCAATGGTTTGTTTTGACTGATTCTTATGTCTTTTTTTTATTATTATTAATTCTTTCAGAGCCAGGTGTTGGCCTTGGGATCGGGTTGTGTAGCATTCCTTACTTCCAGTGTATTTCAGGGATTTTTATTCACACCCTCTCACCAGGCTCAGTGGCACATATGGATGGGAGACTCAGGTAGGATGAGAAAGAGTGTCTGTCTTATGCCACAAGTGTTTCATTGCTCTGTTTTATGGGTTTATTTTTGACCTGTTTGGACAGGAAGTCATACTGCTTTCTGGGAGTTTGGGTTTAAAGCATGCGTGCTATTCTGAGGGTTTGAATATGTGTATTTAGGATATGTGGGATTTCCAAATATATAGCAACCCAGTGAAATGATTGTCTCTTGTCCAGGCTGGGCCAGCTTTGGGGGTCTTAGACAAGCATATAGCATGCTTCCTGAAGGAGATTTCCAAATGAGAATGTATCTGGAAAAACCCAAACATATGGCATATTCTGGCTTGTTTGAGCACTAGTTTTTTCCTGACACAAACTCCTCAAATTCTATCCCTTCTTGCCCAATAGAAATACAGATTTGCTAAAATGAGAGCTTTAGTGGGAGTGTAGAAATTTACTTTGTAAGATTTATGACAAATGAGTAGTGTTGAACATATTCAGAATTGAACAGAACACCGCATTTTCACTGTAGGCTTTTTGATTTAACTTTAGGTGCTCTGTAACCCTTCTCTACATGCCTAAGATTTTAGCTGAAAGAACTGTGGTCTTTCACTACTTGAAGGTTTGTATGATATGAATCAGTGCCTTCAGTCAGCCTGTTAACGTATATGGGTATTTGCAGTAAAGCAGAGAAGGGCAGTCTCAGTTTCCTTGTGGGCCAAATTTGGATATAATCTAGAAAGATTCAGTCTAGCAGTCAGCAGGATTACAATAGTTTGTCACTAGAATTTTTCTATTAACAAGTTATTCATATGTAGCAGAAACACAACAACCTTTCCGACCTTAAATAACACTAGCAGACCATAAAGATGTGAAAAGTGATGTGCTAACTTAAAAGGAAGGAAGGAAGATGTAGGTGGAAGCAGCAGCTGAGCTGCATACAGCAGAAATATCACAGACACTACGTTTGCGTAGCTGAACATAAAGAAAGCTCAAAGGTTGCATGCAACAAGGCAGTTAGATCAAAAAAACTCGATGTCCAACTCATTCCCATTCCATTTTCTGTAACAGGAACAGAGAGACATAATGATTTAATCTGTGATCAAATTAGAGGTCAACCGCATGGATTTGCTTTTTGTATGCTTTCACATGGGTGAGACAAGGTTGGGAGAAAAAGAAAATCTGTTTTGTTTACATCCTCTCTCTTTTTTAATATCTCTGTAGGTGTGGAGATGAAATTATTGAAATTAATGAAGCTTCAGTACAAAATACAACTCTTAATGAAGTTTATGCTGTGCTAAGCCACTGCGATCCTGGTGCAGTGCAGATTATTATTAGCAGACACCCTGAACCACAGGTAGCAAACTCTGTATTCTTTCTGACTTTCAATAAAGCACATATTGAGAACTCAGACTAAGTGAGGGAGCAAGTGCTAATCTAAAACAGGTGGGAAAATGTTGATAACAAAGATGCTGATCTCTTTATAAGCATCGCTGCACACAAAGAAACCTGAGACATGCACTATCTTAAATATAATCACTTAAGATTTGAAGATGACTGTAGACAGTCTTGCATGAGTTTCTATGCTGTGAATAACGAAACTACAGAACTAACATTTAAGGAATAAAGCAAAATGTATTTCTTATTTGAGAAAGAATTCCCAATAATAAGAAAATAACTTGAAAGAGGGAATATACCCCCCCAAAACAAAGAAATGTTTATACACCCATCTTTCAGCAATTAAAATTTAGGTCTTGCCCAGCCAATATTTGTAATTAAATTAATATTAAAGTAAAATATTTTATTCTTGCAAGATTTTTCTACAAAATACTTCCTAACACCAAATACTGTATAAATGATTATCAAGTTTAAACTGTTGCATAAATGATCCTAAAAACATAGTATTACATTATCTTATATTGGTAAATCCAAAACTCCACTTCCAGTGAAACACGCAAAAGAACATTTATCTTTGAAAGATCCCATTTTATGTAAAAACCCAATATAAACAGCACATCCATAGATATACTTCAGCTGTACTGGAATATATACAAATGTAATGGTGTGCATTTACTTAGCTTTAAAATTAACTGATGAGTGATATAACTAGGTCTATTCATTTCCATTAGAGGACTTGCAGGACTGGGAAATCTTTGTGAAAGGAATAAACGTTTAAATGTTACTCACCCCACAGCAATCTTATGAGAGTATAATGGCATGATATTTCTTTCCTAGGTGTCTGAGCAACAGCTAAAAGAAGCTGTTGCACAAGCTGTGGAAAACAACAGATTTGGAAAGGAGAGACACCAATGGAGTACTGAAGGTAAGGGAATAAGTGCATTCATTGAGACATGGTAATTTTGATTTAAAAGATATATAGAATGAGTACACGCTGTATTAGAATCCTTGGTAACAGTCAAGTAACCCCGAGCAGAAATGAAGAGGAGGAAACGTCACAGGACAGTGCTCCTAACGTGCCTCCTAAGATACGTTACCAGAGTGACGAGAAAAGACCACATCTGTCTGATCGCCTGCAAAAATTTTTGTGCAAACTTCCTCTTGCTCTTGCTCATCCTTTCCAATTCATAACCTCTGCTTAAAGCTTTTCAAACAACTGTCAGTAGGTGACAGGACTTATGATAGCAAGGAACTGCACAGTGCAGGTGATGTCCTGGGGACAAACAGCTTGTTAATGCCCTTGTGAGGAAAGGCATATGCAATCATGGTTGGAGCTATTTGCCCAGTTCAGCTATGACATTCTCCCACAGTAACATATTGCAATGATACTCCTTTTAGTATCCTCATTTCTTCTAAAGGACCAAAGGTAACAGAATAATAATCAATAAACTATACTGCTGATATACATATATATACAGGGGAAAAGTAACATGATTTTGCTGTCCAAGAATGTAACTGTTGWCTCTTCGATCTACAAACCTTTAATGCATAAATCATACCTTTGCACCAACCGATGATGCGATTTAGCTGCAAAAAAAAAAAAAAAGTATTTAAAAATTAAAATCAGCTGAATCTTAGAAGTGAGCACTTTGCATGTATCTGAATAGACATTTTGAACATGTTCCCAATACAGGTGTTAAAAAACTAGAAACGAGTTGGCATGGAAGACACCCATGTGAAAAACATATTGAAAGGAATGCTGCTCATTGCAACCACAGGACACAGAAGCTAATGACCCGCTCCAGCAGTGACAGCAGCTACAATCCTAGGTCCTCATGTAGTAATGGTGCTGCATACCAACTGACTGACTTGAAAGCAAGAGTACATAGCATTGATGTGCCGATTACCAGACAACCTGGCCTGCTTTACTCACTGTCGGGTAATAATTCAGAGAGAAATTCCCCTCCTACTTGTAGTGAGGGAGGTCGACCCTTGCAAAACACTAAGAAATCATCAGAGATCCTCGTTAGAAAACCTAAATCATCAAAGCCCAAACCTCCTCCAAGGAAATATTTTAAGCAGGACTGTACGTGTAATGACCAGTGTAACTCAGACAGAAAAGAAAAGCTTGCATCGGAAGTGGCTGTATCACCTTCTGAAAGTGTTCAGGTAAAGCAAATTTCCCAAATTTTTCTTGTGTTTGCATATTTGCGAGGTCGGGGAAGGAGGAAGGCAAAGTGACTGTATGATGGCAGGAAGAAAGGCAGGGAAGAAAGAGAAAGTGTGCATAAATATGTGATGAATAGGGGGAAGGGGATGAGGCTCTTCTGTTTTGAAAATAACGTACGTATCTTAGTGAAGCCAGTTTAGGTCAAAACATGATGTTCAAACTAAGGTCAGAAGGCAGAGAAGTGCCTGAAGGAAATTTTCTTCCATATCAGGGAATCTGAGTTAAAATCCCAGTGAGCGCAGCAGCAAGAATGAATTTGAGTCCCGCACCGTCATTCCTTGTGAACATGCGCCACTGGTGGTATCAGACGGTCTCTGGTTCCAGTGCTGCTGGAACAGCGATGTGCTCTGGGCTGGGACTGGAGGAGTTTGCACAGCTGCTGATGTTGGCTTGGTATGGTTGATCCTAACCTTGACACTTACAGAGTCAATTTATGAAGTAGAGAAGTCGTGAAACAATTTCTTTGTTTCAGTAGTGGATTTCTATTGGAAGAAAGCACTAACATTAGGTACAGCAGGTAACCTTGGGCCCATATACATTTCTTGAGACCAGGAGGTACTAAATAAACTCAATTAAATTGCAAGGCACATACATATATTTTGATGAGCTACAGTATTTGAAAACTGAGTGTATATTTGTACATGAYTAAATTTCAGTTCCCTCTCTTATCTAAGATAGAACAGAAAGAGTGTTTCGCATTTGCATGAGTGTGAGGGATTGTGAGATCTGCATGTTGAAATGAAGTTGTGGTTTGTTTAAAAATGAAACCTCTTTCTCCTGGGTTTAGTAATAGCAGAAAAGAGCAGATCTCAATGCAAGGCAAAGAAACCCCCCCCACAGTTCCCAAGCTGCAGAGATCAAAATAAAATGATACAGCTCAGACTGAAGTCCACGTGTAATRTTAATATTCAAGTAAATTTCAATTCGGCACCTCATGTAAGGTCACTCTTTTACGATCCCCTAAGAAGAGAGCAGTGGAAATATATTCATCAACAGCTACTAGAAAATCACCTTTCAGAAGTAACATTCAGGGGAATAAGTACTTGTTGAACTTATCACTGCATGCAACTTATTCTTCAGTACTCAGTTATTCTAAGCGATGAGAAACAAACAAATCTTAAGATCAATAAAGTCTGTGAAAAGTCAAGCTCTGTTAAAGAAGATAACTTCCTCGAGTAAGACAGTATATCTCTAGGCAATAGCTCCTCTAAGTCCCCAGGAGAGACGGTTTCTTGTCAGAATGTATTTCAGATCATTAAAAGAATGTTTTATTACTGCTTTTTTTTTTTTTTTCTCCTAACCTTTATTCCCCAAACATTTTGTATTAGTCAGTTTGAGGCCTGCATACCACAGTTTTACGTGGGGGTTCTGCAGACTGTAGGGTTGCTTTTTCACAACCAAGAATGCTTAATTGATATTTTTGACTGTGCTTTAAACTGCATCAATAAAAATGTAGGTATAACTGCCATCAGTAAAGAGTAAGATCCAACTGTCTGTCTGTAGTGCTTCCAAATTGGCTGCTTCACTTACTGAACGTCTGATGTCCACATCTAAAAGCAACAGAACACAAGTGCAACTTCCACGAAGGACCCTAGTAAGCAGCGGATGGAGAAAGGTTTTCCTAGAATAAGAAAGTTGCATAAGAAACACTACCCCGTTACAGAAAAGCTAAGAAATTGTTCAGTTACTGATTTTTTCAGGACAATCTCACTTGTTTCTAGACCTTCACTCTCTGTCCTGTTTAGTTTTAGTTCCTATTAGTTATCCTGGAGCTTAACTACATAGCAGAGAGCACTTCCTGTGTCACAGCAGAGCAGATGGTAACTTGGTATCATTGGTTACAAAGGAATCAAGTAATTCCAGAGCATGCGTTAGTGACRTTGAGAGTGGCATTTACTGCAACCTCAAACTAATCCTCTCACCCTATGTTTCCAGGCAAAAACAAGAAAGGGAGAGCTCTGAAACTGCAGTAATGATTTAGCTTGTCTAGCTTGTGCTTAAGGGCAAAAGGCTTCAACAGAAAAGAGTTTAGTATGAAGTTAGAGGAAATTTGCTTGACTGGTTTGCAAAAGTCTACAGAATGGCTGCTTTTACAAAAAATGAAAATTATAATAGGCAGTCTTTTAGCTTATCATCAAGTTTATTACTAAATTTTTGAGATGTTAATTGCATTTTTTCACAGTCTGTTTACAAGTGTAACCATAAAATATCACGCCAGCACTCTTGAAATATAGAATAAATTAAGTCCTATGAGGATTACATCCCAAGCAGAAGTGAAAGTTTGATTTCTATTCAATATTTCTTTTCAGATTAAACACAAATGAAAATATGGGTTTTTTTCAGATTCATGTATAGTGTGGTTTGTATAATTACATTCTGACACATTTCTATTTCCTGTTTGTTCAGCAGGAAGTTCGAGAACCAATGCTAGAGGGACTTCAAACTGATGTAACCCACAGTGTCTTTACCACTTCTCCTACAGCACACGATACTGAACACATAACTGCTGTTCCAGCGGGCAGAGATCACGAAAGAAAAGCAAAGTTAGGTATGTTTCATTCCATGAACTTTTTTTGCAGCTGAACCTAGAATTTAGTTTGGATTCCAAAATCAAGCTGTGTCAAGAGTATCAAGCTGACTTTACCTTTCTCTTTAAATGTAGACTTCAACTCATATCTGTAAATTTCGGGGTGAACAGATGAAATTTCAAATTATTTATTAATCTTTGAACAAAAGGGGAAACTATACCAAAAGAAGCATAACATGATTTATTGTAAAAAAAGTGTTAATGGACAGGTACACTATTGCTGTATTTCTTCAGATGAAACTGCTTATTTATATTGAAAATTTGATATTAAAGGTTAGGTTTAGCATTTCTAAAGGACGTTTTTATGCAGAGTTTCAAKGCTCAAGTGTTCCAATGGGACAAACCACTGATAATAAGTTAGTATCTTGTTGTGCCAGTTAGAATTAAGGAAACTTAGTGTTAAGGGAACTAGACAATCTCAAGAGGTCTCTTASAACCTAAACTGTTATGTAATTCTGTTAACTTCTGGCTCCGCTCATTAAAAAAATAATGGTGCCTTAAAAAGAAATATTTGTATTTAMACTGAGACAGATAACAGTAACTGTGCAACTGCACAAACAAAAGTTTGCTGTCATTCAGCTCTACCATGTCTAGCATTAAAATGCTTAATCAGTCCGTGATGTAAAAAATATTCCTACATTAGAATCGAGTTTTTACTTACTAGAAAAATACAACTGGAAATGCCTGCATAAATTTAAGGAAGCATAAACATTAATTAAAAATCTTCATGGGAGATTCTTTTTAGAGCGGGGTATACTTATAAAAGTAGGAAAGAAAAATGATTTTTTAAAGAATTTACTGTAACACCAGCTTTTTCACTAGGCTGCCAACAAGATTGCAATTTTAGCCTTCTATTTTAAGTATTATAGCCTATATCATGACTTCAGCACCCCAGAATTTTAGGTTACCTTTAGAAGTTGCAGGGCCTTTAGAAAAGGGATCTTGTATATAAGCACGGAAGAGCCTTGTTTTTCAGTTAATTTCAGTGTCAGGAATCGGAACATGTAGATCAAGAGTTCTGAATTTTAAAAAAGTTTAAACTTTTTAGAAACTTTGAAAAATACCTATTGGAGGCTTGAACTAAATTCAAATTTAATGAATTATTAGATAAGGGATGGAGAAGGAGGCTTGTTTATAATCAATGTTTCTCTAATACAGGGAATCCACTTTCATCAATACAAAGGCCTATACTTAAAAGACAAGCACGGGTAGATTATACTCTCGATACAACAACAGAAGACCCTTGGGTTAAAATTTCCGACTGCATAAAAAGCTTATTTAATCCTACCATGAGTGAAGACAATGTCCACTTAGATTTGCAACCTGGCATCGACACAAACAAAGAGAACCAAAATCGAAGCAGCTCAGAGGCAGTTCTGAAGAAATCAGAATCAGAAATAGTTGGCTCAAAGGTGCTAAAATCAGACGAAAATGACAGTGTGAAAAAGGGTCCTCCTGTTGCACCTAAGCCAACCTGGTTTCGTCAAAGTCTGAAAGGACTGAGGAAAGCAAATTCAGATCTAAAAACACAGGCAGATCAAAGTCCTCCTGACCTTGAGAGTATTTCCAGCAAAGAACTGCAATCCAGCTTATCCCGTGTCTCTCCTAGTGGATCATCAATAAAACAAAGAATAAGCTCATTTGAATCCTTGAGTGCTCCGCAGTCACCTGAAAAAATACACCGACGGTTTAGCGTGAAACCATCAGTCCAGAAAGAACACTCTCCCACTGCAACAGGGTCAAAAGTGGCTCCAGCTCATTTAAACCAAGCCTTTCTCCAACATTGTGAAATGAGCCAACAACAGTYGAAGTCACCTGTGGTCATGGGTACAAAGAGCCTAGACAGATCTTCCTCTCCCAGGGAGGTCCTTGCGGCTAGCTCAGAGAAAAGCAACAATGCCAACACTGAAAATTCCCCGGGTCTCTTAACTGCAGAAGCCATTGCAGCTTCCCATCTTGCATCGGTAGCAAAAGCACACAGCCTGAGATCACGAAGCTTCCCACTTACTGCTACCCAGTCTTGTGAGATGATGAAGCCATATGATGAAAAGTATAGCAAAATCTATTCCATCAGTAGCCAGGTGTCATCTGCTTTAATGAAATCTTTGCTTTGCCTTCCTCAGTCTCCAGCCTCTTCTGGAAACAGTGCATGGGAAACTCTGGACACATTGTCTCAGTCCTCTGTGGAGGAGGACRGGGCTTCTCTCTCAGCCGCAAGTGAGAATCATCACCTGGACACTGGGTTTTCGCTAAAGTAAGATACCGTATTTAAAAATCAGATTTACAGATCAGCATTGGTGAGCATCTGTGCTGATCCACTGACAGATTAACATTCTAAGGTAGTAGCACACAATAGTAAAGCACAGACTAAGCTAAGAACTTTTCAGAGCACAAAGGTTGAATGACTCACATGACTGTTACACTTGTTTTTAATTTGTACTATAAGCACATGTATATTTCAAACTTCCTCCTACTTAAGGAGGAATATTTCTAGCATCTCCATGATAAAAGAGCTTTAAGTCTGTTTTTTGCCTGGGGCCAGGAGATTATTTCTATTCTTTTATGTGATGGATCTACTTCTGTTAGGCTAACATGATTAATTAAGATTTGTATGTATTTATAATACTTAGTATAGGAGCTACCACCCCAATTAAATGCTAATCAGATCAAAAGATACTGCTCCAAAATTGCCTGTGCTATGCTTTTGTGGGTATGTTCTTTCATAACTCAATGTTTCTTTTTTACTCTGGTCACAATGGGACAGCCTCTCCGAGTTGAGAGAATATACTGTGAGCCTCGCAGACAATGAGAAAGAGGAAGAGAAACAGGAACACAGCTCACCTCAAGCATCCAGCGTGTCAGGGCAGTCTGTCATCTCTCTGCTTTCCCCTGAAGAGTTAGCAAAGCTTATAGAGGAAGTCAAATTGCTAGACGAAGCAACCTTAAAGGTAAATCTGTTTTTTCTTTTTGTGCATGATTTTCAGAAAGCTGTGGAGCGGATGTGCCTGGCTAATCTTTGCAACTTGATATTATAACAAATWGAATAGTAATCTCAATATGTAGTAGTAGTAATATTTAGCTCTTTTGATCAAAAATCTTGAAGACGTCTTCAAAGATAACTAAGCAAGAGTAATACCCATTTAACTAATGGGATAACAGTTATTCAGCAGGAAAGGTCAGTGTATGCAGAAGTAGGCATTGATATTTTGGAGGCCTTTCTTTTTACCTGGGTTGTCAGTCTGAGATATCCAATGACTCATTTTTGGGATACTGAGCAACCTTTAGTCTTACTGGATTCACCTAGAATTGCAATAAAGCTCAGAATAAGTCTAAATCAAGGTTAAATGTGTGCATTCCAGAACTGTAAAGACTTTTAAAGATGGCTCACACTCAAAGAAAAAACAGATAACATCCAGAGCTCTGCACTGAAAACAGTTCAGCTTCTGCTGGCAGCTACACACTTGCTGTGTTAAGACACTCCAAGCTGTGCAAAAGCAGCATAACTGCATTAACGCACCTGTGAGCCTAAGCTAACATAGTGTTTGCCTCTTAGCTAACTGCAGTGGCATGTCCCCCAGGTTAGTCCTGGTTTGTGTYTGTACTGCATGGAGCATGGGTAGAGAATTCATGTCTGCCCATCAGAATAGTAGGYAGACGTATTCCCATGTCAGAGACAAATTCTTACTGCCTGCATCAAACTTTGCTAGTATGTTGCAATCAAAAAGCAGTCCGACAAGCAGAATTTATGAAAGCCAAGTTTTGTATCAATTTGTGTTTCTTGTCAACATCCCAYGTTGATATTTTTGATCTGATTAGCAGTAAAAGCTGTGTTGCAATGTTGCCCTCAATGGGACATTAGCCTCTCTCTTATCAAGTCATCTGTTTTCATGGAATTTTCAGGACAGTCTCTGAGCAGCACATATCCTCTGCCTGGTTGCAGCTGGACAGTGGATTCAGCTGTGGAACGAAACAAGACACAATATCAAAAGATGAGACTAAAATTGCTCACATACTGAACGTGATTGTGAAATTGTGGTCAAGAAAGCCACGTTTCCTTAGGAAACTAGGTTGTTACCCTATACAAACTCATCTTTGGTATAACACAGTCAGAGACAGCTTATTCCGCCTGTTACTAGAACATTGTTAAAAAATAAAAATAAGACTGAGAAGCAATTTTTTAAGCTGTGACACTTAAATCCATGTGAGTTTTATGCCAAATTCTTTTTCCACTTTTTCAGTGAAAAGGTCCTCTAACATGATTCAGCAATATTTTCTGTTTCTACAGTATATATTTATACTCTTTAATATAATTCAATTTATGGTCYAGATCCAACTGATAACCTGTTTACCAAATCAGAACAATTTTAGGCACAGAATAGCATTTTATAAAATAGGTAAAACTGATAGGTAAATTTGATCAAAACCAAATACTAAACATGTCTCAGTATTATGCTTATGCCACTAAGTCTTATTATAAAATGCACAATGGACAAAAAGAAAACATGCTGATTTTCCAATCATCTTGACATATCTATTGGGAAGTTCTTAACATTATTTCTTTCTCTGCCTAGGAATTTGATGATATTCATGTTACAGTTTTGCATAAAGAAGAAGATACTGGGCTTGGATTCAGCCTGGCAGGGGGCATTGATCTAGAAAACAAAGTGATAACAGTAAGTAGCATCTTTCTTAAAAAATACTCCAAACCCAACTACTCTACCTAAAAATATACAACTTACTGGTTTTCTACTACAGAGGTTGGCTTTTGGCATAATCAAAGTAGGCAGCTGTACTGACAGGGTCAGAAGAATCACGGTCTTAATGGGTGAAAATAGGATCTTTCTGCACAGAGCTGCCCTCTCCAGGTGATTGGCAGCGGTATCCTGTTTCCTTGGGCACCATACTCCCCAACAGCTCTGAAAGCCAAGGCAGAACAACACACAGCCCTCGGCAGGAAGTAACCAACACCTTATTCACATGCTTATAGAAGACCATGCAGGGCGGTCAGAAGGGCTGAGGTGAGCGCATAGACACGTAAGGGGTCTGGAAGCTAGAGACTAGCTTCACGCCTTCTTCCTCCCACTAGCAGRGCAGCGAGAGGGTCAGGAAGTAGCATAGGCAACGTACTTACCACGGGCAGCAAGGCTTTGGCCACCTGATACTGGGGCTAAACAGATTGCCTAGCTGCTTGAGGTGGGCTGTGCTCAGGAGAACTTCTCTGTACAAATTTATTCAGCCCTCAGTCCTGAAACRTGCTAGAAGCAACTTGTTCCTGGCAAAAAATGGAAAATACATGTGGTAAAAATTATTAACTGAGTCATCTAGTGATTTGCCCTTTTTTTCCTCTTTCCTTGTGTGCGTGTGTGGTGACYGGGCTCTTCAAAAGGTTCACAAAGTGTTTCCCAATGGACTAGCATCTCAGGAAGGAACTATTCAGAAAGGAGATGAAGTACTATCCATTAATGGAAAGTCTCTTAGAGGTGCAACTCACAACGATGCCTCARCAATCATGCGACAGGCTCGACAACCCAGACAAGCTGTTGTTGTCACTAGAAAAGCTAAAGATGGAGAAAAAAATCTCAACATTTCAATCGACTCCAGTACATCTTCAGTAGCAAGTGATGCCTCACAAGAGTCTGGTGAGTAAGTTCAGTGGCATTACCTTGCAGTCCCCACCTGCTAAGTGTTTACTCATCACCTGAAATCCTGGGTGTTCATAAAGCAGCTCAGCRTTGGCTGTGTAAATCTGAGAACCATGATTAAAGACAGCATGGCTAATAAAACATTCCTGAAACAGACATTTGGAATAACTTTGTTGGAAAGGGAGAGAATTAATGCATTTCTAAAATAAAGGAACCCTCTGAAAAAAAACAAGTGTGATCCTCTGTATGAATTTCTGTAGACATACAAAGATTATTATTATAGTAACACATCTAACTGAAGGTATAATGACAACTGAGTGAACAGTGATTCTTTAATATTATTAGATTCTAGTTTACAAGACTTTTTCTCTGCAAAAGAGAATTTTGGTTTGAACAAAYAATGTGCTATTGTTTGATATAGCAGGTGGCTACATCTGACACATAGCAAGGTCAGATTTTTGCAGAACCTTTCACATTCTTAAGATATTTTTGTGGGTTTTTTTCTAAAACATAATCTGGAGATCTGTAGCCTTATTTACATACTGCAGATAAACATTAGCAGGTTTGTAGTTGATAACAATTTCATAACTAACATCAAGTCAAATGTGTTTACCTTAAATTTTGTTCCTTGAACAGATTTTTCTAATTCTAGTAAATGTCACCAGCTTTCATTTTTATATTTCCATTCTATAGTGAATTCAAACACCACTTTCTCTCCCCAGCTTCCCAGAGGGCCTTACCACGACAAAAAGAGGAATTAAAAGTTATAGTTTTCTCTTTCATTTGGCAGTTTATGGTGCTTTTGCAAACAAAACAGAAATTCATTTTTTGTAACRGATGTTTTAGCTTTTCAGACTATGTGGTGCCCATCTGCTAACTTTCCATTTGTTTCCAGCAACTGAAGATACAATCTGCACTGTAACTCTAGAAAAAACACCTGCCGGTTTAGGATTCAGTCTGGAAGGAGGGAAGGGCTCTATTCATGGAGATAAACCCATCATCATCAACAGGATATTTAAAGGTAAACACACTTAAATGCRTACACAGCAGGTTCTTAGCTGATGCAGACTTGTGCAGTTCATAACTGACTGCTGATTTATACCCATGAAAATGGTATTTTTTGTAAATRCAGCATTATCCTGTGCAGTGCCAGTAGTTTGTTGCCTGCTGAGACCAGGTGGTTTATGCCAAACACGCTGGTGATCCTTAATAAGTGAAAGATACGTTAAAGACTCCACACAAAGAATTAAARGAAATTAATTTTCTTTCTCCAGGGACTGCACTGGAACAAAGCAGCCCTGTTCAGCCTGGTGATGAGCTATTACGAGTGCACACAATTGCCATGCAAGGACTCACTCGTTTTGAAGCATGGAATATAATCAAGGCATTACCTGATGGGCCCATCACAGCTATCATCAAGAGGAAGAATYCAAGCTCTGTTACCACCAAGTCATCTGAAACTTTGTAAGAGAAGGAATTAGACTACTGCCAACATTACAAACAAAAAAGAATTTTATTACTGGCAGCCATTTGGCTAGCACAGCAAGATACTCAGAAAGCACATATGAAAAGTACACATGATCTTACTGCCAGTTACAGAGCAAGCTGTCTGGGATAAAATAAGATGTGCACAAAATGTGCATGATTCTTATTTCAACATTCAGAAACAGATGTTACAAAGTGTAGAAYTATAAAATAATGACTTTATTAATAATATACTGGTTGTAATAAAATGTTTGACAGCTATAGTACTCTCCTATTTTAAGCCATTAACTTAGCAAATATCAGAAGCACATACTGGGTTAAGTTTTCAGTCCTAGTCTACAAGTCTTGCTCCCTGCCTTACCTTCCCAGGAGGAAGAAATGTGTCTACAAGCCTACAACGAAACACTGCAGCAAAGGAAAAGCCTTAGAGAATGTGTGAAGGGCAGAAAAAGGGGGATGCAACTTTCTGTGTCAAAACGACAATGGGCCCTGGAAACCTCCAGCTTTTCTATTCAAACCACAGAACAGCCAAAACCTGTCAGGGGTAACTTTCTGCTAGCAGTTGACAGAGCCATCCCAACTCCAGCAGGCAAACACGGGGCGGGAGGCAGGGAAAGGAGCGTCTCACGGTATTGCAAGGGTGAGGCARGAAGCCGAGGGTAATATAGCAGAGGTTTTTCTAACCTTCCTCTGGCCAGAGGTCTCAGAGGACTAGAGCAGGAGAGTAGCAAGGCCATTTAGAACCAACTCTTACCTTCTCACCACAYGTATTTTTTGAAATGTCTTTGTGTTAATTTTGAAAGGGAAAGTACCAGTGAGAGTATTTGGGAATTAAAAGTTCTGAATCCAAATGTTTATGCTGGAAACRCTAAATAACTTGGAGATAAATCTATGCTTCAAATGCTGCTATCGGCATTTCGGCAGCGCTCTCTAAGCACTGTATGGAATTCTACCAGCAGCAGCATGTGCGTCTATGGCAAGATGGTCTTGTGCACCCAATTCGTCTTCTCTGACCTACTTCACTAAAGAGAGGGATGCAACATCAGGATGGAAGCAGTGACTCGCCAGTTGAAAGCCAGAGGGCTGCACTGGTTATTGTCCTTCGCTGTTCACTTTCCCATAGTCGGGAATTTGCTGCACCCTTCTTCGGTTACTTTATTTCACCGAACCATAACCTGCAGGAGTTCAGAAGCATGTTCTCCATGCACTTAACACAATGACACAGAAACAGCAATTGAGAGAAAGGGAAGTAGGATAGACAGCAGAAGGTATTAATTCAATCCAGGCATATAACTTGCTTTGGCCTTTCCTCACGTTAACTCTATGTTAATCCTTGAAAACACATTCTTGACAAGCCATCTGCCCCCACACTTCCAAACCCCTTCCCGATTGAATTGTCTTTTCCAAAAAACAACCAAACAATCCTCAAAGCAAAATTTCTACAAATTGGGTGGCAACCAAAATAGGAGAAAAATGTGAAAGGGAATTTTTTTGTACATTTTTTAACTGGCACCTACCTGAAACTCTCTGAATATTTCTTCTTTTTTTTTTTTTAAATTTCTTGTATTTAACTTAATCTGCATTATTGGCTTAGGCTTAACAAAGTCTAAGTAAATGCCTGGTGCATATAAATGATTCTAAGATTTTTTTCAACCACTTGCCCATACCACCAATAATAGTAAAACCATGTGAAGACTTGCTGAGATACTGAACTTCATGCCTAACAACTTTAGTACATTTAGATATGTATGAGCCTCTGTAATACCAGGGCCCAAATCTCTCCTCAGTGAATTTGTTACTCTTCTTAAGTACAGAAAGCAGCTATCTAAATTGGAAAGAAGGACCAACCAAGGGCAAAGAAGTGCTCTCACCAAAACACCTTTATCCCCAGTAAGTGGGGAGGGTAAGTGGGAGTGAAGGTTTTTCCCTGCCTTGTTGCCTTGAATTCAGAGATGCTGGAGGACCAAGTGGCTGTTATGTTTCCTTGATACATAACATGTATCAAGCAGGTGCATGAGGAAACATTTTAAAGGATGATCCAGGAAAAACAGCAAGATGTAACAGAAAAATATTTATTACATCACACTCATACAAGTTTTTACATCTTTGTACACAAAAGAGACTAGATTAAAAACTGATTCCTTGAAAAAAATCCATTCCATAGGATGAGATTTACAGTGGGAAACTTTGTGTGCAAGTCCATGCCCTATACTAAATATAAAACAAATACAGGGACAGAAAGAGAGCGTATTAACCTTGTTAAATAATCAAGTTACAATACTAAAATCACAAACTGCATTTAAATTCCTGATTCAGCAATCAGTTTTCCTTTTGTAATTACAGGTAATCCATAGTAATGTCTGACCTGCAGTACCCAGCACCATAAGTATTTTCTAAAACTGGACACGTCACTGCACACAAGATCAGAAGCTGACTTCCCAAGATAGTGCTGTGAGGCAAACCAGTCTTAGAGAAAAAGCAATGTCCTTACAGCCTGTCAGTCAAGTCTAAGCTACAGAAAAGATTATTTACCTGTTAAAACCTCGCATCACAAGAGACAGAAAAAGTTTCAAGTGCAGTTAAAAAAGGTCATCTCAAGTGCTGTTTAAAAAATGGCAAGTAAAGTGCTTAATCCTCTTTATTTATTGCCACTATGTCAGTGCAGTTTGTTTCACGACATTGTGGAAATCACCGGTTTTGGTACAGAAGGGAGAAAGGAAGAGTGTCTATTTGCCAACYCACAGACCTATGAATTGATTTGCACTGCTAGACCTTGATTTAGAAAAAAAAGCACTTAAGGCATATTTACTACTAGTACTGAAGTCTGCTGGACCAAACAAGTGGGATCCTCCACACAATCCAATTTGTTCTGGCTTTTATCATTTGCTGGCTTGGACCCACTGAAGCATCTTAGCAGCTCTGCGAGTGCCAGGAGCAAAAGAGCTGCCTCTTATTTTGGGAAAGGAACATTCTTCCACAGGAGTCTATGGGGAGCTTCAGAGACCAAACAGGGCTGGCCTGCACCTGGCTAATGTTGTAGTGCTAAGTRGATTTTAGCAATCCTCCCCCTCACAGACACTGACAAAGAGTGGCCAAGAACAGATCTAGTATGTGCATCTTCTCTCCACAGACAGCCCCCAGTGCTGCCTCCAGGATTCTTCCAGCCACTGGTGTGGCATTTTTCTAGTTATGAAAATGAAGGATATTGTATTAGAAATGAACGCATTGCTCTGCATAGAGACAGGTAGAAAATGCTATTTTAAAAATTTACTTTACTCAATCCGTTGTTACCCTTTCACCTTTCATAAGTATCTTTGCTGGTAGTGAAGTCCTGTGGGGCCAACTTCCTATTTCTACCCTCAAGCTGCCAGGTTTTTTCCTACCCTCAGCTGGTGATGTCAGCAATTGGTCTTGTCACGCTTTTAATGCCTTAACAGCTTTGGTCAGGTTGCTGTAAAATCCAGCTATGCTAGCTGGAAAGAAGGAGTCCACCACCGTCTGGGGAAGATAGCCACCGAGATCAGTCTGAAAGAAACTGAGGAGTTGAGTCCTGTGTGGCTCCCTGCAAAGACAATGCAAGTGATTTTATAGCCAGTGGTTTAAAAGCATTAAGAACTTTACAATGACTCTTGTAAGTATTGTCTGATGAGAGATGTTTCGAAGTACTTTTTTTTTTTTAAACAAACAACAGACATTAATTCCAAATTTCAATGAATGTGGCTATTGCCACAAGTCAAATTACAGTTAAACTAGGCCCTAATTAGGTACATGATTCTGCTTATGAATTACAGCAATGTAATAAACAACCGGATACTCATTTACCAAAAATTAAGACCATACTTTTATGTTCTGCTGAATCTCTGCTTAAGAGGTCAGCGAGAATCCCACCATGATGATGGTTCCTGTAACRTTAAAGACTTCCCTCTAGGAAATGAAGAGAGACTAATTCATTGCACAGAAAAGAGAACAAAAAGGGCACTCAGTCACAATAATTACCAGTCAAAGGAAGACAGAAACACGTTATTGCCAAGGGGCTGCAGATCACATGTCGCCATATACACACAAACACACCACACAATGGATAAGAAGGGCTTTAGAATACCTAACGTTGAAATAGATCGCTTCTTACCCTGGAAGAGGTATACAGAAACAGCCACAGGGATAATTAAAACCTCTCACGAAATTTGGTTGAGGAGGACACAGCGGGTGTTCCACATTGGTGGCTATAAGAAAAAGTGTTCAAGAAAAATGTCATTTTCACAGGAAATGGGAAAGAATCCTTGGTACTCAAAGCACGAGCTAAGAAACAAACTCACTAAAAGAGAAAATATTTAAGAATGACAGTATAACCTTTTCAGTATGGGGCTGTGCCATACAAGCAGTCAGAAAAGACCATTAAAAGGAACCACTTTGGCCATGGAATGGGGAAATAAAAGAAGTGTTGAATTTAGAAGCAATCGTTACTGAGCTCTGAACTAAGCGTGAAGACACTTTGAGAGAGTTTCATGGAACCCATGTTGTGAGAGGGCTTTGCTTTTCTTAAGAGGTCATTCAAGTTACTTCCAACAAATCCATACCACTGAGGTATATGCTACCTGACTGCTGAGAAGCTGCACTCTAGCAAGTATATAAATTCCTGGCAAGGCATTCCTGAACAGGATGGGAAAATGGGACAGCTGGACAGTGGGGCAATAAAAGCACTGACTTGTAACAGTCAAACAACAGGACGAAAGTGAAAAAACAAAGAAACGTCCTTCCACGCAGTAGCAGCCCCTTAAAAATCAGCACTACCTGGTTTCATAAGAACAATTATTTCCACATACAGGAGTGGTACATTTATTCAACTGCTTCACCAAAATCTAGAAGCATTGCAGAAAACATTAAAATAGGATTTAGGCTAAATGGGACTCCTTTTRGAAAGTTCTGTAAATTCTTAAAAAATCAACAACAAATACACACACACAAAAAACCTCAGAACTTAATAGTAAATGAAATACTTATTCCATCTCAAAACCATAGCAAGGGAATAAACCACAGGCCAAYGATATCATCATTATCTGAATGTTAACATGACTTACATACTCTAAGGACAAGGATGTAAAGAGACCACTAATATTTTATCTTCTGATCAAGATCAGATCAACAACTACTAAACAGCATGTTACTTATATTTTGTTTTATGTTTATTTCCGGTAGCTGCTGGTTAYCTCCTAATATAATGTGAACATCTTGAGAACACAAGCATCTTACCAGCAGATAGCATCGTCCCATCTTCATATTGCTTCATTATTACCACGTCCACAAATTCTCTTGGTGAAATAATCCTCATGAAAGCTGAAGGGGTTGTGGTTCTGCATACAGAGACAGTCTAGAAATTACAAAACAGAGTTATGTCAGTTGATGCTTTCAGAAGTACAGCAGAAAAATCCCATGTACTTTCTGGTACTCTTTCAGTTACACTTTCTAAACTGTATCAAGCAGTTCTATTACACCCTCTGTTGAACAAAATGCAAATCAGCACAGTCAAAAGGCACCATGGTRCGTTGATGAAGGACAGTTTAATGGAGAAAAACAGAGTGATAATGCGTTGCTTCCAGGTTGTTTAAGGACAGATACCACAAGGGATGCTGAAAAGCAAATCTGGCACATCTATGCTCATAGGACAGTACCACATCACATGGGATACAACTTGATACCTGGATTTGTTACACTGCAGAAACCTTAACACTACCATCCCTTCTGTGGAGGCTCTGTGGTGATAGGCTCCCCAAAACAGAGGTTTCTACCACACTGGTAAGTGCTGGCAAGTCTGATAAAGTCTATGAATTTCAAGTGGCAGGTTGCAGCATTTCTAAAGTTTAAGTTTATAATTAATATTAAATGCCTGTAAGGTTCCCCCAAGAAAAATAATCTTCCCAGGACTTCCATGAACATTCTTGGGACTGGTTGTGTTTGCACCTTGGCTGCCCCCGAGCACTTACATCCACTTCAGATTTGGGGATCTAAATCGAATGCCCTTTTAAGGTTCTGTCACACTTACAATTAAAAAAAAAGTTGGAAATTAAGACTATAACCGCAGCAGCAAAAACTGCTGCTCATACCTAGCCCTTTTCAATTTGTAGTGCTCTGAGTGCAGAATTTCTATTTTAATGACAGAGACACTGAGGCAAAGCGCTGGGTCCCAAGGTCAGTCAGACAGTTAAAGGCAGAGTGCGACACACGCGGTGCGGTGCAGCGCATCGTGTGCTGCCATGGTGAGAGACGGGGCCTGAATTAACAGCTGATGACATGAACGCTTCACTGCTTAGCTAAATCTATGTATTCTCTAAGCCTCCTCTCCTCTCACAAATAGCTTGTTAAAAATAACCACGCTTAGCTCGATTTGCAGCATTAACAACAATGTAGTGCAGGAATCTTTAATGTTATACATTTACATATTTTAAGTATGCAGTCTTTAGCCAAGAATGTATTAGTATTTCCTTTCAGAAAGATAAGCCATTGTTAAGAGAATATACACAATTTATGAAAAAGAAAAAAAAAAATCCCCAATCCCAGTACTGCCAGACTGATCCAGACAAAGGCTGTACAGCTTCTTGAGGCCTTTTTACCTCCCCGCACATAACACAGGCTGTCTCATGAGGAAGGTCTGTGCRGAGCCCAATGCTTTTGAACACAACGCTGCGTTAACTGCGCCAGAAGTTTTTAAGGAACTCACATCGCTGATGGCTTCGACGACCTCGAAGTCCTTCACGTTTTGGTCCCACTTGGTCCTGGTCCCGCCGGCCACCGGCTTTATGCACTCCCAGACATCCTGGGGGCTGGCAGGCACGATCCCCTCTCCCCTGTACCTGCGGCGGGACGAAGCGAAACCCAAAGGCGCTGCTCCAGCCTGCCCGGCCCCAGCACCCCGCGGCAGCACCGCGGGGGGATCCCGCACCCCGCCATCTCGGGMAATGAACGCGGGGCGCCGGGCGTACTCACACGTTACCGGCAAACTCCGCGGACGGCCTCCAGGAAACCGAAACCTCGCTCTGCGGGGAGGGGAAGCTTTCAGCCGCCGGGCCAGCCAGCCAGCCAGCCGCCCCTCCTCAGCCGCCCTCCCCMGCTCACCGTGCGCCGGCAGCCCCGCCAGCCGCCGGGGTCCCGCCGGTAGAGCCCCATCTTCTCGGCCGCCGCCTCGGCGAGCCCCGCGTAGTCCATGGCCGAGAGAGCGGAGCCGCCGCTCGAACACCGCCCAAGAGGGCGCCGCCCCCTCACCTGAGGGGCCGCGGCCTCTCGCCGGCCGGGCCCGGCCGCCAGCACGGAGGAGGGGGCCCGCCTCGCCTCGCCTCATGGCGGGAGGGGCTGGGGTCCGTYCAGGGCAGCCCGGAGCCGCGGGTGGCCGTGGCGTGGCTCTCTCGGACAGCCGGTAACAGCGGGGCCTCCCCTCCGGCAGCCTGCGGGCAGCCGCCTGAGGGGAGGAGAGCCGCCGGGGGGCAGGCAGCTGTGGGGAGGCGTCACTCGGATCGCCCCTGGCCTTCAAAACCGRCGGGGAGCCAGGGCAGAGGCGTTGCTGTTCCCTTACCTAAGGCTGGGGTGACCCCGCTCACCCACTTCCAGCCCGGCTGGGTGCAGCCACGCCAGCGGCCGGCCGGTCACGCACACCCACCCGGCGCCTGGGCTGCGGGGCGGCCGCCGGGGCACGGCGGGAGAGGTCCGGCCTGCGGCGACACCGCCCAGCAGAGCTTGGTGGAAGCGACGGGAAGGAGGCACCGTGGTTCTAGCTAAAGGCCGATGGTTCATTTATCCCGGTGCGATACAAATGACATGAAGAAACGAGCAATCTTCAGCATCTAAAGAAGGTGTAAAATTGCAATGGTGTGCGAGAAACAGGAGAGAATTAAATTAGGAGTAATGARGCAAGTTTTTAAAAGGCTGTGGACAGAAAGTTTTCCACAGTCTTGCGGTGAAGCTCATCACAGGCTGGGCTGAGGAGTCTTGTCAGAAAATTAATAGAAGACCTAGGATTTCATCTAGAACACTGTTGCTACAATCAAATAACCCAGTTGCCCATGCAGTACACTAAAGAATCTCACTATTCTCTGTGATTAACCTATTGCTGGCTTGTTTGTGCTACACCATATTCAAACTAGGCGTGTCAAGAGGTCATAAATCATACTATAGGTAGCAACTCTACTTGTAGGAAGGTGATTTCCTGCTGAATTTATTCAGTAAAAGCATCTTTTAGCTGTGACTGTGTCAAAGAGACAAAGAGAGCCTCATCTGACATMTTTYTRTACTGGTTTAATTAAAGTGCCCCAAGTACATAGCTTTTGATTTTCCAGTAGGTGGGGGTTTTGGTTTTTTTTAACAGCATAACATTAAATAATAAATTGGAATAATTTTCTCTTCCTAACTTTGCAAAGTATCAGTTGTGATATTAAAGCGAGGTACAGTCAACAGTAAAACACAAGGGTAACCATGCTTTTCCCACCTCAAATGACTGCATACACTGTTGTTGCAAAGACTATGTCGTAGTTATTTGGATAGACCTCAAACAGCGAGTACAACAAATGCATGTACGCCTGTTCAAAACACAAAAAGGTTGGGGCACTTTCTCAGACATTTGAGCATACCAGTTCATTAGGCTCAGACATATTTAGATCAACACTGTTTTTTGATTTCTTTTTGGTGAGTTTTGTCCCAGGTTTCGGATACTTCTCCTTGCTATGAATGACCTGGATATACTGGTCATTGCTGCTGTTCTGCGGATCACTGCTGGATTCAATGGAAACGGAATCAGATTCTGTTAGAGATTGCTCCAGCTTTTGCTTTGATTTTGGTTTCACACGTGGCTCAGGGTAGTTCAGGTGCACTTTCTTGTAAGCATATGGAGGCCTGTCCAGGTCTAGTTCAAAGCCATCGTCCCAGGATTTGTAATGYACTCTGGCTAGATCCTTGCTCATAAGAATGTGGCCATCAGCACGTTCCCCAATGTAAAATCGTGGTGCTGGGCGAAGATCAGACAGCGAGCGAGGGCGATGGGATCTGTTAATGAATTCCCTCCCCAGTTCCTCTTCATCCTCCTCCTCTTCACTGGGATGAGGGGAATACATCTGGTGTGGTGTTCGAACCACATATCTTCTGACATTGCGTGGATACAACTCAATAATGTCTCCYGACTCATCCTTTCTGAAGTGCCTTTGGAGTCGGGAGGTAGAACGGAGCGATTTTTTGCGGGGCTCATTTTCATTAACAAGAAAATACCTGGTAGCATATGGTCTACGTCCCACAAAAACAGGAGCCCCTGCCCCAAGAGCATCCGGATTTACCTGCCGAATGCCTTTTCTGAAGAGGGGCTCAGAATGAACATCTTCAGTGTGCTTTTTGAAAGTCACTGGGGTGTAGGGCTTTGTTTTACAGAGCTCACTTGCACTCCCATGCACAACACTTGGGTACCTTTAGGAAGGGAAAAAAAAAAAGGAAAGAAATATTAAGATACACACTTATCTATTAATGTCATTAAAACATATAAAAAATTCATTGCTCTGGAAGTCAAACACTAGGATTGTAAGGGTGGAGATTACAGCGTCTCCATTGTTCCAAATTTTTAGGACCAGTTTGAGAAACATTCCCTAGAAATTAGGAGAATATTTGTTCTTCCCCAGGAAAAGGCAGCAGACAATTGACCTCTCAAGTTACATTCCCGTTCTGTTTTCTTATTATTCTGAGAACTGATTAAAAATGCTCTTTATCTGATCACTTGGAAAAAAACCAACAGGTAGTTTAAAGCATCAGTCTGCTGATGTCCAAAACTGGTTGTCCTACAACTAGACCTGCACAGGCATTCTGCACAGAGTTCCTTCACTCTTACTGTGTTTGTCTTGCTCATGGAAATAGTATCCTGCATAAACTATTTTAGTAATATGCCTGAGAGGAAGCTTAGTATTTACCTTTGCTTGAGGTGTGTGTAAACTTGATCAACTACATAATTTCAAAAATTTTATAATTCTATCTCAATTAAGGGAGAGTGAAGGAGGTGGTGTCACCAGCAATCTGAACAGTACCCATGAATGAATCTGCTTTTAAAAAATTCCTCAGCTGTTTTACTGCTCCAGACAGTCTGAATACACAGCTATTTTGTAAATAAACACAGGTATATGTCATGGAGCTGCTGGAAGAAATCCCATTTCAAAACCAAAGCAGTCTTGCCTGTTTGTGATATGATCGTTTCTTGGTTTCTGTACACTCGATACTGAGGGAGCTGGCATTAAAGAGGTTGAAGTTGTGGGAGTTGCGTTGACAGGTCTTGCAACATCAGCTGAGGGCACAGTTTGGGGCACAGACTGGGAAATGGTTTGTATTCTGGTGCCTTTGCTCACGGGAGATTCAAAGTTCAAGACACTGCCATTCTTTCGGGGAGTTGATGACCGAACAGAAGACTCCTGGCTGATAATATCACTTTCTTGCTCTGGTCTCTTGTCAGTCCCATCCAGATTTTGGATTCTGGCTAGAAAACAGAAATTATTACAGGAACTGTCCGGGCCTCTAAATTTAGAAGCTGCTGTATAAATACAGTGGCTCAAATTCACCCTTCAGTCAGGGGATCCAACGCTAACAGAACCCCACTGTGTTCAGAAAAGAGAAACTGGTGTCACACCGGGAGACATGGTGATAGAGGGGTGGATCGGCAGCATACTATGGTACATGGCAGGTGTAGTATTGGGGAACATAGGAAAAACACTGGGCATTGCGCTGTAGGATTCCAAAATGGGCAAAAAGCCAACGTCTCTTTTCAAGAGCCCCGTTTTAGTTCACAATGTACACCACTTCCAATATGAAGATGTCTGAATTCCGTGAACTGGCTCCAGCGACTGTGCTAGTCACAGCGAAAAACTGAAYTTGCTTTCTGTAACAAAGGAAATCCAACTCGGACACATACCTCATTGCCCTTAATAGTCACTCCTGATCACTATAGTGCTATACATCAGGTATTTCACCATTTATGTGTCTGCTGGAGACCTATAAGAGGGTCACACTAGCATTAAGATCTAGCCATAAGGCTACTGAATCATGTCCTCTCTTTGGCTTGGCAAATTTTTACTTGTTCCTTTCACTGGGAGGTATTAGAAGGACASCATCTTTTCTGTGGTTTCTCATTGCTAAAATCTGAGAAGTGGAAGGTGCAGGTTCAAATTCCCTCAGGCACAGTAGACAAGTCTGAAATCTTTCAATTGCTAATGAAATATTCAACCATCTCAGGTCAAAGAATAGGGGCCATTCCCTTCCTCCTCTTCTGCCTACTAGCTTCTGAATTTTATGCAAGGTCTGACATGATTTGTATCATCAGAGATGCCTCCCAGGTTCTGCCCTGGTCGTGCTAAAAGAGGGAAAATACCCAGTCCAAAGATCCCAGCAGAATTTAGGTATAAACTACACAACTTGTCTTTCAGTGTTGCCAAGACTAAGCAAAACTGAGCTCAGAAAAGGAGGAATCTACAGGAAATACAGCTTTTTAAATGCAGTTGAACTTCCTTACGTGTATGAGAAATCAAAATGGTTTTGCATCTAAATGCTGTATTAATAGTGGTATTTCTAAAGCTCACCAACTTACCTACTGCCATCTGAACCACCTTTTTCTTATCTTCGGTTCTTTCCTAAAATACATTCAGAAGAATGAGCAGCAGTGAATTATTATGGATTAGAGAGTAAATCCACTGCTGTGTAAGGATGAAAAATACAGGATTGGTTTTACATTGTGAAACACTGAAAGTGACTTCAGAGATTTAATTAGGCTAGTGCTTTACTGAAGACCCACCAAATTGCATGTAAAAGTACTTTGCGCTGTACTTACTGTTTGGATCTTCATTCTCAGTTGATTGTTGGTGAATTTTAATGATCTTGCAATACTTTGTAGGTAATAGATTAGCATGCTAGAAGTAAAAGAGGTGATTATGAGTCACTTCAAACATTCTTGACAGTTTTCTCTTTGAGGGTTTATAGGTCATCAAAATGATGTACAGGTTCAGTTGCTGCTTTGTAGCATTTCCTTTATACCGTGATMATGGATCACAGTCTTCTTTCAAGCAAACATGCATGAAAGAAAGAAATGACACTGAACACAGATTTAACAGCAGTTCTAATTGTGCCTATGTTTTTTGCAGGTCTTCTCATTGTGCATGTAACCCTGGGTGCATTTCTAGCTTTTTTTTGTTTAAATTCTGGACACGCTCAAAATGAAAATTTTGATAAATATTTTCTCGTCCTTTTTTCCCAGTCCAAGGTTACGGAACAGAGACACCAGAATTACAGCTGAGTTTGCACACTCATACCAATGTAATTTTGTTGACTGACTGGAATAACACCTTGTTTACACTGGCACAGCCAAGATCAGATCTGGCCTGACATAATGGATTACACTGGCTTTCAGATGAAGTAAACTCTTATAGCTACACTTCGTACCACAAACATTTACATAGGTGCTTAGCCATCAGTTTGAAGCCRTCAATAGATCTACTTAAATTTGTAAATATGTTCATATTTACATGGCTGGGACCTTAGAGGAAAAAGGTACAAATAGGAAGTATTGCTTCGGTCTTTCTGATTTGCCTGAAAAGCCCACTGGTGGGACAAACTCTGCATTCGTCTGTAGTTTACAGGGAAAAAAAATGATACAAAGGTACATGCAAGACAAATGATGCTTCATAGAAGCAAAGTGAATTTCAAACAGCTCAAAGTAAATATTAATTCCCAGCTGTGAACAATTAGTTAGAAACTAGAGTAAGAAAGGACTTCCACTGGAAAGTCTGCAGCAAGTTATATTACATTAACACTTAAGAGCAGACCTTCATAATTGATTTATCTTGTCAGAAATCAGGATGACTGAGTAGCTTCTTTAAATAATAGACTGAGCCCTGTTCACAATCATAAACTGAACTAATGACCATAAGGAAATGGAAAATTAATTTCTGAGGAGCTCTTGAGAGGGAAGAAGGATCTTAAAACTTCCTGGAACCAGCCGCACTGCAAGCCTTGACACACTATAGCGAACTTGCTCTAACGCAGTATCCCAGAACAAGGAATTCCTTTTGAAAATGTGATGACAGTCTTTTTAACATATTCTCATTCCCATCTGATCCACATACCATATATTCAATAAGGTGGGKTTTTTTTTCAGATACGCTTAATAAAATTACAATAATGCAGTGTTTGTTCTTCAGTATCAACATTTGACTCTCCAGAGATAAGGCCAGTATTAACACAATCAATTTAACCTGCCTGTGAAAACCAAAGTACTTACAATAAAAGTAGTAGTGCGGGGAGGACAACCACAGGACTGCTGATGTAAGTAATCACTGTGTTGAACCATGTAGGAAAATCATTTTGAATCGTTTCAGAAACAATATCATATATTTTTTCTTGCCCACTACAAGAGGGGGAAAAAAAAAGAAGGTAAAATTAAGTTGTAAGAAATCCTAGGTACTTCAATTTGTTAAGCACTGTTGCACTGAATAAACAAGGAGTTTCATCCAAAACTACTTTGGAACAGGATAATGAAAGGAAAAAAAAAAAAAAAAAAGATAAAAGCAATTTGTTCACTGTTTGCTTTTTAACAATTTTACCACAGCACAAAAGCATTGGCCAGGCTTGGAGGGTGCTTGAATTGAGACACAAGACAGTGATGTGTGCTGGATTGCTCRGTTGCACATTACATTATGTAAACATAAAATAACTGAATCACGTATATAAAGCAAAACGTTGAGCCTCACTCAGAACTTTGACATATTCACTTAATTAAATCTTAAACTGCAAAACATTGGCAGCAGAAAAACATTGTCCTGTCTATCAACTTTTTTTTTTTTTTTTTACCAGTAATTTGGGTATTATTTAACCTGATGAATTTATTGTGAGAGGGTGAAATAAAATCTTTGCAATTTTCATTAGTCCATTATAACTTACCTGAAGGGACCACAGCTTAAAGATGGCTTATATCGGGCAATAGCAAAAATTGTTGGTAACATGCATAAGAACAACATGAACAGCAACATGGCCAAGTAGAAATTATTGGATCTGCAAGAAGGCGTAACATGTTTCAGATKATACCAATCAGAGAGAAAAACAAGAGGCAACATAAAAGGTGCAAGTCTGTATCTACCTAACAAGTTCAAGCTCTACATTTCTGAAAGATCAAAATCATTCTGCTATCATTAGGAAGTCTGAACAGAGCCAGTTTAAACAGACTCTTAATGATCAAAATCCTATTTGCCCTGCTTTCCAGATACCACTGCTGCAGCCAGAGAACAGTTGACAGCACCCTTCTATAAAAACTGACCTTACTGCCCAGTTCTGTGGGGGAGAAAAAGAACARTGGCAGAAGTTGATTCACCTTCAAAACATGTTAGAAATAAATGATTCTTAAGAATTAAAGATGCCCTAAATTATTTCCATTTTGAGTAAACAATTAAGATATTCATCATGATAGAAGAAAAATGGGGAAATCTGTTGTGCAATGCAACAGACAAAAGCAGATACTTCATAGCTTTCAAAGAAAGAAACATCAAGAAACAGGACTTGAAACAGTTAACACATGTAGGTTACTGTGCTCAATCAGATTTGTATGGAAGTAAAGCATTTATTTTAGGCCACATATATTGGTCTAGGAATATTCCCTGAGATATTTTTCAGTTCTTGCATATCTTTAACTACCCCGCTTTACAAACCCTCCAGWTTCTCAGTAACTATGTTTTTTTCACAGACCTTTGCTATCAGTATTAGTCACATTTGATCGTCAACTTTCAGAGGTAAAATCTGTCATTTTGTTCCTGTGCACAGAAGACATTTCCATTGTCTGCATTTGATTTATTCTTTATCTTTTGTTCTTATTTTGACTAACCGAGATGCTCTGAAAACCTGCTGATGTGGTACATTGCACGTTAACACAGCCCAGCTCCTCAGGTACATAAGTCCAATCAACTTGAGAACATTGAATGCTGGTAAGCAAGGTGAAAAGAAAGCTCCCATCCTGGAAAAATAATATCATGTCAGTGCTCAGTGTTGCCAGAAGCAATTTTAAGAGCAAAAGAACATATGAAAAAAACAGGTAAACAACAGCTCACTATCAATCGATCTCTTATTACAATAAWGTATAAAAGACTGCATTACCAATATCCTACTTGAATAGGTTTCCTTGGAAATCATCAGATYGACTTAGTAATCAGCCAACAAAGGACAAGAAAAATCGCTTATGGAGTACATACCAGATCATTCCTTGGTTGTAGACCAAATGCAATACGTTCTCTGCAATTTTGAATTCTCCATATTCCGGCTACAAGAAACACAGTGTAGGATGAATACTTTGTCTTAATCTTTTTTTCAGATCATTTATTAGAAGCATTTGACTGAACCAGTTTGCAGACAGCACATAGCCTGAAATGTCCAGATCAAATACCAACTTTTGGCAGGCAGTGGGAACACAGTAAAACCTACTCTACAGCAGGGAATTAGATAAACTAATTCCTTTCTAGTTTGCTTCACTTTAGTTAAGGACAAAGAATAGTCCTCAGCCTTTCATGCCAACAGTTTCTTGCTAACCAAGTATTACTCACCGTAATTTTCTTAAAGGGCTATATGCTTTTGGTTATTGTTTCTCGGACTGCTATCTACATTATGGATCGACRTTACAGCTACAGGAAAGAGGATGTGGGGAGCAACTCCATGCCCTCTGTCTCATCTTTGACTCTGGGACTGCTCCATGGTCTCATTTTGGGAAGGACGAAGATTTTTGCACCACAGCCATGGGAGTAGGCTTGAGAAAAACATCCAGTCTCAGCATTTACCCTGTGCCCTCCAATTTAAACTCAGTGCGAGCTGTGCCTTTGTAGATGTGTGTTACCAAGAAATCATTTATCTGTTGAAAGGCTTTAAGGGAAGGAGCCTACCCTTAGCATCTTAGTTTGATAAAATAAAGGCTGTACTTACAAACTTGCTTTCTAGATCCCAGCACCAGCAATCACTTAAATATCGGACACACAGTCCACGGAAGAAATCAATTAGCAGGATGCTTGCGACTGTGAAAATCATGTCGATAATTGAAAGCTTTAGCATCTCCTGAAATACATATTGTTCACACATACTGAGTCATCCTGGAAGCAAATGGACTGCATATGGCTCTTTCATGTTTGTACTTGTATTTTGGCTTAAGCTTAGTATCCTAATAAAATATGATTTGAATATATAAATTATTTCCTTTTAAGCTTTTTCTGTTTGACTTTTYCCTTACTTGTCTTTGTTCTAGCAAAGAGAACAAATATAATCAAGCTTCCAATGTGCCTTCTATTGCTTGCAGCAATAAAACTCTGGTCATGATGGCTTCCAGCTTTCTTTTTAATGATTGTTGTGCAAATTTATCYAGATAAACTGAAACGGGTTGGTTTTTCTATTGTACCCAATCCTTTATTATACTGACTGTTATAATACGTACTTGCTAAATGCTTCACAATGAGAAATGCTTATTATTCATACAAAACCAAACCCCAATGGCAGTAGGATCACCAAGCRATAAGAGAGACCTGTTTAGTGCTTACAAATGAATGGGGTTATCCTGTATTTAAYTGAGCTTTAAAAATGTACAAGTAAATAGAAAAGATTCAATTCCAAACATCTCTAGCCCATTCTGAGGAAAAAAAAMCCCAAAAAATCAAAAAACCCATGAACACCAATTCTAAAAATTTCCTGATGACTGTGAAATAGGGAGAGGGGCATACAGGAATAGAAGTCAGGCTAATAAACCCAGGAGGGGTCTCTTGCTCCAGACGATCAAACAAGACCTTTAATATTGCTCACTCTGGAACCAGGAGCTCAGCACGTCAGAAGCACGCTAGCATCGTTCTTAGTCCGGTGGCCCAGACCTAAGTGCAGCACTGACAGAGACCAAGGTACATGGGGATCAAATGACATCTTTTGAATTTTGTGTGGTTAAAATTTCTCTCTGTATGCATTAGTGCCACTGCTAGTCACTCAAAGTAAAGGCCACAAATGTGTACGCTTCACATGTAGGGAAGCAGTCCTATTAAGTCTGCAGATTTTCTGCAACCTAACTGTGGGGACATGCATACCTGGCRCTGCCACCCAGCTGGCTCCATTCTTACAAACTGACTATTTTAAAACATTTTGTTGTTGTCCTCTTTCTCTTTGAAGAAGTGGACAACACTTGATTCTCTAGTGATTTACCGAGGCAGATGAATAGAGATTTCAGAGATATTGTACAAATGACCAAGAGCACAATCTCGTGCTTGGCTGGGGTCTGCATCTCCATCAATCCAGGCAGCAATCTGAATCTGCACAGGGTGCATGTTACTGCTAATACATTTTTATAGTCATGTTTCTCTGTATGAGTTTGATAGGATGTTTCCTATTAAAATAGGATCTGTATCACGCATCTGTAGAGATCTGCCTGTGCTGAGCTGAAGACAGAGACAGAAGCCTGGCAAAAGAACATTTGTACAACACTAAACATATTGTAGATACAGAACAAAAAMCAAAGCTTCTATCTGTGGCCGTATCACTTTGCGTAGTCTTCACTCTTTCTACACAATTCTTAGTTAAATTCTGGAATTTATACAAAGAAAAGCTCTAAAATTGAACACAGAACAACATGATTTTAATTTTTTGTCAAATGTGTATTAGGAATAAGTTGATGACATAACAAAACAATTACGTACTTGACCAACATACGTCTCCCAGCACTGATCCTGTGGGTTCTCGGTGTTATAGTTAAAAGAAACTGTTTTGTTAACCAGTGAGTCAGAATCCATCAAGCCTTGAGTGCGACTCTCTTCCAGTGTGACAATGCCGTTTCTCTTAATTTGTACATCAGGAATAGTTGCAGATAAATTGTCTTCTTTAGAAAGAATTTTGGTTGCTAAGAAGGTGGTAGAATTACTTGCATTGTTGTTAACGTCAGAGTCCTGAAATAATAAATGTCCCGAAAGCTACTTTTTCAGACAACTACATACATGCAGATGTCTGTACTTTCTACCACGTACACACATAGAGGCATTTCTTCATGTATTTGCAAGCAGCAATTAGGTGACTGTTAAGTAGCTGTGAACATACGGAGTCAGATGGAACTTGTAAGGACGGTTCTGAAAGCTGATTTTAGGTAGCTGGAAATACTCGGCCTAAAGTGATGGCTTTTTTTTTTTTTTTTTTGAAACAACTTAAGCAAGGGACAGAAATCTATTCATCGTGTTACATCAGCAATCAAATTGATCCAGTTATCCCAAAAAACTACAAGTAGTTGTAAATGAACATTACAAACTAAACTTTACAATCCTATCAAACTGTAATAAGTTTTAATCAATTTCAAACAAATTTTCATCTGACTTCATAGATATCACAATAAATGGAATTCTATCTATAAAGTCTACAAGCTTTACACATCAGAAAACATCAAGTTAAACTTACAGTGACACTCATACTGTCCACTTTATCCAGGAGAGCAATGATTAAACTGTAGAGGTTTCCCAGGTATAGAACAAGAACCCTGAAAACAAGAAGAATAAGATACGGGTTATCAGCATTGTTATCCCATCGACTTCTCATACATTCTCTGGTTTGGCTGGACTAAAACATGCAACCAGAACACATCTCWTCCTCCCTTTCTCCCCACGTATTTTCTACACTGCATAATGCCCATACCTGGCAAGCTGGAAGCGAAGAGTGGTCCTTGGATGATACATTTCCAGAGCTGCCACAAGTTCAAAGGCAGAGGGTGCAATCATTGTAATCAGTGACACAACTACGCTTACCTACGGAACACAGAGATGCAGCATTTTYGTAGCTTTTCATGTAGATCTTCTGTGGTACCTTGAGTGCTGATTGAAATACTGCTGATGCATATGCTTTGGTGATTGCTTTTCTTGGAGGAGGTGCTTTAAAAAGTTATTATTGACATCAGTAATAACAGTAGTTATGATCCAAAATTATAGATTTGGAATACCACTCAGGAATCTTTATTCCAGACATTGTAGCTTTAAAGTTACTATTTTATTAATTAAAATAAAAAATTAACATGTGGGAAATATGAGGTCAGCCTCTTCCTCTGAAAAGGACGAGTAGCTTCTCCTGAAGTAGCTTCTCCTGAAGTAGCTATTCACTTCCTGCTCTCACTACTCACTCGTTCCTCTGAATGGAAGTATTCACAGAACATTCAGTATTCCCCAGCTGAAAGCAATAGCTACTGTCAAAGCTGATTCCTTTCTAGTCCGTTGGCCCAGATTGTTGGCACGATCATGGGCGCAAAAGTAGATTTGTAAGTGACAGGAGAGTTTATGCTTTGTCCTCACAAAATAGGGGCCAGCTAGGACTGCAGTCTCTGTGAAATGAGGACCTGCCCACGTCAGCTCTGCCAACACCTTGCTGCAGAGCAGAGGGAGCAAGTGTGCGAAGACAGATCCAGGTAACCCCCACTCTGCCCTCTCGGTCCTCATTTCTCCTGGCTAATCTCTTGCGATTTGCGCCTCAGTGCACACTATTGCTACAGAGAGCCCTGAGACAATAGTCTGCGTCTCACACAGAGGTGGCATGAAGRCAGCGTACCTCATTTTTTTCCCAAAGAGTCAATTCCTTTTTGGTGCGCTCTAACCTTTGGGATCGATCCACGACGAAGTATATGATGTAAATACTTCCAGCAAGCGAGAGAAGCACAAGGATGTTTGCAATAATTCTTAAGCTTATAGTCACTGCCCTAGAAAAAAAAAAAAGACACAGCCAATACAGTAGGTTGTCTTATGACACCAGGGGACTTTTCTAACATGGTTTTTAGAAGTACGAGACAAGCAGATTAGCACTGCTATCTGCATTGAAACAGTGCTTTGAAAAGTAAATCTGATCTTATATACATACAAGTTTTTGCTTTTCTTCTTTTCTTGCTCTTCCAATATAGCTTCCTTGAAAGAAACACAGCATTATCATTTTAATAGTGTTCAGCAAAAATAATGCACGTATCTTTCACAGAAGGTATCAAGTATACTAATAAAAAACTTCACATCCTGGAAGTGCAAGTAGATAAATACCTCTCTGTTCTGCACAGCTTTTTAGGAGTGATAAGTGAGCTTAGATAGTGAAGAAGATTTCTGAGAAGCAAATACATGGTAATCAAATACTTGTGCACTTTCAGTCATGCATGTTCAATGGGGTACAACCAGAGGTTTACACTACCAGATCTTTTTGCAGGATGTGCCTATGGAATCCATATGTCAGTAATGTAATACAGAACTATTATCCTCAGTCATTGAAATAACTAAATATCATAGCTTATTAATTTACCCTTGACACAATTTGAACTAATTTTGTTTGATGACTTAATGAGAATACACCAAATTTGGGAAATAAATTACTTCTGATGAAAACCACATCTGTTCTTAAATTTTAAATGGAAAACATCTGTATTTAAAGCAATTTTCTAATATTGAGAGAGTTGTAAGATGTCCCTGGGCCATTTGTTATGGAGAGATGAAATAAATGAATTTTTTCACATTGTTAACATGAATTTGATTCTATTACTTAATGAAATTGCATCACAAGTAGATTTGTTTCTARTTATCTAACTTCTTGTCACACATACAGTGGCATTAAATAAAACTCTTCTGAAGAAGAACACAATGGCCTTGCTGGGACAGAATGACAGTGTTAGCAAGTATGATGTGACTGCAATACCACACAGAGGTGCAAYACCAGCCCTCCCCTACACAAACAGATCTGTAAATGAATACCAAAAAAACAATAGGAAATGCAAGGGAACGAGAGGAAAGACTTATATAGCTTACAGATTAACAAACAAATCAACTCCAAATAATTTGAAGGTCAGTTGCTTACCCTAATGCTATTAACTATGGCAGCAGCTTTGCTCTCTGCAGCCTCAGGGTTTCCTATTAAATAGTCCCAAGCACAGAACAGTCTCCAACAGAAAGTGTAATTTTCATCAGAGGCACTTGCTAAACTCATTCTTGAATTCTTTGCCATTCTGTAAAAAAAACACCAAATATTCAGCTGTTGTTAGTGTGTGAAGATGAATATGAAGGAAATCACTGGTTTGGTTCATAGTTTTCAGATGTCTATGCCTTTAGAACCACCAAAAGTTTGCAGCAATTAGTGTCATTGTTGGCAGCTTTCTGAAGAAAATAAGACAGGGTGAGGTTCAGAGCATGAACTTCACTTTCGTTCTAGTGCAGAAGTGACTTACTGTGGAAGGGCATTTTGATATTTACATTCTTTATAGCTGACAAATAAAGCAAATAAATCTCACTAGAGCTGTGGACTTAAATATATTTCAGTTCTATGATCTCCAGGTAGGATGCAGCTGGAAGATACTACCACTAAGATCACTATTACTGTGATTACAAGCTAGTTTGGAAACTAGTGATCATGCACAAGATCTGTTTGTTTTCTATATTGTTTTCACCCTCAATTATTGTCAAATAGAAACCCACTGCCATTTTACAGACCTTGGGAAAAAGAAAGAAACCCCCACCTACTCATCTCAGATAGGCAAGATGGCAGAATATTGCAAAGTGTAAGAAATGAAATGAAGATTAATAGCTTATGAAAGAAAGGGCATCCAAAAGGGCAACGTTAAAAGAGGAACTGTAAGCACCTGAGCAAAGAGTCAGTGAGCTAAGTCAGAAGGAGAAGAGCTAATCATATCCAGAAACTGCAGATGTGTAGATCAGCGTCAAACATACCAGTGACCCTTGGCACAAACCAGCAGGTAGAATAAAAATAAATGAAAAGGGAAGGTTCGGCTTCAAAGCTGAGAGTTATTACAGGCAGCACCAAAAATGTCCCTGGACTGCACTGTGCCAGATAAATAGGTATCCAGAAGGGAAGGGAAAGCAAGTCAGGAGAGGATAGAGTGACCTTGCCCCTCTCCAAGCATTGCACATTCCTGGATTTATGGTCAGCACTAGCAGTCTTGCTCTCTGTGCTAAGTAACTCCTACTCCTGGCCCTTCAACAGCAAGGCAATTAAGCTTACATTCGAAYGGGATGCCACATACCAGCTGAAACAATGCAAATGATATTACATCTAGGATGGCATTTTTATATTTGTATTTCAATAGATGGGAATAATAATGCTGAAAGCATTACACTTAAAATATGAATTTCTGACATAGCAACATGTATACCAGGAAAGAGGAAAACAGAAAAGACTTCTGTGGGTGTTGGACCTTACACTATACAAACACAAAGCACACAGATCATCTTCTGTGCTGCCCTCCTTTTACAGACTGGGAAACTGAAGAGAGAGCAAAGATAAATGATAGCGAGATAAAGAGCAAGCTAGAATTAAACTGTCTGCCTCCCTGATATTAGCAGACTTGAACAGATTAATAGAAYGATGCAGAATAAATACAGAGGAAATGGGATAAATACACCATTAACGATTGCCTGAACACGCAAGCTTACGAACAGCAATAAATGGGAAGTCTTACTTTTTTAAGAGAATGATGAAGCTGTAAGCAAACACCGCCATTCCAACAAGGAAGTAGGCAAGAGGCAGCCGATATCCAGCTTTCCCAATCTTCCTGTCACGACCGTAGTAGCCATAAAACAAAACAGAGTACTGGAGGTAGCCCTGCAAAGACCAGAGCCCGTAAGTAAGAGCGCTAACTACCGATTACAACAGAACAGCGATAGCGAAACAATAAAGAGTGGTTTTAGTCTTGCCCCTAGTGACCAGATGGTGTCCAGGTCTTGAGCAGATGCAACGTGCTCCTTGGGAATGGTCTTGCTGACTGTGCTGCCGAACGGTGCTCCGGCCAGAAGCTGGGAAAGAGAGAGGAGGTCTCGGAATCTGCGCGAGCCCGTCTGAGCCGGGSCTGCACAGCAGAACCCACCAAGAGCTGCCCGCACGGGTGATGCTGTCAGGACAGCGAGTATCGGGTCATTCCTCATCCTAAACTAGAAACTCCGTGAGAAATCCTGCATTCGTTTTCCACTAGACCAGGTGGAGTTTTTTGCTATCTGTGGGCTACCTGTGAGGAAATTTAGTGCTCTGTAGACATCTTCAAAATGGCTGAGAAATGAAAAGAGATCAACCGAAACCATTAATAAAATAGCTTTAAAAGTTATGTTTGTTCTAATTTAAGCATTTTTAAATTAAAGATGAGAGTGTTTGATCTCAAAATGGTATTTCAAGATTAAATCTACTTTTCCTTAAAAAAGTAAAAAATGAAAGTGATTACCTTTTTTATTTTGGTTTACTTTTTTGTTTGTTTTGGGGGTACTTTTTTTTTTTAGTTTAGCCAATGAGAAGAAAAATCAGATATTCCCATGTTTTCTGATAACGTTATTAAAGCACAGGTTAGGTGAGGCAAAATAACATTTATGAATAATTTAACAAAGTTAACAAATAGCCTTACTTGCATGCAAGAACTAAACAAAGTTGTGGCTGTTCAGAACTTCTAGAAAATAATTTCTAATGGACAATAATCCAGCATCTGGAGTGGGATGTTATGTTTTTCTGCCTGTAAATGACACTAACAGGACTTGAGTGTACTCAACACCAACTGCAGCTTTTAGGATTTGGTTCTCCACTTTAGTAATCGGATACAAACATATTCTGTAAAAGCATTAGTACCATGTTGACAAAATATCATCTCTAACACTAATAGCAAAAATCTCTTATCCTTTGGCAGAAAAAAAACCTCTTAGTAGGGGAATTTATTTTAAATAATTCATCTTAAATTATACGTTTCAAATTGATGTATGCCTTTAAGTGTGGCATTTGTTTAATTCAGAAAGGAAAGYACAACAGCAAGCATTTTTCTGTAAGTATTAACAACATCTTCTTACCTCTGGTAAGACTACAAATGCTCCTGTCATTATGGTAAGTACAATATTGATTCCAAATAGCCATCTTAAGAAGATGAAGTAAGAGGCAACTCCAGACCCAAAATGACCTTAAACCACAGAAAATAGTTATCTGCACTACACAGTCTATAAAAGCTCATATCATTTATTCATGAAGTATTATTTGAATAATAAAAGAAAAACCYTTCTTATTCAGGCAGGGCGTACAGCAAAGAAGACAAAATGTTAACRTGTCACTGAGGAAAATATAATCCATCACAAACTCTGTTGGGGAAGTCTCGTGATTACCAGCAGCATTTACGCCAGAGGCCGCTAAGCTGGGTGACATCGGGCATCCTTTTCCCTTTACCACTGAAGCACAGAGGTACGGCCTGACTGCTGATGTTCGGGGCTGCTTTAAGTCCATTCAAAGACTCAAGGGCTGGTGACGCAAGTTACAACCACACTTAACCCTGGGCAGATCTGGGGATGTTGGTCCGAGGATGCTGCCCCATGGACTCTGATAAATATAACCAAACCTTGCTGCATTTTCAGAACCACAATAGGACAAGTTTGACTTTTTAAAAGTTACCCCCCACTAAGACCATAAATGAGAACGGTGCAGTGTGTAAGGCACCAGGAAAAGAAGAAAAAGCAAAGTTTCAAATGAAAACGTCACTGCTGAAAGTTTGCATTTAACTCTCTCCCAAATATTATTTATTTAATTCAGTAAATTCAAAAACAAACCCTAAGACTTTTTGCTAAAGCATTTTAGCAAGTGCTTTACTGTTCAATACCATTAAATCTTTATACTTACTCTCAATTTTCTTTATTCTCATTTCCCAAGGAATAAAGATTACCACAAAATTATATGCAAGTCGAATAAACTTCCTCCAAAGCTGGGAAAAAAAGCAGAGAAATGAGAAATATGACACTTCTGCATGTAAAAAAATAAAAATTGAAATGCAGAGTATTTTGCTCATGTCTCTTTTATCACAAGAAATATTACAAACATTAATTRCTAAGATCTTAGAGCATGTCTGCGGGTAAGGTGGGTAAAGCAAACCATGGCAGGTTTTAGAAACACACAAAACGCGGGCGGCACAGTCTCCTTGACTCTGCTTACCAGCCAAATGCCAGCAAAGATGAGACAGAGCGCCCTTTATACACCTCTGAGGGTACAGTCAGGAGCCACCAAGCTCATCTTTTACACGTAAAGTCCGTGAGGAACCAACAGAAGGGAGCCAACGGGCGCCGTTCCCTGTCGCCTTCTCCGTGGTCGGGGGCTGCGGAGGGGGGAACTGCAGAGAAGGGGCAGGCAGCGGCTGCGGGCAGCAGGCATCATCCAAGCTGGGTGCTGCCGGGACGCCCAGCCTCTCTGTAAGTTATGAGGGAATCCCGCCGCACTACACGTAATAAACTTGATTTCTAGGACAACCAAATGAACAGACAACTAACTTCAAATTTAAGAGAAGCATAATGCCTCAGAGGAAATTTTCTTGGAGGAAAAATAAGCTTTTGTATTCGACAGCAGCAAATTCAACTACTATATTGTCAGGTCTGTGTATTACAGCTGACACCTGCAGAAAACCTATGGTTATGTTTTGAAGACTCTTTATTCAACCTCCAGATTTTGCATGGTCAGAGGAAAGCATCTTCCTGCACACAGCGGGGTGTGCATACGCATGTGGGAGAAGAAACAAAATCTGCATGTGCAAAATKAAGTGCAGTTTTTGATTTGTTGAATTACAGCTATAACTTTACGGTATCAACAGAAAAATATTTGTATATCATGCATTATAAAGTATTTTTAGTACAGCTAGATAGTAAAAAAAAAAAAACCCTATATTTTAGGCAGCAGCAGTGTCAATATTGTATCATATAATCTAATCTCCTAAAACCAAAGAGGTGTAAATAACATTTTAATTAGTGAATATATCATCAATCTCTTTGGCCAAAGTTAATTAACTTTTATGGTGGCATGGGTATTTTATTGCATGAATGGGAAGTATTTTTATTAAACAAAGAAACTGTAGATGGTGTGAATTGTATGGGAATTGCTGGGATTGCTACTTTCATTTGAAAACAGGGTTCACAAGGCTGAGAAASGAATCAAGCAGCTTGTGCCAATTGTACTGCAGATTTATAAAGTATACAGGGGTGTCCATGTGGGAGTAGTATTTGTTAAAATTATAATTAGATAGCTATCACCTCTTTTGCTGCCTGCTGCATACCTGAACAGATAATTTATACTCTAGGAATCCAGAGTATAGGCATCTGGCATTAACTGCACATGTAAAAAAGTACAATGCAAATAAAAAGTAATTGAACTGAAAAGGAAAAATGCTTTCACTGTCAAAAGAGTAAATAGTATTTTAACTTCAATTTTCATAAATAATAGCATGAATGGATTGTCCAATTATGAACAGTGTGTATTCTGCCAATTTTAAAAACTTATTTAAAAATGTATACACTTACAGTTGAGTTTTATTCTTAGCATGTTTTACCATTGAGTTCTTAATTTTGATGATGTACTGCTTGTTTTCCTGTGCTACAATTTTTGTCTCCTTGGTTACCATGCTATTTTCTGAGAAAATAGGTGAAAATGAAGCCCTTCCAATTAAAAAAAAAAAAAAATGCAGCTCATTCTGTTGCATTTGCTGAATTTAGCCATGATGTAAAGGCTACATTCCCTAATTTGTGCTAGGAAAAAAAATACAGTTCCCCTACACATAATGAGTGGTGCCAATTAACTGCTGAATTATATCCCTGTGCTGAATATCTTCAAGCAAATACACACACTAGAGGCAATTAGATTAGATACAAACTTTTATTCATTGTGAACTCTAAGATGAAAGCCTCCATTTTTTTATAGAAAAGGGAATATGAACAAGTAATGAGCCCAACCTCTGATTTACTGACATGTATTGCAGACCCTTAGCACTTCTCTTTCTAGTTCCACTCAGGTTAAAGGCAGAAACCAGTATTTATTTTAACAGCATTTGTTACTTCCACTGCATTCACCACACACGCAAAGGCAGAACAAGGAAAAATGACTCTTTCCTACCTTGGGAAGTAGTACTTTTAACCTTTGCTGTGGATCAGCATAACACAACAACAGATACCTCTGCAGCCTTTCACTTGTTCATGTGAATAAAATGCATYGTGTTCTATTTTACTGTTACAACCCTGCCTTTCTGAATTAAGATAAGTTACTCATTAAAAGTCTACTCATTATGATGACAAAAATATTCTTGACTGCTTAGATGACTAAAGATCTCTTCTCTGTTGGTTACATATTAGGGACACTTTCCTACATGTTATTAATTTCCAGAAATTAGGGCCAGGGTCTATTTTCAGTGGTGTAAATAGATTTGCTAAGATTAGATTCAAATTCTTTGAGTATTATGCAAGCAAAAACCTTCTTTAACAATATATTTACCATAAGCTATTGTAGGATTGTTTTCCAAACTAAAAGCTAGACATATTTTTCATACTACACTATTGAACGATGGCCCCAGAGTCTGGTGAGATAGCTCTTCTGAGAATACTGGCATCGTGTTGTTGGTATCCCATTCCCATCACCCCTCTAGCAGGCATCAATATTTGTAGATTATTTGAGAAGGAAGCTTATACTGCGTTAATAGAAGGACATCCATCCCTCAGCACATCAAATCAGTCTGCAAAAATGTAATTACTAAATTCACAATAGGAAGGAAAAAAAAAAAAAGCAGCTTTTAACTGCTTTTTCCTTCCTCTACAGAGTTCCTGAGTTGGAGATCAGGCCTGCATAGCAAACATACGCTTCTGTGAAYGAAAACTGCGGATGACTATTGGTATAGAAAAGAGCTGTGATTCAAGAAAAAGCAGCTGTACCTCTGCACCAGCGGCTTGGTAACCTCTTGTTCTCGTGAGCCTCCCTTCATACTTCAGCACGATCTCCTTTGCCTGCCTGCACAAGAAGGTGGAAGTTTATTTTGCACTGATCCTGTTACTCGGAGCCCCTTATTCTGCACAAGCAGCAACTAGCAAAGTTGTCAAATGCTCTGAAATACTACTGTGGACTGTCTCACCATAAAATCCTTAACCAGGCAAAGCTTTTTTCTTTTCCTATTGAGGTTTTTACTGMCACACTAAAACTACTGAGAATTTTGTCTGAGAAAACTCAACATTCAAAAGTTTGGCTGCAGGGAGAGTTTTCTATTCCTCTAWTTTTTTTCTCTGTCCTTTTGATTCAAAGTCTTTCTTTTAAAATGGCACAACCTAAATGAGTAAAATAAAMAGATCCTCATTACAGTGGGCTTAATCTTATGTGGATACTAACACCCCTTCTGCAAATATGGTGTAGGGCTCTTGTAAGATGCAAAGAGGTGCACATTCATCCGGTCATACGCAGTCTTTGACCTCAGCAGAAGGTGGATGGGGACCACCAAAATCTCATCAACAGGAGCAGGAAGGCAGCAAATCACTGACTCTGCTTAAGAGAGAAAAATCTCTCTTTGCTCCCTAGATTACACAASGTCTCTGGTCCTGGTAGGGATTACTCATAACTAAAATGCCATCCTAGCATCATATAGGGTTTTAAGAGAAAGATTCCAGATGAAAAGGAAAAATAAAGCAAGCCCCAAACTGATATGCTGCGAAAGACCTGACACAATTGAGACAGGTGGCCCAAAGAGTTAGGCACGCACCCTTTCATTGTAAATTTGGAATTATTAATATAATAATTGCAATCTTAARCTGTGAAACATGTTATTACTACACTGAATGTACCTTTTAAACCTACAAGTGTCCAGTATTTACTGCCATTTACARTATATTACCTGAAGATTATGACCAGCTTCTATTCTCACACCAGTCAATCGTCACATGCAATTACCTTGAAAATGGCACACTGTTTTTCTTYTTTGGGACAGAATGAAACAATTTAGCTTAAAAACGTATTACTAAGTATTACCAACAGCCTTTCCTTAGACCACTGAATAGCTGAACRCACTGTTTTAATAGTTAATAGCCGAAGCGTGATTTCTTGCTCTCTCTTTTGGACAGTGACTGTCTGTAGGGAGCCCCAGGCATGCACAGGAGACAACTTCACCTGCAGACTTTCCACCCCGAGGCTGCTGCCTTCAGCCAGCTCTCACATCTTGTCAGAGCATCCTCACGGCATGCTTTCCTAGTAGCTCTTAATCATTTCTGTGCACAATCCCTTCCAGCTTACACTGAAAAACTTCTGAGGCTGGAAGCACTGTCGCAGTCAGTGAGCCTGAACGCTTTCGTGCAAGCACCTTTACCTGAGCGCCCTCAGCTTCTGCCTCATCGGCCACGGCCGGCAGCGGATGTTGGACATAATCTCCTTCTGGTACTGGATGTTCTGAAAGATCTGCTCTGGGTCATGGCTCTCAGCCTTTTCTTCACCGATATCATCGTCCGAGTTGCTGGCAGCCCAGCACACACCCCACGAGAGGAMAAACAAGACAAATTACTCCCATTCAGATCCCCAGCAAACTGTTGATTTGCACAGGATCCAACCTATTAGCGCAATATAACAGCAGTGAGCTAGGGAACTCGCATGACCTTATTGTTTTAAAGTTGATGAATAATTCGGATAATTTCCCCATCTCCAGGATGTGCCTCTTTTCCTCCCCACGGCTTGCTGCTCAGTCATAAATTATCCCTGCTCCCCACCACGAATCCCCGTCTTTCCTCTCCAAGCATTTCCAACCATACAGCTTGCACCTTATGCTAGCAAGACACTATATATTTTTCTGGCACAAAGTGCTGTCTAAACATTTCCAGCAAAAGCACTTAACATTCATTTATTCACCATGTGGTGTTAGCCTTTTATTTTGATTGTAATAATGATAAAATATTTTCTTGTTAGAATGGGGGGAACAGATGGTTAGAACGCGGTCGCCTTTCATTCCCGTTCCCTGCAGAGAGGGACGGGAGCGTGGAGACCCTGCACACCAGGAATTACTCGTCCCTGTAAAAAGATTGATGTGTTTTGACGCAGATTTCCATGGATTATTATTAAATCATGTTTTCTGATGCTGTCATTTGCTAAGCTACAGCTCTCTCAGTTCTCTGTTTGAAACAGCATATTGTATCTGAAACAGCAGCAATATTCATTCTTGCAGGGGCTTAGGTCTAAAAACCTGTGGTGACTGTTTCCCCCCAAATGAAATGATGAGATCTGAACTACTGCAATAACCACCAGCGAGGAAGTTTTCTAATTGTATTGCTATGTACTTGTTGGGAAAGTTCTTCCCTGCAATTTTGCTGAAAAAGCAACACCTTTTGAACACTTAGAAATAAATCATAACCTAAACCATGCCTTGTAAGAACATTCAAAGGACATACTTCATCAGACCACTGATCCATCGGTCCACAGTCCTGTCCTCTCGGTCACAGGGGACATTCAAGGGAAATGTATAATTACACAGGAAAAGTATAGAGAGATTTCTTACCCTGCTATACCCTGAACTCATTGGATTTACACTGTTTTATGTACAGTATGTACAACAACTGTTTCTGTTGCAGTACGAAACATGACTTTTGTGAAAATAAAAAGCCAAAGAGGTTTGAAATACATCTAAATAGAGAGAGAAGAGTGATTTTTCTCCCCCTCCTTTCCATGTTACCACACTCTGTCTAAATGAAAGTAAAAAGACAAGATCCCACTTTCGTGCTAGATAAGGCAGATCTGCACCTCAGGAGCGAGGAGGGTCCCTTACCTGTGGGGCGGCTCCTGGTAGGTGTAGATGCCGGCGTGTCGCTTCACCGTTCGGTACTTTTTGCAGGACTTGGCAGGTTTTGCTGCAGCAGAGCCCGTGGCTGCTGCCATGGTGGCAGCTGCCGCCCGCRCCAGGTGAAACTGCCGCGCCAGAAGGAAGCCTTTAGCTCACCGGTCAGACGTCTCGGGAGCAGCCAAATGTTATTAAGCAGAGCAGCGACCGGGAGCCCTGCCGAGCGGAGGGCGGCTGCCCGCGCCCGGCGCTGAGGACCGGCTGCCGGGCAGAGCCCGCGGGCCTTAAAGCGGCAGCGCGCCCCAGCCCCTGCCGGGGTGCTTTTAAGGGAGATGCCCAGGAGCGAGGTAGGGAGCAGAGTCCAAGGGTGGGCCAGCTGCAGTCCTTAACTCAGAGCCAAGTTTCCCTTGTCACGGATGAGGTATTCCTTCAAAGCGCCATCCCACCGCACCRCGCTGGCCCACTCTGGGTGACGTTTTCAACGAATGCACTGGACGTGCTGTTGACATCTTTGCTTCACGTGCTTGAGAGAATGCTACTGCTTGAGTAAAGCAAGACAGTTTGCATTTTGGCCTTGACTAACAGAGAAAAATGCRACGTCATTCTCCCGGAGGACTTCCAGATCCTCTCCCGGAGGATAGCCCTGACAGAATGTGTGCTTGCTGCTCTCCTGGGCCCCRGCCCCAACCTTCCCGCATGACCTCCATTCGTTATAACTAAATTTATGGCTTTTCTCTTGGAGGTAATCAAAATACCTGCTATTCAGACGAGTACAGATTACCAAACAATTCACTTTTTCTTGATAGCTGTAATATCGTAATTATTCTCAATTCCGTTAATTACTGTATCATCTTTAACATTTACAATAAGCATTGACTAGATGATTGATAATAATAATGGTTATTCCTAGAGCTAAAACACTGGAAAACATTACCATCTGATGCTCATTTCCCATTTCTTCAGTTCTACTAGTTAACTAATTTTATTACAAAATTAATTTAATAGATACTAAAAGTATATTTAACACAGAGAATCACTTTAGAAGACAACAAATGGRCTGGTGCTGTGAGCTTGAGGACCCTGTATTAAATTACTATTCTTTCTCTCACTTTCTGTATGTCCTGGGGCAAATTCTTGCACTTTGATGCCTCATCTTCCATCCTTAAATAAGGATAGCATTTCTGGATTTCACAGGAGTGATGCACTCAGTGCCTATYGTATGATGCTTACATATTACTAYATCATTAACTAGCATCATATGGACRTGAACTTCCTAATTMRTTCAAAATATTCATGTGCATGGTAAAACTGATAGCAAAACATCAGTTTTCAGTTTTGATTGTCTCAACCAAAATACAGTAGTAATAGCTTTGACTCAGTTTACATCTACTCAAAAAGCAATCCATCCATTTAATYAAAGATTAACTACTGGGCAACTGACATACTGTACTTGCCAGCCGTTGTATTTTCATGGCAGAGAGTCCCCGGACACCGTTCCTATAATCAGCTCCAACACCATCTCTCCATCAGCGTCTCTGTGATACCGGTGTTGGGTTGTGGGGACAGCATAGACTGSTCCAAGCTTTGCTGGGACCAGGGCAGCTGAAGGACTTGACACACGGTCAAGTGAATTTCCAGTGCCTTTCTCCATTGTAGAAGTTGTAGGTATTCTGGGTCACATTATTAAAACAGAGCAAAACAGACCAAAAAAACTTGATATGAATAGTTTCTATGGCCATTATTTGATGCTCAGAACATGGGAGAGAAAGGAAGAGTTTACACAGAGTTTTCACTTGTTCCTAACTTGGTATTTTCTCTCCTTAATAGCTCTGTGCACAATGCGGCAAGGGTTTCAGTTGCATAAATCAATGGTCCGTTGTAGTTAACTTTTATTTGCAGCCTCTGACAAGAAAGAACATTAAGTTCTCTCTGCTAAATTTCCTGTAGCGAATAGCACAGGCTGCTTTTTCCYTCTGCCCTGAGTTAATCTACAATACTGCCACTTGCTGAGAAATTTTACTTTTCCATGATCATGGTTCTGTCCGTTGTATTATATTTATTTATTTATAAATAACTAAAGGGCTAAGTAGTCACAAGGCTCATTATTTATACTCTAAGAGTTACTTCCATGGTTTTACAATTTTGAAAGGGTAAGTCTATTTGGTGTAATTCATTCCACACTTTTTAGATGACAAGGAAGGACCAGTTCAGATAAAGACAACTCTGCATTTCCAAAATGTAGTCAATGGTAAAGCCCAGAGCCCCAGGTGTATCTTGTTTGAAGCTTCCCCAGAAATCTGGGAGTACCATTAGCGCAAGGCAGAAGAGCACCGAAACGGTAAAGAAATGCCCCTAATGCCCCTATTCAGAGTTCAGTAAAACCAGGACAGAAGCAGCATCCTACTATCCTCTCTCTGTGTCAGACCATTCATCCAGTGAATGAAAACAGCCAAAAGGAATGCGTATCAGCCCAGAAACACGTCTCCACTAAAAGGCTTATCACCTCTTTCCAGCTGGAAAAACAAACAGAGGAACTATACTGAATGCCAGAAATGCCCCTTACAGCTTTGATGCTCAGAGTGTACTGCAAACACACCCACATCACCGCTTTTTGACCTGCTGCGAGATATGCTTTCCATTTTGTAATTTAAAAGCAATAATATGTCAGTTCAAATGTATTTCCTTGGTTGTAGTTATTCCTTTGCATCTTGGCCAGTTGCATGGCATTGGGGGCCAGATTCTGCTGCCTTAGCTCATCAGAACAAGTGCCTCTCTAGTCAGGCCAATCTACTATGTCCWTTAGCTGCCTGCTTATTCCAGTTATGTGCAGAAACATTAAAATCATGTTGCAGATAGACATCTCACTAAGGAAAATTCCCGTACACCCAGAAAGTAGGTTTTGACACAGTAACATCCCAAATTTCTCAGAGAACATAAGCTAGATCTCCAAAAACTACAGGAGAGAAACTCAGCTGTTTCTCCCTCTGTATTACCGTTCCTACCTCCCACTTTTCCCTGGGCTTCCAGATGCCCAAACCACACTGGAGAGTTTAAGACTTAATGGTAGTTCCCAGAGATTACTACATTTCACAGATAAAGCAGTATCCTTTAATATGATGGCAGTATAGCACTACTAAAAACATTAAAATGCTAACATTGTTGATTTACATAGATTTAATTAGCTAGTATATCTTAATATGACAACAAGGAAGATTAATTTTTATTTCCATTTGTTAGAAGAAAGCCTAAAGTCTAAAAAACAAAGGGACAATTTAAGTCTGATATTTTTATAGCTCAAATACTGCCAGTGCTGGAATCACATACGTAATCTGAAGATACTACCAAACACTAAAAGCACAACGAGCAGCAAGAGACTCATGACTTCAGAGCCCATCTGACAGGAGGATGCAAAGTCCTTTTTAAGAGAAAACAGAAAGCAGGCTTCAAGAGCTTATCCCTGAAGTTGGTGGCATCCTCCATCGCCCACGATGCCTGCAATGGCCTCTTTAAATAACTCAAGCRTTAACTCAGATCACAAAGAGGGTTTTGGTTTTGCTTTTCAACTCAGCAAGCAGTTTAGCAGCCAGAACACCCAGCTGCCCATTTCAATATGCTCTATTGAATCCAGAAACCTACCGGGGTTTGTTTTACTCTGAATGAATACTACMGGGGTTATAGATTTGATTTCAATTGCCATTAACTGGATGTAAACCAGGACATTAACTTTTTACTGCAAAACTTATAGTGGCAGCTCTCTGCGTAATAGGAAGCCTCACATTTGATCCACAGGATCATTTTGCATTTTCAAAYACTTACCGAGGAAAAAGCCAGGTTGGTGAACTCTGCTTACTGAAAATTCAGGCAAACAGTAGGCTATATTCTCCATGCTTGTCCATTCCCATGGACTTTCAGTTTAAGTTTTACCCATCTTTCCAGCACTGCAGTTAAATTCTGGGGCMTTTTCAAAATCTCCCTGCTTGGGAGGTTCACAACACTGCTGATCCCAGTTCCAGGGTGAAAATTCGGAGAGGACTGAGTTTTCCAGTCATCTCTGTAAAAAGAGATTATTATCCCTCCAGATCCTTGAGTACATAAAACAGGTGGGGAAAAAAGTATTTGGAAACACTGAAAGAGGAGACTGGTGCAACTTTAAGTGAGCTAATTATCAGTAGTGCTAAAAACATTCAACCCCATAGAAAGCAGCGATAGGTGATGATGCTGTACAACATCCAGGTTTGTGTGAAAACACCGAAACTCTGCTTAGTTTGAGGACCTGTACTTTTAGAGCTGCAAAAACTCAGATCGAAAGACAACCCGGCTGGGCCTCAGAGAGGCATTCCGTTCTCAGATTACAATCTCAGTTCACCTGGTCGGTCCCCAGAGATACTACAGGTGTGCAGCTGGACATCAGAGCAGTTATGGGATTTCCAGGATAACAAAGCCAAAGCCCTTGTCTTCACTCACTTAAACTTGATCTACTGAACGCTGTTAAATCACTGTCTCCCCATAAGGTTGTTTGGACAGTTTAATTTCATACAGTAGGTTTCACTCTTCAATTTCAGCACGTTCATAACTCTCGCTGAAWTTTGTCAGACTTGGATCAAGGGGAATACTCCCGCCATGGTTCAATTTTTTTTGTGAATTCACATGCCACATAAAAAATATTCCATTTAAAAAGCTCCTCCTGTGCAGTTAACTGATCTTACATCATCATAAAATGACTATTTTTATTCATTAGATGAGTATCATGACTATTAAAATGCACATTTCCATGACAGTACAATCCACAACAGAATCCATCGAATTCAGAAAATTGTCAAGAGCATTTTAGAKCCTAATGCTAAGACAGTGGCTAAGGACAAACAAAAGGGGAGCAGAGAGGGGCTAGGGACAAGCAGAAGCAGCCCCATGAGAGCCTATCATCCATGGTGGGGCAGAGCAGGCCCCACCAGCTTTCACAGCCAATACACCTGATGCACATGGCTTGTGGCACTGCCCTGCTTGGCATGACAGACCTTCGCAGCTCTCTACTTTCGGGTGGCAAGAAAGTAATTAGGCACCATAAGCAAACTTATTTTTCAAGTGTTATAGGCTGTAGCTCCTTCTGCTACAAGGGAATCTGTATTTTGTGCAGCTTTGTCTATCCAGCAGTATGACGTGCATCCTACAGACATATTCATTTCACCAGAGACCTTTTTGAAAGCACTGTAACCAAATTATTTTCCAGACTTACGTGAGTCGTTACTAGCCAGACCTAGGAGTCAGTGAGAATGAAGAAGATAATTATAGAACATTTTAAAATAAATAAATAAATAAAAGGAGAAATTCCACATTTTAAAAGAAAAGGGGAAAAGTTCAAGGAATTGACAAGGGCAGAAAGTAACTGAATAGTCAGGGCTTGGGGTTGGTTTAGCATTTTTGACTGAGATGAAAACCTTGAATTTCACAACTGCTTTTAAGGGTCTTTTGGCAACACGTTTTTCCATAAGATTGTCTCATTTTGGCCCAGGGTGAGGAAGCAAAGAACGATCAACATTTGAAATGCAGAAATGGTTCTATTCAAGTAGGTTTTCATTGTCCTCCAAACATTAGAATGTTGGTTTGCACCATTTCTAATATTCACCAAAACCACACCTTCAGTCAGAGCTTTGTGTCGCTTTGAAATGCATGGGATGAAGTTCTTCAACTAAGGAGAACAGAAACAGAGCATTCAGCAATTTTTTCAGCCAAGGCAAGGGCTTCTGAGCATCAATAGTCAAGACTCTAAACTTCCTCCTGATCTCTTGGAGCTCAGTTTTGCACTGGTCAAGTTCTTTAAGCACTCCTTGTTCTTCCTCAGATCTTCTACCATCTGGGAGGGTTGAGGTGCTACGTGTTTATGCTATGCTTAAGTCCCTGCAAAGTTTTATGCTGCATGCCTAGCATGGAACAACATGATTGAGCTCCACACACAAGAGTTACCACAACCACCTTAATTTAAAGGAATATGAAAAAGATGATGATAATTTTGTCCAGTATCCCAACGTTGAAATCACGCACTGAGGAAATACAAGACCTGAATTCTGTCTCTCAGACTAAAGGGATTCAGAAAATCCTACTTTTCCCTGCTAGAATAATGCTTAGGCTATATCAGCTAGTTAAAGAGTAAGAAGAAAGAGGGGTGGGTACATATCACTTTTATTGTCAAGTCAACATCACTTTGCAAAACTTATTGTGATTTATTGGCCAAATATATCATTTAAGAGAAGGAAGACACGATTTCTAGTACCTGGTCATATTTTGTACACAGAATTCAGTGCAGTTTATCACTGATGGAATTATCCTATTTGAGTCTGCAGTGATCTAGACAGCAACATTAATTCCTTGTTACCATATTTCTGAAAAGCCAAAAGCCACTATGTCCAACAGAAGAGTGGAGAAAAGTACTAGTGAATATTGAAACTGCACTGAAAAGTGCAATGAAACATATAGTTTGAAATGTACCTAGTGACATAACTCCAGCTGCATCCCACACAACAAAATGATAAATAGCAGCAGGACATTTAAGAGGTCCATGAGTTATATTTGTTTGAGAGCAACAAATTGGAAATCCTGGTGTTGGGGGAAGAAAATAGTAGAGCTTTCTACAGTAAAATACGTAGAACCAAATTCAGTACTGAAACTGAGAGGCTAACATTTGCATTCTGATTATTACAGGATGGCTAGTTAAATGCCCAATGTCTTAAAGCTTTGATAAGCAAAAATAAATACAAAGCATTAAGGCTTCATTTTAAAGTCTCCAGTGAATGTTTTGAAAATGTTGTTTTAGGGAAGAACACTCAATCCACATGATGTTGGTTAATCATATGAAAAACTAACTCCACTTCTAGCTTTCCCAAGGGAAACATTGGGTGACTTAAAAGGGGAGACAGGGAAATTAACTGCAATAAAAGAATAATGAAATACATTTAGCTGGGTTTCTCTTCAAATAACTTTTAAAATAAACATTTTTTTCAAGTCAAAATTGTACCCTTTGATTTTACACAGCTCAGAGTCCTGGAAAAGCTACATTTGGACTTCTCAGGTGGGTCAGCAGAAATATGGTGTGTAAAGCTGAGCGAGGGGGATACAATGGAGAAGAACCTTGCCAACTACTGTTGCTGGTTCAGAAAATGGCAGATTAAAGGGCTGCAGAGGTAGGGTCAGTAGGAAGTAGTGGCTGGATAGAGACGGGGAGGGAAGTAGGTACTGACGTACCTTGCTATAGCTCTGACAGCAGGCAGATTCAGATTTGGAGAGTTCAGATCATGGTTTTACCCATATCTTTCCATTCTTATTGTACTATACACTGCTATAATAAACCATTTCAGGATTATTTGCTCCTGAAGTGACACTGTTGCTTAATGTAAAACATATTAAATACAAGAAACAGTTCTGATTGACTAAGAATTTCTGGAGTGAGGATACTTGGGAAAGTCTTACAAGTCAAAAGCCTGGGAGAGGTGTGGTGTGGCTGGAAGAGACATGCATAAAAATCTGTGTTCTAGTTTCCTTGCTTTTTATAAAATCCACTCAATTTTATAGCCTAAAACTGCACCCCAATTTTAGATGGCCTTTAGCATTGAAATATTAAGATTATTTCACCCACGTTTAATGTCTAACCTCTTCAACAAACCAGATGCTCACAAAAAATGGGAGAGGAAGCCCAGATCAGCTTAATTTATTGCATAAGGAATGATATTAATTCTATTACTGGATCACTTAGGAGGCTGTTTAGATACACAACAGTTAACTCATTAGCAAACAACAGTCATCTTTTGTCCAGGGAAGAACCCCAAACACAGCTATTCAAAGTGGTGTCTGCAAGGAGATGCACTCGCTCTGCTTGCTTTCCAGGATATCACATCAGTGCAGTACTCAGAAAAGCCCAGATGTACCAGGCTGTGGTTACATGATCACTCGAACTCAGCACCTCTCCATAATACTTCTGACAATCCCCTGCCTCTCCCCTCCTCCCAGATTAATTTTCAGCAGATCAGTTCTTTGATTCAGCTACCATTCAGCAGCATAATCCTTACTGTGAGCACAAAAGAGGTAGGGGGAATGAACCAGGAGGATGCAGGGAGTGAGATGGGCTCATCCCTTTCAACGATAGCATGGACCTATGTCAAAGGTACCATGTAACGACTGCCTGAGAGTTTTTAAGGGCCACAGGATCCCCCTGCAGTACCTCTTACAGGATGTTTCCTTTAAGCTCTGGCTGGTCCCCTCCTCTCTTCCTTAGAAATGTACCTGCTTCCTCTGTTAAACTTGCCTCCTTGTTTCCTTGTTCAGTCCCAAATTCTTTTAGTCTTCCCAAGACCAGACTTTAAAGGCTTCACCAAAATCCATCTCTCTGTTCTCTGGGGGAAGCTGCTCCCTGTATTTTTCCCACAGGGAATTTGGAGCAAACTTTCTCTTTAGACCTAGGAGGCAAAATAAATCAAATGTCCTTTTCAGTGGCCACCATGCTCATTGGCAGTTGCTTTGTGGCCCATTGTTGTTTCTTAGCACATGAAGCATATGGTAAGAGTGCAATGAAAGACAGCCAAGCCTATACAGAGTTTGCAGTATTAACACAGGATTCAGAAATTCTACCTCGACAAAGTCCACAAACCCTCAGAGTCAACAGCACATAATGAAGATATACAATATCCTTAGCCTGGAAAACAAATCTAGCTGATTATCTCTAGATGTAATGCAGACCAGGCTGGTGATGAGAGGAACTGGTAGCATAATGATTTAGCTACAAGAGTTTTCTAAAGGGAAAATAAAACCCCATGCATTAAGAAATGCATTAGTTTAAAAAATACATCTAGTACCATCAAGAAACTGCTAAGGGGAAAACTTTGAAAGCATAATAAAACAAAATAGCAAAGCTTTGGAGACTTCAAAACATTAAGCCCTGGCACAAAACTATTCTTAATATTCTTCACACAAAGACAGCATGCTAGTGGCTAAATGTCACAGTAACTCAACACAATAAGATTTGGCATTTCTTCTTACTCTACCCATAAGACACACCTCAATTTCTAGGAATAATGATGTTAAGACTGATGTTTATTAAAAGTAGCAAAATGTTTTTATTTTATACAGTCTCAAAAGTGCTGTGCTGCCTGATCTCACTCTGTATTGGATGACCTTGAAAGCGCTTGAGTCATGGGCAGTTTGAGCTGCAATCTAAACAACCATCTTAAATCTAATACATTGTCATGTTCTCATTATCTGGACTTTGTACTTTCCTACCATGGAAGGATTTTCACATAAATTATACAGGAAATGAAACAAAATGTAATTACAGTGTCCAACAGCTCCAAGGCAGATAGATAGCACAAGGCATGGAACACAGTTCAAGAGTCAGCTTTCAATAAATGTCACCTATTAGGAAGAATCTAAATGAAACATATATCACTAAGCCACCCGTTTCTAAATTATATCATTATCTTATCACTGAAATAAGGAGTTATAAGGTTACAGTAATTTCAAATAATCAGCTTTCAAGCAGATTTCTCAAAGGGACTTTCATTCTTTGCTTTTACACATCACCATTTGGACTTTAACATATACTAGAAAATTCTATTATACTGTATTAAATTGAGTTATCCCAATGAAAACATCTCTAGTAAGGTTAACCCAGACATTTAATAATCCATTAGCACCCTCACTTTTTCAACATAACAAATTTTCTCATAATAGCTTTTTAGTCTCAAAAGGAAAAGACACAGCTATAGAGCTTTTGAGTATTCTGAATTGATGTAATTCATCTGAACAGAAGGAGCACTACAATGATGAATAAAATCACATTTTTGCCCCTGACTTCAGTGGATGGTAAGTCAGACCCATAGCCTTTGCATTAAGCACTCCACCTCCATAACCTCGATGATAACATTTAATTCAGCATCAGAGTAAGGCTTATGTATTTGCATCATGAGGTCCTTGGAGGAAAGGACTACTTGAAATATATATTACAATTTTGTTAGTATTTCGTGTTTATAAACCATATTTTGCAGTTTTTGCATTGTTTTTATAATCCTTTTGCACTGAGGAGACCCTAGTTTTTAGAAGAGAGCACAGAACACTCACATCTTCAAGGGAATATCCTTTCTTAACCCATTTTTGCGGAGTAAGGATCTTGGATTTTTTGCTTGTTTGGATTTGGGGGGCTTTTTTGTGTGCTATCCTAACAAAATTGTAATATATATTTATATAGGCAGTGTATACACTCTCTCAGATACTGTGGTAATGATCATCTCCTTCCTGCCAGCACACATTAAGCACACGCTGGTTTTCCTAAGTCTGTCTGTTGTGTTCACTGGTCTCATGGTATTTTTTATATGCTTAGTAGGTGGAATGTTTTGAGAAAGCTCTATAATAGACAGTATGGGCTTGGCTAAATTAACCCATCTAAGATTTGATATGTGCTACGAAGATGCATATGGACAGTCTCTAAGGCTCAGCTTATGCAAAGCAGTTTAAGCCTTGATAATAGGATTGTGGATCACAACCTGTCATTAATATTTAGCTTTTCATTAATGTTGCACAGCAAAATTAGACTGATCAGCTTCATGTTTTGCTCCCCTTTCTTGTCTTTCCCTGCTTACAGTGCAACCATGAAGTTCTCTTCTAGTCACAAATTTTAATTTTCACACATTTTTTAAAAAGTGTATGTTCTTCTCAAGGTTTTAAGATATGCGGTTCTTTTCACAATTAAAAATGTTTCCAAGTTGAATCCTAAATGCAGAAATTATATCAATGGAATTAAATCCATTTTTTTCAGGTTTAATTAAATGAGTGCAATCTCTTTGTATACTCGTAAACCATCTTAGCTGTAACTAATACTGATTTGTTTAATTGGGTAACTGGTTTAAATGCTTAAAGAATTAAACTGAACCAACTCCAAGTTAGGAAGTTATTTAATTCAGCCTGTGCAATTTGTATGTATAGACAGATCTTTAAATTTGTATTCTAATTCAAGGCACGCAACAGTGAGTGAGAGAACAGAACCACTGAAAATACTGGCATATGATCTAATGAGTTCTTTCAAGATGAGCACTCATTTCTAAAGGGATACCATATCTACCAACAGGGAAAAAAAGATGATGAAAATAAATAAATTGGAAAAGAAAACCAAACCCAAACATTAGTGAAAGATAGTTCTTATAAAAAGTCTTACTTTTATCAGTGAAAGGATTTTCCTTTGAGGCTTCATTTCTATTATCACACAATAAATCTTCTGCCATCACACACACAGATGTTCCCTTAAGTCTGCACAAATGCCAAAAGCTCTTTGTCTTAATATCCATTCTGGAAGGACTTCTTTGTTAATGAGGATGGATTAGCAATTTATTAAGTAATGTTCCTGCATCTGCTGCTGGTCCTTAGCCTTTCCCTTCAATGTGATCCAAGTCAAGTGCTATACAAGATGAGCCTGGAGGAAGRCAAAGCATATAATGAGCTTCCTGTAGGCAGAGGTCCAGTGAGGAAACAGGGTGAGGATAGTATACTGCTTTTATTTGTAAAAATGAATGTGTATGTATGATGACTTTCATGCATCTAGGGATGATGAATAGGCTGAGGACCCCTTCATCTGCATGTGACAGTAGGCTAAGAGTGCAACCATAGTGCTGGAAGTAAACCAGAATTTGCTGTTCTGAATGAAATGTGTTGGTCGTTAACGTCACCATTAGGTGCCGTTTCCAGACCTGGGGGGGGAAGCCATCCACACCTCTCATTACACATGTAAGCATAAATCACCATAAAGAACGGTATTTCTAGGAGAACTTACAGGACTTAATATCCCCCTCTTTGCTGGAGGATGCTGGCAGTCAGGCAGCTCTTTTGACCATTTTTTCCTGCAGAGAGAGCAGAAAGCTCCACCGTGTGGCCAAGTTGGTTCCTTGTATATTGCTTGCTATCAGAGTTAACGCGTTCCTTTGGTAAATGTGTTTTATCTTTAATAAAATTTAGATTAGCTCTCGGGAAAGCAGACAAAACCTTGAAAAGAAGATCTTTTCAGCTAAACAAGAAAAAAGGTGGATAGTTTCTTAGGACATATTCTGACCTGAATATTTCTTTTCAACTATCACAATTTCATTTGGAAGACTTGAAATGTTTTCCTTGGCCATTTGACTAGCAACTCTGCCACAATTACAGTTCTTCAACTAGTAAATGGTACAATTTGGGACTTCAGATGTATGGTCCATTCAAATAGCAATAACCTTGACTCGTACCATTATTTATTTTTTTTTTTATTATTCCCCCTTCTTGTTCTTTCCCACTAACTTACTTGCAGTACACTTGTGACAAGACACTTCTAGCTAAAAAAACAACTGCAGATACAGTTATGTATATCTAGTTTAGTTGCACAGCATAAGATGGCACTGGGAAGCTGAGATAAGCCCAAGAATACTAAAGTCACAAGAAATTGATGTGAAAGTCCAGAAACAATTAAATCCCCATCTGAAATCCAGATCAGCATCTAAAACTTAAGGACCGTTCTTCAGATTGGTTAATAAGAAATAGCAAGCAATTAATGAGGAACAAAAAAGAGAACCTATGTAATATGCAAGATACTTTTATTATCCTTCTTTCTTTCTCTCTGAGATATATGGACTGCATCAATTTTTCATCTAGGGTTGTTTTTTTTCTTTTAATATTGGAAACATTAAGAATAGAATGATTTTTACTTTATCCTTTTTGCTTAAGTCTTTAATGAACTTTTTAAGCACCACTTCTTCAGTGTAGCATAAATATTCAATGCCATATTAAATGCTTAATATCTGCAGATGACTAGAGAAATGAGTATTATTGTTATTAACATTTATCAACATGAAACCTAAATGAAGGGGTATTTAAGCTTCAATTCAAAGCCTACTTTTCAGTAGTTTTTACAGTGCTTTCTAAGGGCTTTGAAAATGCTCTAGTGGGACCGAGGATTCAAACCGTAAAGACCTTGAAAATATTGTTTCTATAGGATGAGGRTTCCACCTTCAATTAATTGCCCATCATGGAGCAGCTGAAAAAGTGGGAATGCAATACAACTTTCTTCAAAGTCTGATCATCCCCCACCCTCTGACCTAGAGCAAGTTCATCCATTTACAGAAGCAACATCTTCTGCTGAAAGGTGAAGCTCTCATAAGAAAATAGATGGTTTTTCATAAAARAAAAGAGGCATCTGATTCAGATGAGTTTTGTGTTTCCTAGAAATGTGACTCCATTGTCTAGCTGTCATAGAACCAATTTCTTTCTTCTCATAATGATGAATAATAGAATCAATATACTGTAAGTGCCAGATCATAAAACAAGCTTGGAGTGCAGACCACATGGTATGTCATGTTCACAGGAGTTTTTGAAGAAGGTAAATGAAACTTACAGTGGGAACAACAGCCACATTTTAACTACCAGAGTATTCTTCTGAAAACTACTTTCTCAGGCTATTAGTTTAATCCACTATTTACTTACTGCGGAAAGTCTCCTTGAAATAAAATTAAGGGGGTGATGCATCCAATACCGAGTGCTCTGCTCCTCCTGCACACCCAAAGTAGACAAATTCTGTAAAATATAATTTTTTAAGTACCAGGTCCAGACATTAAAGCTGTTCTGTTTAAGAACAAGAAACTAATCTGATTTTGTTGTAATCCGATTTGGAATTTGTAACATGACCTAATATGAAGAAACCAGATCAACGAGATTAGGAACCTGCCCTTCTCTTAGGAAAAAAAGCCAATAGAATAAATCCACAGACATACACAGAGACAAACCAACTGGAATCTGAGATGAATGTAGCTAAACAAGATTCTATCATCTGAGATAACATGCAATAATTTCCTGGAACATTTAACATTAATGTTATTTGCTATAGATCAATTAGGAACCAAGAATACCTGAAAGGGAAAGGTTCAAGTCACTGTATCACAAATCCCCATTTTAGAAGATGAAAATTCTCGTGCACCCATTCCTGATGGTAATAGTGCGGGAAATTCTGGGATGGAAAGACAAACTGCATAAAAGCAATGGCCTAAACTGTTTGTCTCCTGATTAGGGAAGTGTCCGCAAGATACAATTTTATGGAATTGGGAAATGTAGCAATGCATCAGCTACCAGACAATAACAGGAAGAATTGGAGGGAAAGAGGCTGCATCAGACCTGATGCTGGAGCTCAGTTATTTGGGGTGATGTGACTCATACCATATCCAAACCAATCTGGATTGGAATTCCTTTGTGAGACTGGTACCATAAACAGCACAGTGTCATCTCTAAATGCGCTACAAAATCCAGATCTAAGAATACCTAAGAGATCAATTAGCAATGAGTTCATGAGCCATTCATGTTTCAGCAAATAATATCAGCAACATATGAGATTCTCATGGCAGCCTTTTGCCATGGCCTCCCAAAATGGTGCACGGTCTTGGTTTCCAGTTCAGGAATTTACCCATGATAAACCATATATATATTTAGAATAAAGGCATGAACCATCATCAAGAAACCATTTCCACACTGCCTGCCATATCAAAGAAACAAGGTCACTAGGAAACAAACCTGAGGACTGGAACTCTCCTATCGGCAAGTGGTTGGTTAAACATGGCCAACTCACATGGGGAGGGGGTGGTGGTAGGTCAGCTTGCTAGAGATCTTCAGGAAGCTCCCCTAAGGAATACAAAGAAAAATTACATTGTGTTAGGAACATATTTCTACCTAGCTGTGTTAACAGCCTCTGACAGAGGTAAGCATCGTCAAAAGGCATTAAGAGTCCTTAGAGAAGAATTCGTGAACTGAATRGCCTGTACCTCCATCGCTTGATCCTGTCAGGACAAGTCTGTTTCCAAAGAAAGCTTGCTTGGTCTCTGCCTTCCTATAAGATGAATCCACAAAACCCTCAGCAAAATGATTGCTATTTCTAGTGAAATGAGCATCCTTCGTTCCACTGATTCACAGAGCAAAGAACTGCCAAGACGACATAGAGGGGAAGACAGTAAAGCAGTTATGAAAAGAAAGGAAATACCCTCCCCGAGTCACATTTGGGTGGTTGAGTTGGCAGAATGGGAACAGTAAGGGTATAATCAGAGAGAATGGGAAAACAGAAGGCATCTAAGTTGACGGAAGGAGGAGACAGAACTGGACTGTTCAGCCTTTCAGCCTATCGGTACTGCCAAACACAGCTAACCCTTCCCAGGCTCCTTAGGGAAGCCAACAGCAGCTCTGATGACTGCCGTGCCATAACACGATAGTTGTAGCTTCAGCATGAAAGGGACCTTCAGCCGCTCTGCAGCCAGTGCCCCAAACTCTGCATACTTACTCCTATAGCACGTCTAAGGTGACTGGGGGGGGGAAAACCAGGATTTAAATGTAAAGGAGAAATTGTCTACCACTATCTACAGTCACTACTCGCTGACATATGCCATAGGACTCTGCTCACTCTGACCCAGTGACAAGGAAGTAAAGCGTAGAGTTTAGACTTCACCGGCAAAGCTACGTGCTGCTTACTACAGGGGTGTCCCTCTCTGGCTCTGCCTCAGCGAACATGCACAGACTCTCCGCGAGATGGCTGCAGAGACTGCGGCATTAGAGCTTAAGGTATGGGGTCTCAGTCGAAGGGCTCAAACTATTTCAAATGCACATGGACACTCCGAAAAGCTGCTTCTTTCAGAAATGCAAATCCTTGTGAGATTTTTCAAAACCTCTTTAAAAAGGAGGAAACATTTAAATTAAACAATTCTCCCTTTTTGGAGGTTGTCCCCCCCRTKWCGCCCCCCCCCCCCCCCCCTTTTAATTTTGTTATTCCTGTTCAATTTTTGGTTATTATATGCTGCATAAGCACATGTTTCATATCATCAGCATCAGGTTATTTTTTCTTTTCTTTCTGCTTTTTTGAAATAAATGGGTTTTGGAAGATCATTTGAAGCCGTTACATTTCTGTCCCCTGCAGTTAGACCTTTTGTGTTAGTTACTCTGATTGTCAAACCCGTCTTCTTTCCTGTGTTTGGCTGTCATTCAGCTGTTCTTGTTACTGTTCACCATGCCTGGTCACTATACTGCCTACCCCTTTTCATTTTGTATTTTTTGATAATTGACCATTCCACGTCCTAGCTCGACACTGGCTGTGGGTCTTAAGCTTTAATTCAGCCAAGGTATATAAGCATAAAGCCAAACATATGCTTAAGTATGAAAAGCTTGGCCAGACACCTAGCCCTGGAAATCTTGCCCTGACAGGGAAGATCAACACCACCTAAACAGAAATCTAAGCCAAGGACTCCCGCACACTCTGTCTTACTGTGAACAGCTGCAATCCAAATTCTACCTCATCCTACCTGAAACAGTTTTAGCATGGGTAATGCAAAAACTTTAGTCCAGAGAGTTCTACATGCCCTTATCCAGCCCTAATTGTAATTTTCTGAGGTCTGAAGGACATAGCATTGATTTTAGCCTGGGAACCTCTTTTGTAACAGATATTAAATGTCAACACAGCCCAGGATCCCTTTTTTAGCCTGTATCTAATTGCAGCCTTTGTTTGGAAAGTCCCACAGAGAAAACCTAGAGAATACTTCTCCAGAATGCATCTTGGTCCCTCTCTTAGTTGAAATCTAGCTCTTATCAGGTTTCTCTGCTATTCAGAATTCTTATACTTACTCAAATCTATTTGATATCCCCATATTGGATGAAACTTTTGGCTAAACATTAAACCAAAGCCTATCTGTTTCTACCCAGTCAGGCTTTAGGCATGATTACTTACAGATTTACATCCCTTTCTTACCATGCACCCATTTTTCAGCTGATTCTTCTAAAGCTTAGTCAAAGTACTGATGCCAACCTCAGCCACAACCTTAGCATGGAAGCCAGCTACTGTTGCCGAATTTAATTTTCAACTAGGTCTAACGAGAAACCCTAATGTTATCCTTTAAATATGCCCAATCATCAGCCAAAAAATTCTACCCTCACACACATACTTAGTACCTTTGTTGTTTTTTTATATCCCTCTTCCTGCCCCAGCAGTGAACAAAATGATTCAGTGTCAAACCTCCACGGACCTAGTTCATCAGAAAACACAAACCTCTGATAAAACTTTCCAACATGAATCAAACTTCATGGCCTCATCTAAACCCAGTCCCTTAATTTTCATGATTACAGTGTATGCAAAGTAATGTGAGTCACACAGATATCCGTTTGGATAAGGCCATAAAGACTTTGTTCTCTAAGCCCTGAATGTGCACATTTAACCTTCTGAAATCAATTTATATAGCCATTACTAGCTGTTGTTTCATGCTTGTGGATTTGAGGCTTGGCTCTTATTGAAGAGTTGATTGATTAATTTCAACCTTGCAGAAACCTCATTTAGCTAGGGGGACATTTCTGGAGTTTAATTTTTCTAACTGAAAAACAACCATGAAAGTACATTAAAATTATCTAATTTTGAAACTCTGAAGCTTTTCATGAGAATTTGCATTTGGACATATTTCTCATTTGTTTTTTAAAAATATTTTCAGTCATTGTGTCACTGAAATTAGATGTGTGTATAACTTCTTTCCTATTTCTTATTATAGAATCTGAAAGAGATTCTCTTGTAGCCTGCTAGCAATTTACAACCTCTAAGAACTGTGAGAATTAAGGAAGAGAGAGTTAAGACACCCCAAAACAAGGTCCAGAACATACCACATATAGGTTGAGGTCCTAGACCTGTGCATAAATACGTAAGCGACAAATGCTAAACCAGGCAAAACTATTTATTTTAGAAATATCTCATTACTAAAGCAGAAAGGACAGTTAATCACTTTGTTTCTGTTTCCCTGGGAAACTGTTCCATTAATGGAATTTCCCACCAGGAAAAATTAATACTTTATTAATATTTTATTTGAAATTAAATATCAAATCATGATCATTTGAAGAAAGTCATATACTTGCAATTTAATTTCTTTTCCATTTTCCCTTCTAATTTAATTCAGTATCTGATGAAGAATGTGAAAATGGGAGGGGGAATGTTTTTTACATCTACACTTCATAGTTGTGAGAAAAGAGTGGGTAGTAGTAAATATTGGGGGAAACTTTAAATCTTCAAAAAACTACATGAGAACATGGAACGCTTTCACGTACAATTCACAAATCAGCCTCTGAGGTGAAACAAAGTGCACTGCAATATTCTAAGATTTTTAAAAGAAGTGATATTTTTTATCCAGACTTGGAAACAAAGGAAGCTGCAAAAGAAAGATTCCTCAATGGACACAAAGATGACAAAATTATATCATCAGATGAAGTATGAGAAGAGAGTTACTTTCCCTGCTCAACAAATTACTGTTTTCCCCCTTTCACAAAAGCCCTGTAATGGCTCACTGGAGATGTTAAAAAATCCTGGTAAGAAACACTTTTATAATATATATCAGTTAATACATAACAAGCATTGTCAATCAGAGATGAACTCTAAGTTTTTGAATGTTTTACATTCTGAAGTAGGATTAAAATTCGTGCTTCATCATTTGGAAAAAAAATGGTAGTATTAAATTATTATTAAACTATATTCTGAATATAAACATTACCTTTATATCCATTTGTTTTAAATTACAACCTATCCTCCATGTATTTCATTTTTCTATAAGTGATACATACAGATGAATATATATGTATATCTTATGAAATTATGGAAACAAATGGAATATTAAAATTACTATGAAATTATATGTGTTCAGACCACCTACATCTGCTGTCTGAAAAGGCCATATCAGATATATTCGGTAGACTAACCAAGTGCTGTAGGCTTTGTAATTATGCAGCAAAACAAGTGACGCAAAGAACAAGTATACTTTAAATGGTTTTATGATATCTAATATTGATGGGTGTGTTGATCTTACCTACTGCTCTCTAGAATCTGTTTGCTTTTTTACTCTGCTGATTCTACAGTTGGTCAATACCATACAGGTTTTCTCAGTTGAGAAGTTCACCTTCCCCTTACTTCAACTGCTCTTCTCTATGGTCTTATGATTCTGCATGTTTAAATAACCTCAATGCATATTTGACTTATTCCCATCTTTCAGAAGGCACAAAAATGCTGAAGAACGCTTACAGATGCCCTTGAAAAACATCCCTTACAGAAGGGTCACTTCATGTCCAAAAGAGATGGACTTATTTGTCCATCCATACCCCTGAGGTTATAGACAAAATACTGAGATCTCTTGGGAAAAGCCTAGCTGCTTAAAAGAAAACTAAGCAGTGAACAAAAGACACAACACTTTGACTGGAAATAAATCTTGTCTAGTTGGGAAAAGGTACCCATTGAAAGTAATTCCTTCTCAGGACAGAAACCTAAAATAACTTCCAGACAACGAGCTGTCTTAGGAATCCTGATCTTGGGGCATTTCTGGTAGGGTAGCTGTGTTATGGGTGAAGAGTATGGGAGGTGCTCTACAGCAATTATCCCTTATTAACGTTGTTTAAGAAACCAACATCTAGCTCTTCCTTTTATATGGACAGCAGTGCCCTAGAGGTGGCTAACTCATTCTTATATGATCCAAGAAGTATCTGTACATGAAAGAGAAGCGCAGTCCACCCCTTATTTGGCTAATTAAGCAGAAAACCAGTATCAGCAGCTTTGAGAAAATCCAAGACAAATTTAAGCATCTGGTATTTTCCACGCATCTCTTAACTTGGGCTTTCTTGRCATATGAGCTGTCTTTTGGCTGGTTTCCACTACAAGCAGAGAGCTTGCATTATAGGAGAAGTCAAGAAGAGTCCTCACTTTCCCACCATCCATCCTCACTCTTTTCCAAAAAAACAGTGATAAGGCCAGAGGAATCTCTCTGGGCATCCCAGGCATAGCCGGACATGTGACTCTTTTCTAAAAAATTTATAGTATATACAGTTGCAATATTTTTTACATATTTTCCCTACACATCAAATTACTTGTGGATTCTTGATGGCCCTTTTGGCAATTTATTTTCTTGCTGCCTCCTCTGGTACGAAAGGCCATTTTCCTTGTCAATCCTAGTTGCATTTGTGAAAAAATAGCCAAGACAAGATTGCCAACAAATCAGCCAAAGAAAAAACTTCTAATTCTCTTCCTCCGCAAATATTTTCATGTATATACATTCTGTAAAAACTGTATGTTCCCACATTTACCAGGGGTTGCAAACATTACTGAAAAAGGAAAATTTCACGTTACTAATCATCAAAATGCTGGTGCTTGAAAAACATTCAATCTCTTAACTGATCTTATTTGACTTCAGTTTATCAGGAAAGCAAGTTTACAATAGCTGATGCCCAAAATAATTAAAACCGGTTTCTTGCACGTGATGAATATGGGTCTTGTACACATTCCCTCTAAACAGTTCCAGCTTCGGTTCAAGCAAGACTACAGTGAAATGTAGTTTGGGGTCTCCTGTATAACACCAGAAAAAGAAATCACAACAATATAAATTACAATTTGATCTCCAACGTAGACAGTTTAATAAGGCATGATTTAGCAAAGCATTTAAGCAAATGTTTAAATCCCATTGATTTAAGTGGGATTTAAGTACATATTAAGTACTTAGTTGAATTGAGGCCATACTGTGAAGGGACTCTTAGAACAAGGAAAGCACAGTAGGCTTTATTTACAGCTCAGATGTTTAACTTCGCAAATTTGGCTTAGGAACCTGTAAATGCAAAAGGAGCCAAGGACAGACTGCAAGAACATTTGGCTGCCCAGGGTCACTTCAGGATAATGCAACATACCAATATGGGATGGATTTAGTTTCTAAAATACTTTTATCTTGTAATTTACCACATGTAATTTATAATTAAGGTGGTTCGCCTTAATGCGTCATTCAGCTCTTCATTGTACATACAGATTTCTGATGCTGCCAAATTTCTTGTGCTCTCATTTATTCCTCTCCCATTCTTTCCTCCCACTTTTAACCCCAACCTTCTGGTTACAGGGTGAGGAGGAGGCATATGACATTTGCTGTTTGTCAGTCAACTCTCACTGCATAACTAGAAACATAAAAAAGCTAAGAGCAACAAGTACATCATCCTGGAATATGAAGACGTGGTTCTTCAAGAGGGGAATCAAACAAGACATTTCACCACAGTTAAAGGAGTTTTGTTAAAATTATATAATTCCTCTCGTAGGTGTCCTGGAGTGATGTCAAAACTATGTTTAGTCTATATGTACTTTCCTAAGTATTGTAGCTGTCACAAAGTATTATATTGCCTATAGGATGACTTTTAATTATTTCCTTATCTTTTCTTCTTGACTCCAGATATTATGAGTTATCTAACTCTACTGACACTATTGCAAGATGGTTGAACTATTTCTATTTATCTTGCAGAGTAGGAGTTGGCTTTTGGGGACATTAATAATTCTTGTTGTCAGCTTTTCTTTTTGGRAATAAGCCTATTTCCGGGGAGGTCTGGGAAGCTTGGTTTTCTCGGTCTAAGAATAGCCCAACAGGAAACAGAATGTTATATCATGTCCAAGCACTGCCATTTGTAGCGAAATTAGGACTCAAGGTACTATGGAATCACCTAATCATATCTTAAAACAGRTTACTTTTAAGACTAGCTCCTACTTAGCAGTATGCTCTGAGTTCTATCTTCATGGCAGGTCCAAATTAAAACATGACTGAATTTTAGACATCTAAAAAAAACCCCCTTGATTTCATTGCTTACGCTTATTTCTAATAAACATTTAGTTATATATATAATGCTGTCAAAATCAATAATACCCATAATTCAAATAAATAAATAACAAGGATTATTTTCTGTTAGATAAGAAAGATGAGCAATGATTTCAGGCACTTAATTTGGTGAGGGGAAGGGATYCTAACAAAATTAATCCTTGATTTATAGATAAAATTTGCAGATTTGTGCTGAACATATTTGTGATAGTGGTAGAAGCTAATCTCACCTTTCCTAACTCCTGCCAGGTTGTACATTTTCAGAAAGCCATGTTTCATTCCAGGGAAGATACWTGAATCCATTTACAGTACGGCCACTACAATGCAAGTACATACAATTATTCACCCAGCTCAAGAACATCTCTCTCAAACAGTGCAAGACGCATTTAATTACACGATAAATTGACTTTCCTGTCATTGCATGCACTTTTATTTCTGGTAAGTAAACCTTGTTGAGGAAGTTGCATTAATCAGTGAAAATCCTGACCTTTATGGGTGCAGGTGTAGATGAGTACACACAACCCCGAGCATACAAACGATCAGCCCTACTTGTTCTCACCTGTGCAAAATGCTCTGATTCCATTACATAGACTTTATTTGGATTTCTTAGTACTGTGTTAATCCCAGCTTGAAACTCAGTACACAACAGTCTCTGAACTGAGGCCAAATGTGTTCCTAATGCAGATAAATTAGGAAAATACTCAGCCTATTAAAATGAGCATACTCAGAAATGTAATTGGATAGTGAATTAAATCATTCCTTTCACACTGATTAAAACAATAAAGTGGCATGATGGTTCGTGCTCTGAAAGTGTAYTACCTGATATTTCATATAGTGTGTCAGAAAACAAAGAAGGAAGAGTAACTAAGTTTTAGCAACAACATTCAGAACATTATGACTACTTAAAGAACGGTCAGTGTTTCCACTGTAAACACTTATCCCAAAGCAAATTTTTGCACTAACYGACAGGTAAGTGTTTACAATGGAAACGGGCTTAATTTTTCTTCATTCTCAATTATGAAAAAAGACATTGGTCTCATTTACCTCCTCAGTTGAATCAAATCTTTTTGATAGCAATATAACATGGCTACAAAAATCTGCTGTGACAAAAGATTTAAGTTAACAACTAAATAAGAGTGATATTTTTTCAAGAAATACAGTAGAAGTTTCCAATACTGTTTTCATCTGCAGACTTTCCAGTCTAAACTCCCAAGCAGTAGAAAGCAAATAGCTTATGTAGCACACTAATACAGCGKTTTTGTGCTGGAGAGGGAAAAATTAAAGATTTTTCAGTAAACTTTCCGTTCAATATGTTACTACATTGAGCTSATGTCAGTTTTATTCAGAATTTATGTTGCATGTCATCTATCTTAACAAAATAAAAGCTGAAGAGGGGCTGTTCTCATTCAAAAAATACAAAACTATATCCCATTTCAATTGAGAAGTAGGAAACTCAGGAATCACAGTAGRTCTGAGGATCTTGTGCCCGTGGAGTTAAAATGTTCTCAAAAAAACCAAGATGTGTTTAATTTTTATCATTTCAATATGATAAAAAACAGCCTAACAAGGAAATKATATAGTATACCAATGATAGTAATTAAGTAGCTAAACCATCTAATAGACATCAGTGTCCCCTCAGAATAAAATGTGAACAACAAAACCCCCTGCAACTGAAATTAGAAAAAAAAGTCAAAGCTGGGGATAAATTCTGCAGTGAATTGTGACCCCACTGTTACKGTTACTACTTAATATGCAAATTACCAGTACTCCAGGATGACCTTTACATAACCAGTTAGTCACATCAATAGGACAATTCTCAAGGGGAAAAAAAAAACCCAACAAAAACAGAGAGGGATGGCAGAGCGAGCCTAGATCTTTCAAAGGGAAAAAAAAATTGTTAATATTTGTAGGCCAGGGCTTGTGTCCTTTACAGAAAAGTGAATGCAAAGCATAGTAGTCGCATCCCGTGTTTTTGGGGTTGTTTTTTTTTTGGTCACTTTTTGTTGTTGGGTTTTTTGATTTTGTTTGTTTTTTTTTAAATCATCCTGGAAGTGCTTAATGATTTAGGGCAACTGTCAGTGTCTCTGCTCTAGAGAGGGTGAAGTCTGGGACTGGTGAGCTATAACCAGGGCAACTGCACTTGGTTTGAGTCCTTCTGAAAGGCTCAGAAAATGCAGCCGCTGAGGTCTGCCACTGCGTTCCGTCCTCTGCCTCATTACAGAGCTGCCAGCRCCATGAATGAAGAACTAAAGAAGCATTTATAGGATATGCCTTTTTTCAGACCACAGGAATCCTGAAGAGCTAATGCTACACAGGCCTGCTTGAGTCTTGGAAGCCATCCAGCAGTTGCAATGGAGAGATCAGGAAAGCCTAATTTCATCTACTGCTTGGGTAAAATATCCTGCTTTAGGGTAAAATAGCACTTTTTGACATCATCCTGGTAAGATTAGGCTGTTCTTGGTATCAGAGTAATTTTAACACAGTGAAGGACTTCATTGCAGGTTTCAGAGCAGGCAGACTGCTCTTTTAATTTCCTTGGTTTTGTGACTGTCAGTTTAAAACTATTCATATCTTCTACAGTAGCATATATGGGGAATGCACAAGGTAGGAGCATCACCGAAGGCTCCCGGCAAGCCACTGTCAACAGCACGGCACAAGTGAAGACACAGCACTTTGCCTGGTGGGCAAGGATGCAGAGTTTCACCACCCCAATACTTTGCTAGACTAATACATCTATTAGGACTCATCCAGTGACGAGACTTTAAAGGAATGTGGTGAGAAACCCAACTTGGTCTGGGGAATTTATTGAGGAATCATCCCGGATGAGGAGGGAATTTACTGAAGGAGTTATCCAAATGAGGCTGGAAGGCTCTAAGCAACATAATAGGTCTTGTCTGTTGCTAGCATCTAGGAGATAAATTATCCCTCAGATGGAAACTACACCCATAAGAGGGGAAAGTTATTTGGTAAATTCACCACAATAAACCAGAAAGAGTCATCATATCTTCAAAAGCAAAGCTATTTTCAGACCAACAAAGAGTTAAGGATTTTGAATTCTCAGCTGTAAATATTCAAAATCTTCCAAGAAGCACTTTGAGAACCCCTTAGACACGGCCAAAAGCACTGACCTTCCAGCTATTCCTCTTTCTGTTATGTTGGCATCAGGTGATGTTATATAGTTTTCCACTGAAATCTTTGTCCTGTCCTCCACAGCTCATGACCCCTGTAAGGCTACTGAGGAACACTGCCACAGACAACAGTTTTCCCTGTGGGTTTCCTCCATTTGTATAGGTTATCCTTTAGGGTTTGAATGTACTGAGGTAGACTTTAAAGGCAATTACTTATTCCACGTCCTACAAATTTTATAGCGGAGCTATGATTCTATTATACAGACATTGCTACTGCATCTCAATGCAAGCTGTAACTTACTTACAGATAACAGAGTGTGTCCATATGAATTCCTGCTAATAGTTATTTTGGAATGTAAAGCAACTAAATTAAACAACCATCCCCATAATCAAAACCACAATAACCTCTGTAATTCGTTCTTTTTCTCTTTTTCCTTTTTTTTTTTCCCCCATAATAAAGCAGCAAAAGATCAGGGCTTCTAGCACGCAAACAAGAACCAAGAACAGAGAATAAGATCAAATATCTTTGTTTTACCAACAATTTTTAGGCTTAGAGACTAGCAAGTCCGTGGAAAAGAATACACAGAACTTTGTGGGCACCATTATATCATTTCCTGTTGTTTTTTCAAGAATCCTGTGATCATTTAATGTGGCACTTGCAGGAAATACATAAAAAGGAGCATTGAACGCAGCACTACAGCAGTGTGGTGACATCAAATGCAAATACGCACTATCCAAAGATTATTCCCAAGAATATTATTAAAAATAATCAACTCTATGAATTCTGAGAGCCTAAGATGGGTATGTCTAACACACACCTGAGTACCTCTCTGTAAGACCATTGCCAGCAGTCAGATTACAGAAGGCAGAATCCAATAAATTAGGCCATTCTTTTGAAGAAATGCCAAGGTTGATACATAACCAGTATCTGAAGAACCACCTAAATCCTAGGAAGGCAACACAAGTACTGAAATGAGTACACAACCACAAAAAAGTAGTGAATTTAGGTTTCCAGAGGACTGAGGAGAAACCTATTTGTTCAGCTGCGGCAATCACAAAACATACGTTTTTCCTTTGTGCCAGTTATTCTGTAGAGTAATGGTCGTGAGGCCTAACACCTTCAAAGTTTTACTTGCATTTGGGCATTAATGAATGACCCCTCTGTATCTCACCGCAGCGTATCCCCTGCACCAGTCAGGAGGGTCTAGAAGCTGGTTGTACCGGCTTGGCACACGCTGCAGAAACTCCCAGATCAACAAGCTAGGAGAGAGGGCCAATATTTGCTGCAGCAGAGCAACAGCAGAAAGTGGGGTGGAAAATCCAGCTCAGGCTGTTTTCATCAGGGTTTAATTTAACCCTGTGCTAGCACAGTTTAAACTGTGTTAGTGTCAGCTGCTACTATAAGATTTATTAGAAAGTAGTGTAAATGGCACCTTAAAACAATATCCTCTGTTTGGAAGAGGAAAGTACTTGGGATTGCTAATATTATGCCCAAATACGCTTAGACTCTAAATCGGGCTACGGACAGTAGATTTTATTAGGATCAAATTTTAGCAGCTTATTTTTAGTATATRTCAAACAGTCAGTGGAGGGGAAAAGATCCCCCACCAAGTATTCAATTAGTAATAATGATCTCACAATCATATTCCTGCTGCTTGGGACACTGATTACTCATAAAATACTGAGTTCTGAATACTGACTGAAAATACTGTCACCAAGTGTGAAATAAGGCAATGGGAGAGAATAGAGAATAATAAGAAAAAAAGACTGCTGAAAGTTATTAATCTATAAAAAGAAATCTGAACATTACAAAGTGGAAAGCAGGAGGTGTTGGAGAAATGCCCACATTGGAAGGCCTCAGGCTTCTACTTTTTATGGCAACTATCCCCAGGGACTTTGAAATCTATAGATTTTCTTTAGTATACAGTTAGGATCATAGGAACCACAATACCTGATCTGTCCCATCTTATTGATTTTCAGAGGAAGGTGAAAAATTTGTGAAAGGCAATTATAGGACAAAGAGAATGGTATCAAAACATCTGCATGACAGGTAGGATAGTGCTTTTAGAATTTCTCTATCCCCCTGCAAATATACTCTAAACTTTCATTAGCTCCTCCGACAGCCACTGCCAGTGGTGTCTGTGTGATGCATGTATCCAAGAATTCCACACTGGGCCTGAGCTCAGCTGCTTTCCAAGAACCTTATTCTGCCACCCCTTACAATAAATTTCCACTAACAACTGCTCCAGCATTCCGCTTCAGCTCTTACTACAGTTTGTCACGATGTGTACAGTGTGTCACGATGTCTATTCTATTCTATTCTCAATTAAACTAAATAATGTTGTTTCTCTTATACTTAATGACTTACGCCTGATGACTGGAGAGGGCTCTAGACATCAGGACTGGAAAAATATTTTCCCTTTGTCTCTGTGTGTGTTACGCCCCAACTTGGATTTTCTGTTGTGGGCGGCAAGAGACTCAAGATGGCAATAGAGAGCTGGAAAAAGCATATTCCAGGAAAGTACTATAAATATCCCTTTTGTTGCTTAATGTGTTGATAAACCTCTTGCTAGAGAGGCCTCTAGTGTTAATCTGCCCATCAGTCTCTCAACAATTCCCATCTAAAATTATCAACAAATAGTTTTGTCAGTAGAGAATGTTTATTTGCAGTTGCACAACTCTCAGTTTGCAGAATATTAGCTGCTTAAAACATAAGCAAACAGCCATAGTCTAGAAATGCCAGTGCTGTGAAAATTAATTCGTAACCTTATTTTGCAGTAAATTTAGTGTTACAAGATTTCGCAACATTTAGCATACTTTGGATGTATCAAGTGCCTTAAGGGCAAACATTTTATTAGAATTTTTTAAACGGTGCTCAGTAAAAAATATGATTTTAAGATGATTCTAGAAAATAAACACACATCTTTATAAAGAAGAGGTTTCTATTTAGCCTTGCATGGAATCACCCTACAATGCAAACTGGATGCAGTTTCTGAATATGCTGCTGTGCAGCACTGCTGTGTGCTCCTGGGCAGCTGCTGCCTTCCGTCCCAGAGGTGGCAGCCTAGAAATGATGAATGAACTTATTCATACAGTCTGTAGCTATCTGAGTGTAAGAGAGATACCTAATATGCATTACATACATCGGTCTTGATGTATGTACGCATAAAGTAAATTTGGTTTAGTAGCATTGAAAAGCCTCCCAAAAGTGAGGAGTTGTAGAATTATCACTTACCAGTATTTCCCATGTTAAATATGTCCAAAAAGTAACATTTTCTACAAAATTATCCTTAATTAGTATTTTTCCCTTGAAGATCTTGTAATAGTACATCTCTTTCAGCCTAAGTGGCTCTACTGGCCAAAGAACTTGCTGTGTTAAGGGCTGGGCCAGAGCTGATAAGGGTTTATCCCTTTGCTTCAGTGGACTTCAGATCAAGCCTACAGAGCTCCTGCCAGGGAAGAAAAAAATGTGTTTTATATATAGGAAAGACTCATTTCTGCCCAAGCTCCTGTTTCTGATCAGAGCAAACGTTGAAGGCTTTAGAACTTTAAAGCTGATTACAAAACAAAATATCTGTGTCCCCAAATGCTTGCCTAGCTTCAAACAATCAGCTGCTACTGTCTGCGGAGCTGGAGCTGCGGGTACAGGTGTGCCCAGAGCTGACACCTATTCCAAGATCAGAAGAGGGCACTAGGGTTTAAGCTATGTCCAGAATAATCCAAGACAAAGAGGGGGAAAAAAAMCCAACAGTGAAGTGTGTTAGAAGTAGTCTCTTGTTATTCTGCTGGTTTTCTCACATGAAGTGAGAAAACACAGGCAGGGCTGGAGGCCCACGGGACAAGGTGCCGCAGCAGCTCCAGCACAGCTCAAGGGGTCTGTTTGGTCACCGACATTTACACCAGTGCCTCCCAACTGCGATAGCCTCACCCCACCTACCAGAGTCCTCCCCTCTGACCCACCCTGCACGGGCAAATCTTGGCACGGTGTTTCCCTGTTGGGCTCTCCGCTTGYGACTGTGCTGGCAGCAAACGGGTATGCCACCAGAATGACAGCTATTCACAGAGACGCTGAGCTGCCCAATCCACCATGCTGAGAAGCAGTCAGTAGGGTCAAGAGATCTCCCTTGGGGGCCTGAGAGATACAGTGAATTTTACACTGCAGCTTAATAGTCATAAAAAGCCACACGCACCCAACAAAAAGCCCCATTGTGACGACTTCTCCTTGTAGCTATGAAATAGAGTAATTGCATTATGATCGTTATTCTCTGTTAAATCTGATGTGGTATTTTGATACAGCACAACACAATTTTCGTTACACAGGACTTGCCACAGATTGTGCATGTCCTGTGTTAAGGGGGTACATTCAGTGGTGATGGACAGACTGGGGTCAGAGGAAACCACTCACCACTATGTGGCTTATATCAGCCAGCTCAGTTGTTTTATCTCCCTCCACTATCGGTGGATAGAGGATTACCTGGAGAAAGAGAATCCAAGCTAGGCTTTTTCTCTGAAACACCTTCCTCAGGAATATTTTGCTCCCCATTGGCTCTACAGGGGATTTAGGAAGAACTATACCACATACGCTAAAATCGACATGTAAATATCCACTGTGGATCAATAAATCCATACAAATCTGAGTGCAAGACTAAGAACAGCTGTACTAGGTTAAGTCAAATTAGCCTGTGTGATAGAAGATAAATGCAGAAGACCTTAATAGGAGGGTAAGTGGTACTTTCCCAGGTGTCCTCTCCCAGCTTCCAGCAATTTCTGGCTGAGGCTCAGGGACTTCAAGTCAGATGTTGCCTTTTTGTTAAACAACCCTTGGCGGATTTTTCCTGCATGGATTTCCTCCATCTTCCTTTAGAGAAGAAATAAAGACCTAGAAGACAATGTAGTGAATTAATTTTCCCGACATTCATTTATGTTGTCACCGAAGACTGGCCCCAAGATTCATCCTCACCCCACACAGAAGTCAGTCCTACGCAAGGCTGCTAAAGAAGTACCTGTTGGCTACAACTGGCTTAGCAGCATAAGCTAAGCATTTTGTCTATAACCCCTCTCTAGTCATTATGTCCATTCCTTACCGCTGCATATGAAACACACGAATGTCCCTCCTGAAAGTCCACAGTCACCTAAACCAGCCTAACAGAAGCATTTATCTTTAAGTTTCTAGGACTTGGAGAAACCAGAGGCCAGAAAGCCCTTTAAGAGAAGAGAAAACCCTTTAAAGAAGCATCTCAAATGCAATTGCTGTTTGAAAATACATTTACGTCTTATTAAAATGGAAGTCAGGTACAGCACCAGTGTTGGGAAACACTATTTGTAAAACCAGTGGAACAGATACGTATGTGTATCAGCCTTCACACCACAGACATCAGCTATCCTACAATCAGTGTAGGATCACTACATTGTACCCTTCCTAATGGCATTAACTATAGCATATATTGAAATATTGGAGGATGCATTTGCTGGGAAAGTTGCATCCTAAGAACTTTTTCTGTCAATAGTTAATTGTAAAGGAGTTATTTGATTCTATACACTAAAATACCTGAATAATCTACATGACTGTCTAGTATAGGTTGTATTAGGATTTTTTACTGTTAGCTTGCAATATGTGTACATGTATACAACATGTATATTTAAGAGGCATCTCACAGTGAGGAAAAAATTACGCATCAAATATTATATTATCTAGTGTATATTTCTCTGTAAGCTAGAGGGAAAAAAAATTGCCTTATGCCTAGAAAAAAGATGTTCCAAACCAACTGAGAGTAATTCAAATTGCATTATAATAACAAGGAATTTTGAGGACAAGAGGCAATCAGTCTTTGGTTTTTTAAATGTTGCCTGTCAAAAAGCAAGATCCTTAGCATGAGTTTATTTTCTGCTTAAAAAATAATTATTATTGTGTTCTACTGAAAAGTAAGCGAGGAAAAACTGGATTTCTCATGCTGCTTCTAAGGTAGGAACAGAAGGGCACTGGCACACTTATGTGTAAATTAGGGATTAGCTTTAGCAAAGGAATTAATACATTGGGTAGAATACAAAAAAAAAAAAAATTACAAATCAGGGAACAAAACATTTGGGTTTCTGAGGCAGCCTATATTCAGAGAGGGACTCCGAGCCTATAGAGTACAGCACCTCCCCACAGGCTGACCCTATAAAAGCTTATTAATAAGCAGTTTTCCAAAGTATTTGAGTCTAGCATGTCTTTTTGCAGCAGGAGTCAAATCTTACAGGATGACTTGATACTGCTCTAGCCTCTCCCTTGCACCAAGACTTTTAAATCTTATTCTGCAGCTTTTAGATCGTCCCTACCTGTTGTCACCCAGACAGATATCTCTTCTGTTCCAGCAAGAAGGTGCTAATACTAGTCTTCTAAAACCTTAGGAAAAGATACACATCATTAGCACGAATACCAGCACACAAGGAATCCACGTGAACTTGAGAGGAAAGGAATGAAAAAGCTAAATTACAGTGAAGTGAAGTTGTTGTACTTGCCGTACAAATGGGCTTTGCCAGGAGACCTAAACAACCTATGTTGTTCACCTGGTGAAAATGTGTGTGTGTGTATGTATAATATCAATTACAAACCAACAACAGAATATACAGAATTCCTAAAATATAAACTTTGTTAACAGGGAAGACCTTGTTAACTCCTTACAATTGACTCATGCCACCACTGCAGTTTTTTTGACTAATATCACAGATTGGCTATCACTTCTCTCCAAAATTATCTCCTTTTGGTTTTGTCTTTGCTTTTCAAACTCAAACAGTTGACTGAATAAGCTAAAAATGTGGATTATCAGACAAACACAAACAATATTGTCTTTCATATAGTCCATCACATGCTTAGGGAAGGCATGGCATTTTTATACAAGGACCAAAATAAGAACCCGTATCTTGCCAGATTCTTCTTGTAGTCAGTAATCACACCTGAAAATTAGCAAAGTCACAAGTAGACATCACTGAAATGTATTATATTACTGGGCAGCTATTCTTTTCATACACAGTCGCAGACATGACTACAGAGGAGGGTCTGATTGCATGGATCAAAGATATGATCTGCCACAAAGAACTAAAAAGGCAGCAACACCCACAAAAATTTACTACAGTTACGATTCAGGATCATGCCACCATTGTCTTGGAATGTCTGGATATTTTAGCACAGATAGTGCAGAGGGCATATGCTATCAGAAATATCCGAAGGATTTCCATTAGCCAAGAAAGAGTAGGAAAATACGTATTTTTGACTATTCTTTACTATAAACAGGATTATACTGAGGTACAGCTCTTAAAATGTTGAAAATGGTCTCCCAGCTCCTCTGGAGTAAGGCTGGCTAGGAGAGAAGGATTCTTGACAGTACCTTAGGAGAACTGGGAGCTGAATTTGAGCTGAAGTAGTTAATTTATGGCTAATGCCATCTAATGATAGCAGCAAAAGTGCATGTTTATTACAAACCTTAAAAACTTCGAAGGCAAACATTCAAAGGTGAGGATCAATAATGCCTTAATAAAGCTGGAAAGTAAAAGGACATAAATGAGTATTAATATTATTTTTAAAAGGGAGAAGACCAAAGTTATATTAATGCAGATGTGGAGCAAGAAACACTACCAGCAAATGGAAAAATAATTAGGATAAAAACTGTGACAGCTTAGTGGGATTGATTTGCTCTTTCAAAGTTAATAATGAAAGACACTGCCTTGGAAAGGAAAAACAGGTCTGCTTAAAGGCAAACACTCATTACTTTTATTTATAAAAAACCTGCAAAATAATGAGAAGTTGAAAGCTAGGGGTGTATTTTGGGGGAATATAGCATGCCCTAGAAGTTAAATGGGAATAAAGACCAAACAGCAGCAAAAAGTAATTTCAAACTAAGACTTTTAGAAAGATGAGATATATATTATAGGAATTGGCCCTTTCTCTTGGAAAGGGGACAATGATTTTACAGATCTTCCTTTAAATTTAGACCTTTGGTATTTTCAAGTATTGAATATACCATCAGGAAGGGTTACGAGCAATATGCCAGCTTCACTGATATCATCCATTTCTATCTGATCAAGCCAGTAACAGATTGGACACAGATTGATCAGGATAAATTTATATGGAGATCAGCTCTCCCTGGAAGAAAACGCTGCATGAATTTAAACATGGTTTCACGGTATTATGAAGAAATAATGAAAACAGCACAGAAAAGCAGAGGAATACTTTGAGACTCTAAGAATTTAGAAACGAAGGGACTTTTAAAGGAAGTGCTAAAAATTATGCAGGAATTGCCCTAACATTGAGCCTCGTGTGGAGACACGAGGACACGTCATGTTCCTTTTTGTATTATCCCCCCCTCAGAGCACAGTGGGGATTTGCACTGAGGGTTTAGTTTAGTTCCAGCTTGTGCACAGCTCTCCCTAATAACCATCCAAGTGACCAGAGCATCCCAGGACTGTGCCCTTTTGGTTATAAAAAATTTTTTTTTGAAGACAAAAAAACCCACCACCACCCACCCACCCCCAAATCCAATACAGACTAAAACCTTGGAGAATTTACAAATTTACAATAAAATAAAACCATAGCTAATTTCTAACAGATCAGTGCTCTATCTTTTCAATCTTTGTCTAGCAATATATCGTTCACTTCACTTTAATTTCACTATTACATTATAGTTTGCACCATTGTAATTACCTCTCTGAACTGAGATCCCAAAGGGATTCAGAAAGATGTCCATTATTGTGGCCATTTACATAATGCACTTATTTACGTGATTAGAGTGGTAGACTAATTTGCATGCCAGCTATTAAGATATTCTACAGGTAATTTATAATCTTATATTTTCATGGCATTTATAATTAGCATCTTCATGAAAGAAGGCTGACTTATTACACTGCATGGATTTTTAGTTTGGGGCATGACAACATTACTTTTTAAAACCTCAGATGAAGACATCTGAACACCTCCAAAAAGATTCTTCACCATACAGCTGCACCATCTATATTCCACCATTTAATGGAGCTGTACATAAAAACCCAAAATGTGAAAATGCTTATGGAAACAAAGCGCTTTCCCTGGGTGTGTTTCACATTAAGCATCTACCATGACTGCATGCACAAGGCCCCCGTGCGCAGCTGAACGTGCAAAGTGCAAAAATGCTGGTACCCAGTGACCCCATGGGAGTTGCTCAGATGTAACCAATGACAGCATCGGTTTTTCTCTCTTCTGCATTTGTATTTTTGGAGAAGAAAAACCAAAACAAAACAAAACACCTCCCAACTTCTGCTTCTCTGTAGTGGATGTTGAGAAATACGACATTTACACTGCAACAGTCACAAGTGCGCAGACCAGTTCCTCATGCACGGCATATACAAAATAGCATTTTATGTGACTGAAGAGTGCAGAGCCTTGCTCAATATGCTTCTTCCTTTAACCACAGAATTTACTGCATGTTACAACAGCTAACAAAATTTTAAATTGCAGTTTTACTGAAATGTACAGCTAACCAACAATTCTCCCATAAGAAAAACTGATTACATAAAGCCATAAAGCATTGCAGATAACAATGCACACATTTAAGATCTAAAAATTTTCAGAAAAATGAGTAATTAGGAAATCTCACCAAGACCTTGGTGGAATTAAGACAATTTTTACAAACTGAAGAGCCAGCCCTGAGACTGGAACAGTGTCTCTCCAGAGGGAAGGCAGTAGGTAGGATTGGCTTTGTAAGGCAATGCTCATCCATAGCTCAGGAAATATTTTTGGTGAGCCTCCTGGGGCAGAGACAGCTCCTTCCACCCTGCAGACTAAAATTCTTAAGTTTCACACAGAGCTCACAATAACCATAGAGGACGCTGTTAAAAAAAAAAAMCAGCCAAACAACACCACCACCACCCCCCCACACAAGCTGTATTTTCCCACCCCACAGATTCCTGCAGTAGCCTCCACAGTTCTGAATGCGTGGAAGAAGTGGTCGTTTCCTACAGGAGGAAAGCAGTTACAGTAACATTATGGGCTAAATTAATGTAACATGAATAATGACAACTTACTCCTTAACTAAATGCTAAAGTTACCCTGCAGCCCCATGAGATGTTGGCAACACCTGTGCAAATTAAAAGTCAAAACTTAGATAAAGTCACCATATGCTTGTTCCCTAGAAAGAAGAGTCACCTTTAAAAAAATATAACTGCTCTTCCTTTACTGTGGTGGGTTTTTTTTGGTGGTGGTAAACGGAACATGAAAAATACTCCAGCAATGTAAAACTCCTGAAGGTGAAACCATTCCTACGCTAAACCTCATATTGTCTGCATGGCACTTTGTTTTATGTTTGTAATGAGATACTGTGAAAATGCGAGCGTACTTGACCTTACCCTCATCTTTGGACTTGCAAAATGATCTCTGCTTGAAACTTCCTCACATTTCCTTTCATGTGCCAGATCAAGACTGAGACCAATCAGATAAAGCAGCATGTCTTGAAGGCTTGACTCACAGCTGTCCAGACAGTTAACCTTAGCTATGAAAGAAAAAAAATAATCAAACAATCTGTTTTCTTCGCAGACTTACAGCCGCTGTATCACATGATGTGACACTAATTTCCCAACAGTGTATACTTTGAAGCTGACAAGTGTTAAGCCATGATTAAAAATTCCAAATGAACGTAAGTACCTGTCACTTAGATGGGTCCCTCGGTTGCATTGGTGACCAAAGGAAAATAACCAAGAATCCATCTGCCCATTTATGTAGGAGGAAGGTGCTGTAGAGACCTAATTATAGGGTGAATCAGTTAACTTTCTCAGCAGCTGTAGATCAGATACAGAGTTGACTCACAACCACCCTAAATTAAATGCATTTAGTTTTTATTTTACCATTAGGATCAAGAACAATACAGTAGACCAAAAAACACCAAACCACCAAACCCCCAAAAACACTATGGGAAATTTTGCATACTTGCTTCCAAAACCTCACAGGTCTATTRTGATTAGTTTTACTAACTGGTTGAGAAAAATAGCTGTTTTATCCATTAATTAAAACATGTATCCATGAAACAGCTGTACCAAGAATGCACTAATTACARTATATAAATAAGAAGTGTAATTGGATAACTTCAGTACCTGCAGGCGAAATTGTGACTTTTGAAGTAACCTCATGTTGGACAAAAATGACAGCTTTTTACAGACAGTATGTCTTTGATAAGTATACTACAGCTTATCGTATATGCTTTGAATATGCATTTACAATTAAACAAATATGCAGTGCCTTGTTAGCAGGACACCAGATTGAGCTATTTTTGCTTCTTTGATAAATCACTCATTCCAGAACCTTTTTAGAGTAATAAATTCACTTCAAGTAAAATGCAGCTAACTGTGGGGGTTGTTAAATTGTAATAAACAGATATTAGAGACATTAAATACCAAGTGAACACACTAAGTAAGAACACTCCAGATTATTTAAATCAAGAACTAAAAGCTAGGAAATTAATAGAAAAATTCAAAACATTTTCAATAATTGTTACAGCAAATATTCAAAACAGTTGTTTAGTCTAGATTAAATCCTTATTTGGGACATATTAGACTAAAAATGCCTTCTGATGTTCATGTGCTGGCTTTCTTTCATGGAGGATCAGGAGGAATGTGGGAGAGCAACACTGACATTTTGCTCTCAAACACTTACTTGTATGAGTAATTTTACCACATGAAGAGTCCTGTTGAGTTTACCAGGTCCATTCATGTAAGGAGTCCCTATGGGCATGATTGTTCACAGAATTTAAGCCATTAAAGGCTATTAACTCTCCTCCCTGGTATAAAGTTATTTACATATTTCTTCTTTCTTCTCAATGAACAGGGCCAGTCATTAAGAGGAAATAAGGAAAAGATTTCACTGGACAATCCATTTCTCAAAAGTACAATTATTTGGATTATAGATGGTCAAAATGCTATCAAGCAAGGAGTTGACTAAGCAAATCAGAAGTTTGGAAATCAGTTTAGACTTAGGAAGCACCTTTTTTTTTTTTTTTAAACACTGATTTTTTTAAAAAATCACCCCAAAAGAGAGAAAAAAAAAGATCCCTGACACAGTAAACATCTGTACCTTGTGAACACCTTTCTCTGACTACTTGCAGAAGCTTCCAGTGCAAAACAGTTCCTTCTCCCTTACCCACACAGAGAAAAGTGACACTCAAAAATGTTACAAAACAGACTCCTCTCCCTTGCTTTGGCTTACAAAAGTCCACATTAATTTTGATGAAAGCGGGAGCTAAATAGTATAGCAGTTCGGCCTTAAATTTGTAGAAAATAGCAGCTCTTTTCACTGTCATAACAATTTTATCAAGTCACTCGAAATGTCCGCGGTAGTGTGGGCGTATGTTTCTCTCCGGAGAACCTCTGCATTGCATGTGTGCAGTGCCCTGGCAAATTCCAGGACTCTCATACAGCAAGGGAGAAAACGGTGATTTAAAACCCTTGTAAATCACACTGCCTCAGGGCTCTCTAYGTGTTATACACATTAGATCTCTCCCGAAAATTCCTCACTTCCCTCCACCCCTTCTCATTTAAGTTGGGAGAAGTCAAAGTTAGCGCTGGATGCCTCCTTGTGCGTTGGATATGCAAAGTTCGCATTGGATGCCTCTAGGTCCCTTGTGCAATCACCACAACAGTGTTCAAAAAAGGGGTAGCAATGGCATGGCACACCGACAGTTAGGTCAGTATGGACTCACGGTTATCTGATTTGCCCATCCACCTACAGCAACTTCTTTTGCCTATACGAATCTTTTATGCCACTGCAAGTGATATTTGTCTCCACCAAGAGCAATGGGCTTTAAGATACACAGTTATACCAATTCCAAAACTACTCGCAACACGAAATTAATCTTACTAGAAACATGACACTGAAATGATGGCATTATAATCACTGAAAGATTTAAGCGGACGTGATTATAGTAATTTATATCTCGATGTGATTACAGTAATTTGTATTTATTAATTAACACATACTTTTAATCTCTTGCCACGTTAACTTTTTTAAGGAAATGACAACTTAACGACATGAAATTCACCCCAAATATGTTACTTCTTTCTTTCCAATTCTGTTGCACAACTATAACACAATCACAAACCAAAAAGTACCGGCTACAGAGGTATTAAGTTACCTAAATGGGATCAGAATGAAGTTGGCATTTCTGGCAGTGTCGGTGAAAACTTTTTTTGAAGGGTCTTTTCTGCATAAGTGATACAACTGTTCTCTTCTCTTGACTTCACCTGCCGTATAAATACAGCATTAAAGGAACATATCAATATATCTTCTATCCATATCAGTATATCCTAAGTCAGATTTTGCTTGTATGTCACTCAGATCCATCCACATTTCCAAACTACAGGGGAGAGAGGATTTCTGAAGAATAAATACATTGAGCAATTAAAATGAACTCCTAGAGTGGAATCTTGCTATGGTAATAAGATAAGTAATAACAGATAAGTAATAACACCTCGTACTTTATGTGTTGGAATTTGAAAATATGAATCACCCACCTAAGCAGCAGCTAGGTATATATGCTATTGCTATTTTACAGCTGATAAAGGTGAGTTAAAGATGAAGCAATAGCTTTAAAATCACCCAAGACTAGAAGATCATTAATTTTTTTTAATGTTTCTTTTAAAGAATAAGGAAATAACCAAATCTGAGAATCTTAAGGAGGCAGCAACAGAAACATTTGGGAGAAGGATGAAATCTATACAAGGAAAGAATAAGAGTAAGCACAGTTTTTCAGACAGTAAAGTGAAACTCAACAGATTTCTCTTCCTTCTTCTCTCATGTCTCCCTGTGACATAAGGGCTCTCCAAGCTGCCACTTAACCCTGTTTAAAAGCCGGAAAAAAAGCTGGTGTTGACCAACTTTTCAGTCCTACTTACTTTYAACCCACTAGCTGATGTTTAGCTCTTAATGCTGGCCAAGCTTTTTCTCCTGGATTTGGATGATGATCCCTACCTTTGGAGAGGGATGTGTAAGCAGTGGAAAGCATTCAGGTTAGATGATGAGGGTAATGAAGGAAAATAACTAACAAACCCCAGAAGCAAGTTAGATAAAAAGGTCACAGACCAAACAGTGCCAAAGTAAAGTGAATTTGGCAGATGGGAAAAGAGAGGGGAGGAAAACCAGCACCAAAACCAAATTACCACTCGTTAGCACCACGTAGCAATCCCTTCCTTCCCGGGGCACACAATCAAAAGCTATTGATCTACCCTAACTTCTAGCAGATTCCAGGCAGAGGAGAATCAAGTTTCAAAAAAACCCAACAAATCAGGCCCCAGAGCCACGATACATATTTCTGCCTCCTTTCCCTGTTAGGTCTTTGAATTTCCTGGGCAGGATTGAATTCCATCCATTTCCCGTTAATCATCATTTTGATGTTTTACATTTACAGCAGCAAGTCAGAGCCAGCAGCGCTTTTGGTTGTATCTTAAACTGACATAATTTCAAAATGTTGTGCCATAATTTCACAAAACAGGCTAGGGACGCACTTGATTTGTATTTACTGTTGACAGCAGTTTATACCAAAGAGACACTGTGTCAGGACACTAAAATAGATTTTAAAAATCCGGGAGAGTGCTCTATACAGCATACCTTTTTGTAGTTAGTTTCAAGCAACCCATGTATAATGTTGTTACACTGCTGTCTCGTAAGAACTGAACAACAAAGCTGAGCTTTGTAATAGGCTGACTTGAGTATGAGTCATGAACATGTGTATTTTTAACTTAAAAGCTAAATCAGAAGGAGTATTTGACTCCAGATACAGCATTTAAATAAATCTACATAGCTGCTAAAACCAATTCCAAAAATTATGTGAGGACATGCAAGGAGGAAAGTGCAAAAGTTAGTTTATACTAAAATTCATGACAAATTGGCTGTTGTTTTAATTTAGAAAGCACAAAGTTCTCCATTTGTCATTTTGATAAAATACATATTTAAAAAAGCCCACTCCTACCAGATACTGTTTTTACATGGCTTACTTTGTACTGTTCACATAAAAACATATATGGTTTATATAATTATTTTTGGAAGCTTTCAAGGATTTCAGAAAATCCTTTAACAAACTGTCAAAAAATTTCAGTTAGCCCCTTTAGAAGAAAGAGCGGATAACATACTTATTCATGAATTACTAGATGTTGGTTCAGTACCCAACACCTCCTGACTTTCTTTGCAAAAATGGCCATGTCATTTAGCTGTGTTCCCAGCTGCCCAACTTCCCCTAATTCATCCTAGAATTTCTTGCTACCTCTGCCTACATTATTTATGAAGGTAATACCTTCCCTGAAGCAGAGACTTTGATTTCTTATAAATGTATAAAATAACTAGAACAAAGGGGACCTAAACAAATAACAGAAGATTTAATCACAGTAAATATTATGGAACACATTTTACAACTAGGTAAACTGAACTGAATTGACCAAGGTGAGGGAACAAAGTAACATCAGACTTGGAAATCAAAGCAAGAAATCTTATCTTGCTATTTATTTTAACTAAGCCCACCGGATATAAGCAGCACACATATGACACACTCTTCACTGGATGCCTTCCCTATGCAGCAGATGTTTCTTAGATAGAGAGGCTCATTGCTGTCCAGAGCACTACTTGTTGCTTAATGTCATCTGCCAACACAAAAGTCACCTCCCTTGCTGGAAATTATGAACGTGCAACACAAGAGGGGCCATATAAACTATAGACTACTTCTTTTTTCCATTTTTTTTTAAAGAAGAAAATGTTGTATTAACTTTGAAATTTAGATGGAAGAACATGCCTGTATGGTGAGAGATAACCCCACCAAAGAGGCTGCTTTTGACTGTTTTTCTATTTTGTCATCTGTTCAGCTATTAAATAGCCATACTGTAGTATGTCTCAGAATTTTAGTCATGAAAACAAAAAAGTACAAGCAGCCTGTAATACTGGGATAAGTATTTTCTTTTTTTTTTTTTTTTTTTTTAATAACTGACCACTGCTAACTCTTGAAAAAGCAGTATATAAGACCAAAAATTACCTCTAGCTTCATATTTCAAGATGTCTCCCTCTCCCAGCACTCTCTACACATCTGTGCTGCATCACTTACAAATTCCTTATAAAGGTGATACTGAGACCCTTTTCTTCTCCCTCTTACTCACACCATGAGACCAATCAATGACAATAGACTTATCATGGTAATGACTGTAAAAGGTTCACAATCTGTCCCTAAAAGCRTAATTGAATAAACAACAACAAAGACAGAAAAAAATTCTATTATGTTACCCTCACTTTCCCCGAAAGAGCCACATCAGAAAGAAAGAAGGAAGGAAGACTGCTTGACTTGATAAACGAAGGAACGCATTTAAATTAAAACCTGATTATTGTCATAATGCGTTTGTACTTAGGAAACCCAATGATTAATTGAAGAGAAAGTCAAAAGAAATGAAGTGTGGCCTATAATGGAGTTGTGGAGGCAGCATTCTTTAGTTGACTAAAAATATAGGTATCTCTATGTAAAACTGCTAGCAGGTTTTATTTGATTGGAGTTTTTTTTGTTGTGTTTGKTTTATGTTTTTGATTTTTCAAAAGGCTTAACTTCCTGAATTGTATGTGAAATCTAATTTCAGTGCCAATTAGTTTCTGTAGCTTAATAAAAAAATATATGCATAGTAATGTAGTAATGCAGATTTCATRTGTTTAAATTTCATTTGAATATCTACTAAGGAAAATGCAGACAAAAGAATGATTGTGCTTCTCTAGGTTGAATGGATATCAGCTAATGTTACTGTAACAGAATTTCTTGCTGGACGGATTTCATAGACAATTCTAATCTATCTACAACTTCCTGAACAGGTGGAATGCATTTGAAGTAGGAGCAGTCCTAACTTTGCAGTGCTAATTCTATAAATGTGAAATGTAGGCATTTTCTCTGGTAATTTGCAGGTGTCTGGGTCACCACCAGTGATGCTACTAACATTTTGACTAAAAAAATAATATATTTGTCACTGTTGTGTAAATWTTCTCTTCTGTTAAAAGATAAACATTCATTCATTTATTCATTGTTCATTTGGGATKTTCTTTTTTAATTTTCTGTATTTTTATTTTGTTAAAAACAGCCTATGCTTGGACATTTATATAATAAATCCCTCTTCCAGGTGAGGCCAACTAATATTTCTCACTGTCACTGCAAGTGAGAAATAACAACTCAAATCAGAACTGAGTCTTTAGAAAGATGAAATGACCAACACAGAAGTACTAAGAGTCTGAATGTGAAAAATAAGTGGCAAGACAGCTTCTTGGCTGTAYATAAAATATATCGCAAGGGTTAAATTATATAGGAAATTCCAGTCCCTATGATAACACGCAACCATCATGACACATATTTTCTATTCCAGAAAGGGTTTTCTTTGATGGAATCATGAACAGTCATTACGGTTTTCTTACTTTCTAACTTTAGACTAATGGACACATTACAATACACTAATATATCTACATTTTATTATACAATATACCAAAAAAAGATTTTGTTGGAAGAGGCTGAGAAAAGATGTGGTACAAGAAAGAATAAAGACTGGAAACAGATCCCACTCTTGTTCCAAGTAACAAAAGTGTTTTGTGAGCCAAGGACATCATTCACGTGGAGACAGACCATGCTTCTCTCACCTAAAAACTTGCAATGTTGGTGGTCATTTAATATTTCTAGCCTTGACAGAGCTAGCCTCGCTCAGCAATGTGCTACTTGAAAAGAAAACCACAGCCCAGATTGAAGAGGTTTCATGGRAGTCTCATGAAACCCACGCAGCAGCCAAGACTCCAAGAAGACTTCCTTCACTGCTGTCCTCGCGGGACTACTCACATGGGTTCAGAGGCTTGGGTATATAGGGACACTGCGTCTTAACTATTACCATCTGGAAGGGAGGAGAAAACAGAAATATATTCTAAACATCAAGATTCATGAGGTGGAAAAGCAACTAGGTAATACGACTCAATATTCCTCAAGYATTAGGACAAAATGCTTGACTTCAGGTGTGACAATAGTTGCACTGAAGTCAGACAGAAGCAGCATGAAGCTAGAGCTGCAACTGAAGGTGATGATAATAATCAAATATCACCCCTGCCATTTCTTATGATGTAAGCAGTCAGCCAGACACATTTTTCTCTAAAATCATACAGTACTACATACCCTTGCTATATTTGTTATTATGTATTCTTCTCAATATAGAAGGCTAATGGCTTAGCATATTTTTGTATCAAACGTTTGGGTGTTTTAAACTTGCAGTCAATAATCAACTGATGTACTAGAAGAAATATCTGTTTGAAACATCGTCAACATGATGAATACTAGCATTTTAACATAAATGAAAAGACCTTGATTTATTAATATTTTACCATTAAATAAAAAGRGTCTCCAGGGGCTTTCTTAAAAAACTAAAAATAAAGAAGTGGCAAAGAAAAATCRAGCATCAAAATAATTCTGAATTGGGAAAGTCTAAAAAAGTTAGTAAAAACCCTTATTCCTGTGTTTTATGCTAAGGGTCACTCCAGACATTTGCCCCTTGTAGAGAAAAGACCCTCTTTCAGTAGGTCAGTGCTCACTGACTTCCACACGCTCTTACAGATTCTCTCTCTCTTTTTCCACATTTTTATATTTTCTTTCACTAACTTGAAAATTGCAGCCTCAGTCTACCTCAGATGAAGAAAACAAAGGGACCCTGTTCACACATCCTGTCTCAGCAACTCCCATGGCTACTGTGGTTTGGACTTCCATGGTGAAACCAGGAACATTGTGTGGGTAGAGTTTGATTCCCTTGTTTGTATATTGAAAAAAATGGYTTTTCTCTGCAACAACAAACAGAACTGGTACATTTTTAATGTGAACAAGGARCCCTAGGAACCCCAGACAACCAGGGAAGCCTAGTAGCATCTCTGTGAAAATCTATGATGACAAAAATTAAATCCAGCAGCCTCTAAAGTGAATATACAAGAGGGAAAYTAAGTAATAAAGCCCTAACCTTTTCCTTTATTGTCAATGTCTTTTTAGGGCATTTTGTCCACCTGCCTGAAAAAAAAAATCTCCAATATCAATGAATGTGTTACAGTTCAAGAGCAGTTATTGTTCAGTTAAACTCTCATTAATGAAATTAATTRTTATAATTATCTCATTAATTGCAATTAATAATTGCAATACAATCCTCCGATTTCCATTACCCACACAAAAAGGACAGTAAAAAGTATGCAGCAAGGTAACAAAACAAAGTTATCTTCCTAATAAAAGTAGAGATTCACATGTTTAATACTATCATTTCCTCCTTGGAAATGACTGTCCTCTGTCTTTTTAATAAAAAGCAGAAGTGTTATAAGATACACATGAAAAAAATCATCACTGCCAGATGAAAAGGATTCCGGGTAAGTAGCACTCCCAATTTTGCAAGTTATAAAGGCGTAGAGTTGTTTGAAGTTGGACACCCATGCAGATGATGAGCTACTTTCCAGCACCAGTATTAGCCAATCTCCTCACTCCCTGGCTGCCCTTTTCGGGACTATTTCTATAAATGTGACAAGATGTTGGATTGTCAAAATCACCGACTAGAATGCTTCAGGTCCTGCCATCTACTAGGAGAATCATTTGGCCACAAACTTTCATCATTTCAGATGTTTTGGCCATTAAGCCATAGGTAACATCTCCCTGGGAGTCCYATTTATAGCTCTTGTACTTCATTGTAAGGTCTCAAATTAAAGGTAAAAGATGTCTTYAGTTCTTTTATACACAGAAGAAAACCTGTTGAAATAAAGTCAGTTCGGCTGAATTTTCAGAGCAAAAGGAAATCAGCATTCATGGTGCTGCCTTTGAACRGTGAAAGGAGCTTTTATTCTCTTTATAAATATCATATTTTATATGAGGTTTATAAATACACTTGGCAAAGAAGTTTCACCCAAATGTTAGCAATTTCATATCTTTCATTTACAGGATATTGACCCAGTTGATTTGTAATTAATTGCAGACATTTTTCTCATTAGCTTATCGATTAAGGAGTYTGCAATGCATTCTTGACTGTATTATAAATTACAGCCTTGGTTCCAGGGTACATTTGGTTGCAGTTAATTCCGGTTGCCTACATTTTTCATATTGTAAGAGTTACCTGCTGTACATGTTGCCAAACTATGTCCTTTACAGTAGAGAACTACAGGTCCTTTGTTATTGTAGATCCACTTCTATGAGTAATAAATCCAATTTTCTACTTATTCAGATTTAAGCATGCAACAGTGAAAACCAAAAAAGCCTTCATTTTCAYGGTCTCAAAAAAGGCCCTAGCCAAAGCTCATGAAACCTGCTGGAGGTTTTCCAYTGATTTCAGAGAGCTTTGGATCAGTCTCCCAAGTGAGTAAGTTGTTGCAAAAGCAGGCTTGAAGATCATACTTTTTTAAAAATAACTAAAACTATAACACAAGGGAAACCCCACCACCGCCTTCAAATCATTATTTAAAAGAAAAACCTTTACTGGAAGTCCAGTAAACCTAGCAAAATTTTAAACCTTTAAACCTTAGGTAAAATAAAAGCAAAAAAAGTCCAGGGCAGATTAGGAAAGGGGTAAATTCCAGATTCATTCAAATAGATGCAGGCGTTAGGCAATAGCATTTGTAAATGCTTGTTTTATCAGTAAAGGTAAGTTCTCTTATTAAAAATCCCAAACAAACAAACAGTGTGCTTAAAGAGCACTTACCTGATTTCACAATAGTGGAGTTCAGTAATATGCATTAAAGTTCGCAAAGAATCAACATTCTGGACCATCCTTAGTGCCTATATGAGAAAAAACAAACACAGTAAGAAATTAATTTAAAGGAAAACTAATTTAATCTAGATTGTGGGAGGAGAGAACAATGTCATGTCCTAAATTTCATTTAAAATAAGCAAGCCTAGAGTGGCTCTCGTTGCAAAAATTAGAGCCGTTTCTTTTTCTGTTCCAGAAGGTGCAGTTCTGAATGACGGTTCTAGCCACAGATGTGCATCCTGACCCGTACCACCATCAAATATGGTTTCAGCAGCCCATAATTCCATTTCAGTATTCTGGGTTTAAGCTGGAGACTGCTCTCCCCATAATGCATCTCCCTGGCACTACAAACACAACATCCTGAAAATGAAAGGAATTCTCTTAAGTGCCTAAATTACTGATATGCTCAAGTCATTACCAGAAAGAAACATCCATTAGAGCAATGGAATTATGATCCATTCTGGCGAACACTGAAGTGCTGTTTCCACCAAAAACGGAAAGGCCTCTGAGGCCGGTCACATTTTAGAGGTCCGTCTCCTCTCTCTTAATCTTCACAGCAGGATTTCTACTGACTAAAAAACCAACTATGGAGGAGAAGCTAATGTTTTGTTTTTAGATAAAGGTTTTCCAGCAAATGAGATGGAATTAAACTATAGAGGATACACCCGTTCCAGCTGAAAAAAAAGCCTGCATCAGCAAGAGTTTCTGTGCCAGTATAGGCCAAACCAGTTGCGAAACCAAAAGGTAGTTCAACACCAGAGAGTTATTTCACCACATTTCTTTCAGGGTCTTTACCAATAGAGCTATATCAATTTGAGGCCCAGTTGCTTTGCTTCCTGTGCAGCACAGCTACATTGGTGAAAACTTTTAAGCCCAGTCTGAGGCTGGGCTAGCAGCGCGCTGCGGGCAGGTCAGTGCCACTGCGGGAGGAGGGTCAGGGTCTCCTGTGTGCAAATGCCTTTTCAACTGACAAAACTGCACTCGCACCGCTGAGATTATTCAGGTCCGTTTATTGCTCACTCCTGCCAAGCCAGTACACGTAGCATAGCCAGAAAAATTGCATCTGCTCTGAGGGCTTCTCCTTACACAAATCTGCCTGGCAGGGATCAAACCACTTATCAAACCTGGCTTGACAKAGCCCTGCCAGCAAACATCTGTAACATAGACGTGGCCTAAAAGCCACTGCTTTAAAGGGAAAGGCCACCAGCTGAGTCTCACTTTCTCTTTGATCTTTTTGAACGCTTTTATCAAAGCAATCCAAATGGCCGCTGCTGAAGTGATTGTTACTGAACTGAAAAGGAAAAAAYGGAGACACAAGAGGAGGAGAAGGATGCTGTACACACACACAAAACTCAACCCCCACACCCCCCCCCCAAAAGAAAAAAAAAACCCACCTTCAAAATAGGGTCTTGGCAATATTAACTTTATTGTGGAGACTTGTAACTGGATATCCAAAGACCTACTATGCTGCTTATAAAACAAAAATGTCTGAATGCATCTGGCCAGGGATTACATGCCCATATGTGCAACCAAATAATTAAATAACTTATTTCTCTTCTGCTGCTCATCAAATTTCTTTCAGAATGGTATCAGTTATAATGTTTGCACAGATGGAGGCTTCCACCAGCAAAGAATAAATATCATATACTCAAGATATGCAATGTAAAACTACCATGGCAGTGCATTATTTTAATCTATGCACCTAATTGTTTCAAGCTCTTGAAAAAGGTTACTGTTTAAACCATAATTTATGAATGGTCTCAGAGTAATCAGTGACTGCAGCCAGCACGAAGTCATTGATCASCCTGAATCCGTTCGCCTGGTTTTGACAGAGGCTAACGTGCTGTGCGATGGGCTGGTGTGCAGCTTCTCCCTCCCCAGGTGGAAATTCCAGACCTGCTCATATGTCTGCTCATTTTCTAGCATACTAGCTGAGATTGGACAAAAATATGTTGAGACGTGTTCTCACACAGCCTAAAGCTGAAAACTTGAAATCAGGATTCTGAATATGTGCGAATGTCAGATCACTATCACACAAGGGATTTTTGTTTACCTAGAGAACCTTGCCCCTTTCTCCAAGGCAAGCCAGCCAGCTGGCCCAAGGGATGGTGACCTTAACCTTGACAGAGTTACCATCCCCCGTGTTATTCCCTGGAGGAAGCAGATAGTATTGACCACAGTTCCTCGGAGGATGGTGGGTGTCTCAGTAGTGCCCTTGGAAAGCAAATAATTGCAACTGCCAAAATAGTGAAAAAAAGGTCTTTCAGAAAGCCAAAGAGCAGACTGATTGGGTAATTTCTCTTCCTCTCCACAACACACTGGAGGATGAGGCAAACTCTAACCGTCTCACTGGGGGAGGGTAGAAACTCATAATCCTTTAAAGCAAATAGTTAGAAAAACAGAAAACCCCAAAGGAGTTCTCTTGTACGCATTTATTAGCAAGACTAATCCTGGCCTCTTAGCTCCCTGATTATGCTTTTGAAGACTAAGGAAGAGCGTTTTAACTTTCCTGGCAGCCCCACTGAAAACTGCCAAGATGCGGAACAACTAAGAAAGGCCATTTTAATACCTAAAGCAGATGACAGAGGCAGACTTCCGACAAGTAAGACAGAGATGATGTAAAATGAAATGTGCTGGAGAGAATTAATTCCCCCAGTAAACTACAAAAGAAGGCTGGTCCAGATCCAGCTCTGAGCCTTTTTGCTTCTGATCAGTCCCATGTTGCCTTCCATCTTTGTTCCTCACAAATCTAGTGTTGTCTGTGTCCCTGCTCTTGACCATTCCCATTTAGCCACATCTGCCTCTGAAGCATAGATACACACATTCATATGTATACACACAAACACCGCTCAGAAAATAGAGCTGAAGACCTCCTCTGCACTGCCAACTACCCACCTTGCTCTGATCTATTGACTCTTGCTTGCCCCTAAAACCACTTTCTTCAAGCTGACTTTGTGATGTGGACTTGTGCGCATCCTAGAAACCAAATCAGGCTTACATAGTCCTAGACATCCTAGCTTTGATGAATTACTAGAGGCTAACTTAACTCATGCTTGAGAATGAAATATCCTTAGATACCTCATAAATGGTTATTTTTATAATGAGCTTTTTATTTACAGTATCCCTACTGAAATCTTCAGTGTTGCACTCCTGTGCACAAACAATGAATTATTGTTCTTCACTTATTGTTCCTATGCAGACAAGCTGGCCACCAGTTAGCAACATTAAGCCAGGCTTCTCAGTGGTGTAACGTGTACTAAGATGAAATCACAGCTGCATGGGTTTTGTTTTACAGTTATCCTGCATTGGGTGAGGGGAAGGAGGAATTAGACTTAGTTTCAACTGACATTAATTAAAAGGATTGCAAACATAGTGCATTAGGTCAAATACACAATTACTAACTAGAAAGTAAGTGCTTATACCTTTTGTGTGCTCACAAAATCAGTCTGCTTCAGCGGCAACAGTCTTATTTATGCCCAGAGTGCACCACAAAGGATACTGGTATATTGCCCGGTTTTGGTGGAAGAGAGCCTCAAAAGAGGCTGGAGGTCCAGACTGTGTCTACAGCCAGCTTACAGGGATGTAGCTTGTGCTAGTCAATCACAAAAGCATAAACTATAGTAAAGCTTCCTCTAGCAATTTACCTTAATCTAGTAACTGCATCATTTGTCCTAAAATATTTATCAGCTGGGTTTACTGCATCTACAAGAACAAACATTTAAACAGGTTGCATTTGTTTAACTGAATGGATTTTATGCAAAATTTTAGTGATATTCATGCTTCTGGACAAGATTCTTCTGTTTGCAACCGTGACCCAAAGACAATATGATTCAGCATTCCCTAATACAGTGATTTAACTGGCTTCCATTCTAATGCGTCATTTTATCAGGGGCAGAGAAATCAAACAACAGGGTGGAAAGAAAGACAAAGAAAAGGAGGGGAAAAAAAGGAAACCGCTTCCAGAGAATGGAGCACAGTTTATGTTTCGGTTTTATTAACCTAGACATACGATTAAGCTACATCCAGTAGAGCTGGAAAGTCAACACACAGAATTCATATCACCAGTGATATGTGCCTCACTTCTTCAGTGGGTGATTAAATGGGTGTAAATATCCACTGGGCAATTTTTCAGTGTGACACCGCTGCCATGACTTTGTCCAAAACACAGGGTATCAGCTATCAGGAAACATGCCGCTTTCTAACACAAAGGCTTCAAAAAGACTCTATGGCATTCCAGATAGAGCAGGAATTTCAGCGATAGTTTGAGCGTGTAGCTTGCTCTATAGGGTTTCATTCCCTAGAACCATATTGTCAGAGAACGGTGTTAAAGTTGAACATGCTACTAAAGATAGAGCCAGTCTGCAAACACAGACTGATTTATGCTTTTCCTTGCACATGCCCTGCATGGCTAACCATCTGTATATTCAATGAGAGGAAAATACAAGTGGCTGAATGTAGTCAGATCATTCTCACTGCAGAAGGGAAGAAAAAAAATATTACCAAGGCAGCTGAAGCTGAGGGATTTCAGTTCATTAGATTTGTATTATTATATTCTTAAATGATTCCCAGAGAAGTGGAAAACCCGGCAAAATTATGACAGGCAAAGCCTGACTAGCATGCACAGAAATCTAAGAGCCAGTTTAAATGCATCTGACCTATCTGGCATGCTTTTTATGGCAACAGATATCCGTAAGTCACCTTAATGCCAGGAGTAGGTGTTTTTTCAGATGAGTGGATTAATTGCTTGAATCTGATGATGCTTCTGTTAAGAAAACCTGTAGTCTATAAAATTATTAATGTGACTAATGTCAACGTCAACGTCAACAAGCTTGAGAGTCTATGTGTCAAAGGCAAACTTCCTTTGCCCCATAATGTATTTACGGTCTTATGCAGAGGAGGAAAACATTCAGTAAAGGAGAAAACTATGAATACTAATGGGCAAGCAACCATAGCAATTTCTTTTTTACCATGGTAAAATAAGAGGTTTAGCAGTTAATAGTGGAATTCACCCATATGCTTTAAAAGAAAAAAAAAAAAGAGGGAAGGGGGAAAAAAAAAGCTTCTCAACCCCCACATTATCATGACCAAAGCTGATCTTTGGGGAGAAAATGCTGGTTTCTCTTAGAAAGGAACCAGCCTGGAATTTTATCAAACTGTTGGCAGTGGTGTTTTTTATGGTAAACCATTAGGATTTTAAAAACAAAATCCTGCTGTCCCATCACAATGGCCCTTCTTAAATATTTTTTAAATTACTTTCCACATCAGAAGGCTTTGCTGATGAATGGTGTAAGAATGATCATGATTTGCTGTGCTACCAAATTCAGTCTTTTTGGGATCGGACCACAGTGCACTTTACAAACATATTTCTGCAGCAAAATAATCTAATGGAGTAAAATTGGTAGCCCAAGCACATTGTTTGACCCTCCTTGCAAAGCAAAATGATGTTCTCACTTCTTAATGGCAGGCCTTTGCCAAACTCCTGTAAGAACAAGGACATGGCAAGAACCTGAACCCAGCAGTGCTTAGATTTTTAAAGGATTAGAACTCAATGTTGGTTGTGTAGCAACAACATGTTAGTCGTGCAATGCTCTTCTTGCAATCCCTGCCTCACTATACATTCCTGAAAAAAAGAAAACAGCACAAGAATGTGGAAGCCTAGAATACAAAACACTACAGCAAAACATTCACACACACTGTTTAGTCAGGAACAGTGCAGAAAATTTAAATAAGAAGCATTTTGGTAGGGTGGTGACTATAAGCTGAAAACCTTATCTAAAACTCAGCAAAGAAGCGTTTTGTGCACTGCCCAGGGCTAAAAATTCATAATGGCATCTTCTTCTACAGCAGGATTTTTCCACAAAGAGATCTGAAAATACTATCCAAAAGAGGCTTTCTTCTGAGTCCTGACATCTCAGAAATCTCACCACTACTTGAGGACAATTTGTAGTTGGAAGGACCATGCCTTTACAAGAAGCTATTAAAATAGACAGTACTGTACTGGATTTTGCTGAAAAGCAAGTAAATTTGATAACCGATTTAAAAGCGTATCCACAATTGCTATTTGATATTTATATAGAACCTTTCACCAATTCAAAAAAATTAATCTTACACAGAACAAAGAGCTTTTATATCAGCTTCACAGAAGCATATGACATGTTCTCATCATGCACACGAACAAACAGGAAAGAACAGATTTATTGTGAACTGGGATTTTTGCTATAAATTAAAAGGCCATTCCCTTTTATATGTCATGTGTATTTAATTTCACTCCATAGGGTAATCCACTGAGAATTCAGAGAGTGCCAAGATCTACTTTCCCCATTCCTTTTATTTCCTTAGGCAAATATCTGGAATTAGAGACAGAGAAAAGATGAAAAAAGGGAAGGCCAAGGGAAATACAGAGGTTCAAGAAAGAAAGACCAGTCTAAACAAGGATTTTTCCTGGCCTATGCAAGCAGCACTGATTATTTATAACACGCAAAGGCAGCTGTCTCTGATTATGATTTCATGTATACGGTGGATGGTGGTGAGCTTACTGTGTGCCAGAGAAGACTGTCATCCTGCAGTATGAAATTCCAGTGAGAAAATCTAATCTCTCTCTCAGGGAGAGACTTCTACCTTTGACTAACTGAAGGGCAGACGGAAAGAGCCTTTGTGCCAGGAAAAATAAAACTGCAAGCTATTACAAAATGTAAGGAAATCAGATTTAATTTACAAACAAAAGATAGAGTCAAAGAGCATACATTTTAAATAAGTATACTTGAAAGTATAAATGTTCAAAGGCATTTCAACCAGTTTAAATTTTGCAAAACGTAAGAATCCACATGATGGAGAAGATCAACTTTCTTTTCCACAAACCTTTAGTTAGTAGGTTACAAATAGCCTTTAGTTTTGTGTTAGAGAAGCATATACAGTGGCCTTAGGGAATAAAAGCGGTTTATGGGCCCAAAAAGGCACTAGGTAAGTACAGCACCAGGATGCTCGCAAGACACACCTAAATCTGCAGGGTTAACTGAGAAAGGCACTCTACCGTGGCTCAACTCATGACAAGATGCATCAGTCTAACAATCTATTAAGCTAGCATGTAAAACACTAAACCTGCTGAATCTGTGTATTATAGTCCCTTTCAATGAAAACTAGAAACAGCTGAACCTCTCCAGCCAAGCCAATTCACAAGAAGGGGAGATAATAGCAACCAGAAGTACCTCGCGAGCAGAGGATTTTCTCAGGCTGGAAAATGGGTGCTATTTCAGTGCTGTCCCTCTTGAAATGGTAGAAAATTACATAATACAATGACAGCAGTAAGAATCATCAAGATACGTGACACGTCACAGTCTGAACAAGCTCTAAACATTTGTTTCCTTTTCGAGGGCTGAGGGAAGCAGCTTCCAATTAGCCATTCTCATCATTCAGGACACCCCATCCTTATCTGAAATCAAATGAGCAAAGCACGCAAGTCTTCAGGGCTTCCTTCTTCTCATTGCCAGATACATCAGAAAGAAGCTTCGCTTGCTCATCTTTACTCTTAGGCCTCAGTTACGATCAGAATCTCTTTCCTGCCTTTAAAAGAAGCCACCAACCAACCTAACTGTACTACCAATAGTGCCAAAAAGGACATCTGCTGATTTGATGGACAAACTAGGGTTCAGAGTAGTCTGAAATCTGTACAGCTTGTCAAGAGGAAAGGAGCTGACAGCATTTTGTTGACACTTTTCCTCAAAGTAATGTGCAGACTTACAGATTTGATTTTGAAATATTCTGCATTTGAACGTTGCCAAGTGATAACAACATGTCACAGGCACTGAAACTCCATCTTATCAGTTTCTTATCAGCTTGAACAAACTAGAAGGAAGGAGTCTAGATATTTTTTAATTGTGGTGGTGGGGTAATTATGGAAGTTTATCCGCTGGAGCAGAATGTTGTCCAAGAAAAGCTGTTTTACTGATTGAGTGGCTACATCTGGTAAAATATTATATCAAAACTCTAAAATCACATTAAACTATTTTTCTCATAGTAGCTACTATTTTACAGCTCCTCATTTAACACACTCCATTAAAAACCAGAACATGAATCCCTGTTACAATAACAGAACTACGGTCACTAATCACCACTGGATTTCTTTAATAGAGCTTCAGGCTTGAGCCTATACTGTTGATGTGACTGGGATTTTTGCCATTTCAGTGCCACTGGAGTGGGATCAGACTTGGAGCTGGTTAGTTATAATAATAATGAATGATAATTTCTAGCAGGCAGCCCGGGTTAGCAGGGAAAGCTGTCACATTTCTTTATGTACCTGACATTGTGCTGAGAAATTACTATTGCTGCACGAGCTGACTGAGGGCAAGTATTATAAAAGAAAATGTCAAACTAAATCCAAACTATTTTCTTATTCTCCCACTTCACCACCCTCTTTAAGAGCTTACTTAACCCCTCTGATTTAATTTTCAGACCACAGCACTTCTTAGCCCCAACACCCCTGCCATTTTCCAAACTACTCCCAACATTTCTGTCTTTTAATTCTGAAAATGGAGGAGGAAACTGCTTAGAAGATTTACATGGGACAGGACATAAATACTGAAGCCAATATTTATTTATTTATTTTTTATTATCAGTGATTTCTGTGGAGGATGTGACACACCCAGAAACCCCAGTTTGTCAAGAAAGACTGTTCAGCATTTTAAGACTGTTAGGCCTCTCAGTGTGCCCCAAATGGGGCACTTTAAGACTAAGGCCACAAAATTCCTAATGGCATTTAAGTATTTTAAAGAATGCCCAGTGTAAGTGCACTGAGTTTGCTTTCCGCATTTTCAAAATCTTGACTTTATATTACCTTCTTCATTGATTTCTGTGTGAGAGGAAAAACCACATGAAGTATCTGTTTCCTTCTTCGACACAAAGTCCCAGCAGGAGGAATACAGCATTAGTTTTTTGGAAGGCCTTAGCTGAAAGGTTTTTATCCTTTTGGGTATATAAAAAGATCCTTTCTCAGAGGACGCAGATAARATTTCAAAAGCAGCAGCACTGGCTTCTCAGACAACCATGAACATCCCCAGCTACCCCAGGAATTCACAGTCTGCTGCAGACTTGCTGTGTGTGGCAAAGCCAAGTACAAACACAGCTTCCAGATCTAAAACCTGTGGCCGAACAACTTAGAGGTTAAATGTCTGTCTCTAGAGAAAGCAAAAGGCTTAACAGTGGTGGAGTACCTCACTCGCTGCCAAAGTCCAATGATAAGGCTGCTGAAAAAAGGAGAAACACTAAGCAACATTACCAAGTGCAGACCCATTTAACAAAGAGCAGGCAAGAGAAAGTTTCTCACACTTGTACTTTTACCTGCTAATTCCTTTATTTGTTACTTTGTAATCTCTGATACTCAAAAATGTTTAAGACCTAATAATGTGGTGAGGCAAACATGACAAAAACTAGGAAGATAAAAGCTGATATTTGRGAGGGTGGGTTAAATGCCCTAACTTTTCAGCCTAGGTCTCTAGAGAAAATGTATTTGCKGTCTCTGTGGACACAAACACAAGTTTCAGAGTACCACGCCAGATGGCAATGGCAGTAGTCTTGGGGAAACGAGAGCTCAAGGAATGAAGTACCAAGAACATCGTGGGTCAAGACGGTGGCAATAGCAAATAAAACATGTTGAGAGTTGTAGAGGACAGCCCCAGGCACAGGCTCAGCTAGCCGCTGCTGCCCAGACGCCACGAACGGAGGCTTTTCTAGTGGAGTCAAACTCCACTGCTCTGCTTTCTGCTTGCTCACAACTGCAACTCCTTCAGTGATGGACCAAGTGATATGTTACCTGTTGTGGCTAAAAAAGCCAACACATGGGCCCTGGAGAAGCTGAAGGTCATTCCTTGCTTACCCTGCCCGTTTAGTTACGCCGGGGGGTAACAGGAACCGCAGTCTCTGCTCCCCTTCTGCCACTGGCTCCAGGCTGTGTGAACACCACTGCTCATCACCAGTGACCATGAGGCAAATTTTGTGATCTGGAATAAAAAACAGAGCAAAACCCGACCTCAGAGACCATGCTAGGAGATAAAAGTGTTTCCAGTCACCATCAGCCTRATCTAGATCAGAAGCTGTGACCCCACATTTGCTTTCTATGCTATCCTGTTCCTGCAGGTTTCTCTGTGATATGCTGCATTAAGGAAGAGTCTGGCACCCATCCACTTCTTATGACTGATGATCCCACTCATGAAAATTTGTGCCTGGCAAGAGAGGTATGGTTGTCTCTCAGTAAATTAGATGCCCCCCACCCCCAGTTTTTTCTCTCTCTTGARTTGGTTAAGTGAAATCCCTCACTGAAATATTGCATGCTTTCTTAAATGCAAAAGTTTGGAGATACTCCATGGGCAAATACAAAATAAATGTGAACTCAGATTCAAAACTARTATTCATTGTTACTCATAAAAACTTTAAAAATCCCACATCTTTATATGATCATCTATTTTTACATATTTACACGAGCAGGAATGTCACCAGACTCAACTAGAGTTAACTAGTTGATCTGAAGTGACGCTTTTGATCACTGTAGCTTTAAGAAGTGTGTTTGCATTTCTGCTCAACCGAACACTTAAGAAAAACGATTTTAAAAAATGCTGCTTGCTATACCAGTCTCACTAGAATGGGAGCTATATAGTGATAAAATTTCCATTATGCTTAGAGGCATCAGCAATCACTCAACAGGACAGAAAACTGAGAACTGCATTTTTAAGCAACATATCTTAGTTATTTCTCATTGCCTTTAATGCAGACCTCGTGCAAGAGAGGTAAGAAAGGACATGTGGTTTCAGCATCACCATCAGGTATATTCAGATATACCTGGCTTGGAGTTGCAGAAACACAAAATAARCATCTAGTCATTCAATCAATTTTAAACTAAACAACCCCATGTCTTTTAAAAATGACTAACTGCGTTTAGTAAAATATCATTCAAGTTTGACTATACTTTAACATTCAAAAGTGGGTGAATTTTGATAAAATTGGGTGAATATTTATGCATGACTCATAAAACTCCTGCAAATCAAAGCTAGCTACAGAAACAGTGACATAGCTACACCAGCATTTTGGTTTTGGCACTATCATAATGAGTTTTAATTATGTAATTATTTCACACTGCAACTGATTTGCACATGTTGTTCATGATCCTAGCAGCCATAAGAAGTAACATATGAGGAATGATAAGGCTCCATCCTCAAAGCTAGACTTTGGCAAGTAGGAGGAACAACAGAAAATTCTCAGGAATCTTGTCAGAGTTGAAACATCAATTTCCTGAAAGATCATAACAATTTTTACCAGGTTCAATCTTGCACTTTCTAGATATTCTTTTTTAACAGGATGCACCCCCGCTGAGGCCTGAGCTAGCTTAGTTTTCCACACTAAGATTTACTGAACTGTTAGGATTAAAACTGGTGTTACTGAAAGCTGGAAGCGCATAGACAGCGGAACCCAATTTGAGGTTTAACAATGAATAGAAAACAAGGAGAAGATGCTTTTCATTGCATTAGGCATATTGAAGACTGCAGATTTACTGCATAYACATAGTCTCTGGAAATGATCAATTATTCTACTTAGGTTTAAAAAATTGCAATTGTCTTTGCAAAACAAATCATTAGATTTGCATACAATCATACTGTGTAGACACATGAAAATAAATTATATTTTCTGCTTGCATTTCTGTTGCAGATTTAATTGATGTAACAGTGCAGAAAACTGAGACAAAATTTTATTTCTTCTGCCTTTTAATTACCATCTGCTAACATAAGATTACATTTCTTAAAGTGACTGGGTCTACCTGCCAGCTGAATTTTTCGCCTGATTTCCTCAAGCTCTGGCAGCTGCCTTCATTATTGGTGAAAATGGCATAGCAAAGCTAGCATGAAAAATGAGGCTAAGCACCTGTCACTTCATTTTTCTGCAAAGAAACAAAGGAAACACATGAAACTCTATGCTTTGCACCATCTACACTCAGCAACAATTTGCTGCAAAAAGAATAAAGCATCAGTTTGTTCTTGCATAGAGTAAAAAGCATGACATATAAAAGCACTTCTAGCAACCTACATATTTATGATAATCAGAAGAGGTATATCTCCAAACAAACAATCCAAGGATATAAAACAAAGAAAATGTGCATAAAAATTTCCCCCATAATTACTGAATTTCTTCTATAAATAGAATCATACCCTAAATACGGGCTGTTTGGGGATAAGAGTGTTACTAATGAACTTCACCTAACAAGCGATAGAGTYAAGCCTTTTATTAATTTCCTCTACAGCACAAAGAGCCTCCTATTAAAGCATGAATCAGCCAGGTACTGAGCACATTAAGCCCATGAGTAATCTCACTGCAGTTAGAAGTGTTTGAATGCCTTAATGTTTTCTAAAATTGAGCCCTTGATCCCTACGGAAGATAGCTAAGATTTGGTGCATTTCAAGCCACTGCCTGCCGGAAAAGGCAACCTTCTCATCAGAACCAGCTATTTGAGCATCCTTTGAAACCTGTCAGCTTTCATGAGTGGGAGAACTCACCTGAAGAGAACCCGAGAATGGAAACCATGGAGGAGAGCAAAGAAAAGGCATAAAAAGCACATTTTAACAGCTTGTTTCTACTGARTTTTCTGCTTCATCACAAAATAAAAATGGTTCTGTCAGCTGCTCTTTTCCCAAAGCAAAATAACCAGTTCAGGATGCCTGAAGTAGTGCTGATGTAGTTAAGCTAAAAACAGGGCTGGATTGGAACCTAAATACCTATTTACTCAGGACTCCCAAGCTCAGGGTGAGCATTTTGGCTAATTTGCACCATGGTCTCCTCCGCACCCTCCTCAAAGTACAGAGCTACAGCAGTTTGTAGATTGCCTGGGAGGAACAAGAGTGGATCCATGAGATAATAATTCTTTTAAGCSAGTGCAAAAAAAAGGTGAAGAAATACGGGTATATTCTGTCATGGCTGAGTCATAACCTGCTTTGTCCAGCATGTGGAATATCTAGAACCACCTGCCACTTAGAACAACTTTTAACTCTACTTCAAGTACACCAATTGCAAACTGTGATGACTCTTAAAAAATGCACTGCACAATACAAAGGAACATAAAGGAACATATAACTACTGAAGTAGTGAGAATTTTCTGGGCAAGAGTTCTCAGTATTGCTAGACCGCAGAGGTTACTAAATTGTGACACAAGATCTTGCTGATTTTGCTTGGAGATAATTTTCTGTCAGGCTGGATGTATAGAGCAGCACTGCCTACTTTACACAGTGACAGTTAAATCCTGCCAATGTAAAAAATGAATAAAAAAATAAAGGCAGAATATTGATTTGCTGTTTCTGCAACTGTTTTCTCTACATGTTCTTCCCCCACGCCCTTTCATGCCTGTTATCTTATTTTCTGCCAAGTTTTGAGGGAGTGTCTGCAGAAGATTTTGCTGAAGTGTGACAGGAACTATGAATGATCTTAATTTTACAAATGGTCCAGCAACTGCCTAAAGGAAAGACCTCAAGTTGTCAGATGCAGAAGTTTGTTTATACAAGGTCATAAAAGGACTGTGATACAAATCTAAGCAAATACTTTTAAAGAATTCTGAAAGCATTTTTTCCGCATCAAGAAGACCCTCATTGCTCCTATTTTAATCTTTATTTCAGTATCTCTTTTTTCCAGCAGAGGCATGTAAAACACAAAGCCTTATATTCTGGAGATACTTGGGTTAGTTCCATGAAGTTACTATAGTCTTCCACTAATCCAAATGATCCACGAGAAGCCAAATTACCAACTCTGAACAAAAGTTTGGATTTCTATCCAAAAGGCATCCAAAATACTCATTCAGTGAGATTCAATTTTTGTACAAAACTGAAGTTGTCCTATTTTCCTTTGGAAGTGAACTTGCATGTATCCAAAGATGGAATTTTTTCCCTCTGCCTTGCCAAAAGAAGGATTTTAGAAGGAAAAACCATAGAGAGATTTGCAATTTCAGTCATGCTGGAATGAATAGAAGAGTTTATGGGATAAATATATACTTTATTTCATCCATATTTATGGAAGGATAATTGACATTTTTTGCATGAGAGACTTTGATGAAATGCAGTTGAACATCTAGCTGGAAGCATGAGGAGTTTTATTGGTTTAATTCTTTTTAAAGACATTTCTAATTTTTATGAGACCAGGACTGAAATATTGCATCAATTATTAGCGTATTTCCAAAGAAATCATTAGCAGTGTATTTTAGCACTTATAGCACTGAAGAGTTCAAATCAGGGTCAGATAATAGTAATGCTACGTGGGCTGTTATTAACTTCACTTTTATTGCAGTCTCTCATAATTAACATGTTAAAATACAAATTCCAATGCCCACACTGAAAAAAAAAATATTAAAATAACTCAGTTAGCAAGTGCCATGCTGCAATAATCTCATCCAGCTTTGCAACATTATATATATGGCCATGTCACGTAAAGGCCTTGATCCTCGCACATTTCTTAAAATAAGCAAGACAGGATTGGTCACTATTTTTGGCGATAAACTGGCAAATACAGATGTTGCAGGAAACAGAATTGGTAGTTCAGTAGGTGGCACTCTTCCCTTGGAGTTGGTACTGAACCAAAGCACCAGCGTGTTATTAAGCACCAGAGACGTTATTTGATGAAGTAGATACTAAAGAGAGACCTTTAATCGCACAAGGTCAAAGATCCCAAAGTATCTTTTCCAGAGTATTAGTGGTAATCATAGCTTCCTGTTCAAGTTTCCCTTTTGGTAGTCACAGCCCATCAGATTTCCTCTTGAGACTTCAGTAGGGTAAGGAATTGTGTGGTTTGTGCAGCCCAATGCTGCAAATAAAAAAAAGGGTTGAGTTTCCTGAGAACCTGCAGTTCAGGTTGGTCAAACCAGGACAATACTAGCACATACCTCCTGGAGTATGTAACCGCTTCCAAAGCTTAGGGTTTACTGGATGAAACCCTTAGTGAAAAGAAAGCTTTGTTACAACTATTCCTTTTGAGTTAATACATTCCCTGAGTGGATTCTTTAACTTATCTTTTATGTCATGACTTATATTGACTTTTATTTATGAAAGGAAAACAAAATCAATACATTTTTCCAMAAAAAACACCCCAATCTCTGAAAAGACAGTCCAGATTATTTTAAAGATGTAGTAAGTAAATAACTCACTTTTCAGAAAGAATATGAAAGTGTTCGAACTTCTGTCACCACATATAAGATAGAAGCATGCAGTTGCAAATGCATGTGGTTGTTTATCCTAATGTACAAGGTGGTCTTATGCATTCAAAAAGTTATACACCATGGACCAAGTCACCACCTATAGGTTTCTGCCAATCTTTAAACCAATTTCAATATGGCAGCTTTTTATCTGTAGACTTACCATATTCAGAAATCTCAATCTTCATGTATAAAGCAACAAACTTAATGAACAGTCATTTAAGCCTTGAGACTTTAAGGAAAAGTTAGTAAAAAAAAGAAAAATAAATATATAGTATGTGTACTTAATTCAATTTGGAGGAAAAATAATCATGTATTCTTTGTGCTAGCTAACTTGAAGGTAAGCAAATGCCTCCTGCTTCTTGTAGGTAAGGTTCAGCAAAGCTCCAATACATATAAATATTATCTGGAGGCTCTACTACATCTGAGTTTGGGTGAGGAAACCCCAGATTACTTTGTGCATTGCAGATCTGTGATAAATATACAGCCATTACAACTATAGTGAAAAAAAAAAAAAGTCATATGAAGTTACTACTACAATATTAGCAAGAAAAACTGTGATTCCACTAGAATGATTTTCTGGATGAGAAATGTAGGGTGGTTTTTTTTTTATTTACTTATTTTTCCACAGTGGCTTCCCAACCATGAGAAAATACCACTAAGAGTTAAGGCCTAGATTTTTGTTTTGTTTCATTTTTAGGTGTTTTGATTTGGCATTTTTTAAATCTTTTTCAGTTTTTTAAGAATTTGATGTCAGAAGACTCCAAACATGACTATCTACAAGACAAAGAAAAAAAATTACCGGAGATCTTCAGCTTGTGAAGCAGATCCTTTGGGAAATGAATACTCATATGTTTGAAGCCCGAAGGGACAATTCCTATCATCTAGTCTAACTGCTATATAGCACAAGCCAAGGATCCTCTTTCAATTATTTCTGGATCAGGCCCACAGTTTCAGACTGAGCTATGGTAGCTTCTTTGTAAGGATGCTCAGGCTTTATTGAGGGAAGTTATTCAGCTCACTATTTACGAAACTCCATTGCTAACCCTAACGCCAACGTTCATTCCAGTCTTAACTATAGTCCTCTACATCCCACATGCCACAGAGCAAATCTCCAACCTCTTGCTTACATTTCCATCCTGTTACTACTGCTAGGCTTTCATTATCCACTGGTAAACCATTTCTTTTATATGACCGCTTTACCCTAATACAGGCTGAGGCTTACTGCAAAAGTACAAGGCTCCAAAAATAGGAGAAACTATACTCTTCTCAGTTAAATAGACCTTTATTCCATACAGTGTACTTAAAATCTCAATAAAGAGATAGTATTAACAAAGGTAATTTGTATATAGCTGGTCCTTTGACTAGATCTGTGATTTAATACACGAAAAAGTTTAAGATAAGTTCAGTATCAATGGATACTGAAGGACTGACCCACCACACTCTGGTAGTTGACATAGGTCTTCTGACCTCCCTTTCCCAAACCTAACATTAACCAAGGTTTTGACATTCCTGACTTTGTTCATGTGTTTGTAGCGGTACAGCTCACTTTCCTGACTATGTTCATGTTTTTGTAGCAGTACAGCTCAGATTCTGGGCTAGCAATACAAGGGAACGGAAAGGCAAGGTTTTGCTTTCCCCAGAGGATGGCCCGAGCATTCTTTAACTCTCTTTCTGCAAGAAAACAATGTCAAGACTTTGTTATTTTGAGGTACATTAGAGGGCTTCCTTGTTTGAATATCAGAGGGTATATCACCACTTTCTCTAACCAAGCCGCTAAATTGCAAAAACGGACCTAAAACATTCCACTGAAACACCAAGAGAAAGCTGACCAACTTTCTGACAAATATCAGGTGCAGTCCTTTTGGTTAGATAGGAAATGTTCAGATATATTTGCAGAACATCATGAAAGTGCAGAGTGAATATCAAAAAGCTGAGGCAGTCTTTTAAGTCATTTTCTGTCCATATGCAACATTATTATCTAATATCAATCCAGTCTTTCCCAGAGAAATCGATATTAGACTGTGTGCTAAGTTCATATTTTATTAACTACCCCATAGAGCAGAAAGTGCATGTGTTCAACTAAGCTCAACCATTTAATGTCATTTAAACGTGATGAAATCTTTTAGATCCAAAACCTTTCTCAGCAAGCCTCAATTTTACACCAAGTATGGGAAAGTTATTGAAAAAAAGGATAGAGGGAAGATGCAAGATTGCCCAGGTAATCTGAGAGGATACTATTTCAAACATATTTTCTGCTTTCATAACATATGTGGCATCATGAAAAGAAGCAGAAAGCAGGACTTATTTATGCACTGTTACACCGATAATCTGCATTACAGCCCAGTACTGTATGTAAAAGAATAGTCTGTCTCAAGCAGCAGAGCTATAAAACTTTGAGTGGCAAACTGCATTTAGTAGACTGCTGGGAGGTCTGTGTAAACAATAATAATTTATGTCAGGACTTATGTTAAAGGTCATTGTGGTTTTTTAGCATAATGATGTTAAACAGTTTGACTTTTTTATTAGTAGATAATATATTAGCAATATTTAATAACTAGTTATATTGTAGTCCTATGACAAATTCATCACTGGGAAAAAAATACCCACAATTGTCTGAGATTTCCAGCCAGCTCATTTATATAAAAGGTACTTTGGGAATAAAACAACTTCTGTGGTAATTCAATCTTATAGCATGCTACACTGCATACTAAGATGTATACCAAAATTTGCAGAAAGCTGTACACAGATGCTCATGTCTCAGCAAATCAGAGTGAGGTTACCTTCTAAAACTAAGCCTTTTCAGAAGTTGAGTGAAAGCCAGCAAACACCAAGCAACCGGTTGGCAATTTTTGGAGCAGGGCTCCTCTTCTCTTCAACTAAGAGATCCATTTATTCTTTCTTGATACCTTCCTTATTATGTATTCTCCCACTGTGATAACTCCATTTTTTTGCCATGCCTTTTTTTCCAAGTACTTCTGACCATGAACCACATGATAATACATTATTTGACACATGCTTTTTATCTAAAATCAGTTATTGACTCAGTCTCGTGGAATACAAGCACAGAAACACCTCAGGCTGCAACCTACGTGTAGTCAATAGAGGTTAGCAACCAGAAGAGCCACCAACAGAGCATCACCAGGAGCATGCCTAATGTCACACAACAGTTTGACAGGATCAGTGCAGGAGTTGTCAAAGTTTGGCTTGCAGCTTTGTGCAGACCCATAAAAAATGGTATTGTTGCTGTGATGGGTCTTCATATTTTCAGCTGATAGAGACAGAGAAAATAAAAATGAGACCATCCACTTTTCCATAAAAGCAGAAATATGCACTCCCTTAATGTAGCTATACTGTATTTGCACTTCTCCCGTCCAAACCAATTTTTTAAGGTGATGCATACTGCAAATCCAAAAAAAATTGGCAGAATCCTAAAATTCACCATCCACTTTTGAAGACATAGCACATTATTCTCACTGTTTTTTAAATATTGAACTGTTAGATTTGCTCAGAATAGATGGATTGTATCTCATCAGAAATCTTGGTCTACTTCTAAAAACACTGTTGATTGGAGAGGGAAGACTTCAGTTTTTGATTCTAAAATGAGCACAGCTGTGGCCCAAAAAACATGAAGAGGAGATACAATTAAATTAATTTTGAACATATTTCTTTTCCATCCCATCTGCTATTGAAGATCTCCTCTCCACTACACCATCCTGCTCATCCAGTTTTCTCCATCCCTAATTTCTTTCCCCATTTCCTTTACTTGTTCTTTCTCCTCACAACATCCCCTTCTTGGCTAGAAAATCACCATTTCATGTCACAGTGACTATTTCTCTGAACTTTCAGTGGAGGTGATATTCTCTTCCCAAATCCTTCCCCCCCGGCTTTGAGCCACTTCAATTTTTTTAATTTTTTTTTTTTTTATTATGATTATTTTATACTGGGCTTCTCCTAAACCATCTTCGTGGCAGCACTGATTATGTAGTCTGTCCTTCCCAAACCTTTCCAACAATCAGCCTTTGATGCTGTCCTCAAAGTCAAACTCTATATTTGAAGTTTTTTTCTACTTCTTTCAGGCTTTATATCTTGTCCATTCTTCACTGCTTAAGGCTCTGTGCTTTCAACTACATTTTTTTTCCTGAATTTCTATGCTTGTTTAAGCCTGGCCCATCAATTTTATGCAATTAATGTAAATGTATTTATAGTCCTCAACTCAAATCTGGTCTACATTATAAGTTGTGTACATGCAACTAAGGTGTTTCAGGAATGTGAGGGAAGTGAAGCTATAGTATATTATCTTCTGCTACAGAGCAGTTCAAAGGTAGAATATTCTCCCTGATTCTGCTACTACTCTCTCTTCAAATAAGAAGTCAGTTTTACTACTTCTCTAAACATCACAAGACTCAGACCTTACCAGGAAACACCACATTTTAACAAAGCAAAACCAGGATAAAATCCCATGATGGGGAACTCTACTTTCCTTTTGCAGTGCTGGATACTGCAAGTTGGGAGAAATGGGAGAAGTCCCATGTCCTGGATGAAAGACACGTGAAACAATCTGGGAGTAAACACCCAATCCAAGATACCTACTCATGTCACGACACTCCTATATTTTTATTTCCCATCCGTTCTCTCCCCAAAGGCTTACCACTATTTCCATTTTGTCACTATGACTCTTGCTCAGACCAGGATTAATTTTATCTAAAATGACCCTTTAAAGCTCCTTTTCTTAATTTTTTTTCTTCCTTCACACAGTTTAATCATGCTATCYCTTCAAAGCCCCTCAGTAGGAACTGTCTGTCATCAGGCAGATGCTATCATAAGATTTTTACCTTTCCATCCTTACATTGTTTCTCCCATAAGTAACAAATGTAGAAGCATGCTGTTCGATACCGATAATATAAATTCCTGTAATGCAAAATATTATTTAGCACAAAGTTTCCTCACTATATATACATAGGAAGCTTTATTCTTCTACTGTTGACTCAATAGAAGTTAACATTAACACAAATCTTTTCCATACACCCTTCAAGTGTATGGAAAAGCGTATTCTTCTATCAGAAGTGCTCTGTATTTATACTACTACTGATTTTAATTTACAGCTCTGGCTTCTCTCACTCAAGTCCAACCTCTGCCTTGCTTGCTATCTATATACAAGTCACTTTACACAGTTCTGTAAAGCATTATCTCATTATTCTGTCTCTCACTGTTGAGCACTTTCAGACCCTCTGTGTGAAAGATGAGATATAAAAATAAATTGAATTGGAATACATGATGCTAAGTCCTGAACTTAAACAGACTACACTCACAGTGCATATGTAATTTGACAGCTACAGGCTATACTTTCATGACATACATCAAAAGGATTAATGCAAGGGAATTAAAGTTCTAACCACTCTGGGTAGTCTGACCTAGACATTAGACTCATGGCCGCATAATCCCATGTTGTTATTAAACAATCTGACAAAGAAAAACTGGGGTGATTATTGCAATGATTACTAGTTACACTGTATGCCAGAGCCAACCTTCAAAGTTCAACGCTTCTGTAAATGCTCGTGTCTTCTGTCCACCATATCCAGGCAGCTGTCTTAGCTGCCTTCATTAATATCACATGAGAAAGCATCTGTAAACTTACAGATTTCTGTCAGACAAAAAAAAGCAACAACACAACAACAACAAAAAAAAGCACAAAACACCACCACCACAACAGGATGTTTTAGAGCATTTCTAAACAGGAAAGCTATGTAGTATGGAGCTTGGGGTGGCAGCTTTGATAAAGCTGGACTGAGTAAGGGAGAAACTAATTTTCATTCTAAGGAGAAACAGGAAAGATGGAAATACTGAAGATGTCATTTGACATAAGGAAAAGGGAAGGCTCCATCTGACTGTGTGGGTCTTAAAAAATCCACAGAATTTTCTCTTCTGCTTGTTTTCCATTGGTATTTCAGCTCACTTAAAATAGGGAGGGCATAGATATATAAGAAACTTCATGCATCAAATCCTGTAAACATGATTACTTGAACATTAGAAAACAGAAAGTATTACATCCCATATCAATGTTTACAGATTTAAGATTTATAATTGTTTCGCTTTGAGGCAAAGCAATAAAAGAATACATCATAGAATCAATAGAAGTAATTCCAATTGTTCTAACTTTAGTTAACTCCATGCAAAAGCTGTGGCTTTGAAACTGCATTCTTCCATGCAGTCTTTAATCACAAAAATAAGGTAGTACTAAACTGATATGAAGAATAAACAATGATCTTTTTTTAATTACAAATATATAAATCATTATGATCTGAATCCATCTGATCAAAATTAAATCTGAAATGGCTATTGTGGCTTTTATTTTTTTTAATTAAATAATGAAAGGAAAGTTAAAACTGCTCAGATTTTATATTGTGGACATACAAGGCTCTCAGATACTAAGGCCTTTGTGAATGTTCAGTTTCACAGTACACCTTTTCCTGCACTGACTGTAATAAGATTTAAACTTGCATGCCTGCTTATTAGTCTGCTAAAATTCAAGCCCTGAGATCTACATTAATTCTTGACTATARGGAAAATTATTTTTGACTACAGTGAAGCTCAGAAATGTAACCATGCAAGGATTTTTTATTTTTAAACGTGGTGAAAAAGCAATATTAAGAAAGCCTTTGYGTGTTCTTTAGCAGAGCTGAGGCATGTATTGTATTTCCCAAAACCAATCAGCCTCATGAGTCTAATGACATGTTGCACACTATCTGGTCCTTCATCATWTCATGTAGATCAAAAAGTGTGGTTGGGAATTATTCAATTTCAGGATTTAGACTGTAAAATATAGATATTTTTATGCAGAACAAACACCTGTTTCCACTTTTTTCTTACTCAACACAGCATCAGAAAGTGATGTTTTGTTTTTTTCTCCCTCTAGACTCTCGTAACATAATATTGGTAAAGYTGTCTAATAATGTAGGAGGAATTTAGCTAAAAGCAACAGCCGTTTTGAAGTGGATTCAATCCTTTCATTGAATCTTCACTAAAAATAATTTAACTCAGGTAAAATTTGACATTTTACCTCAAGACTTCGTTTAGAAGTTAGTTACCCACAAGCACATAGATTTGAAATCCTCATGGTATATATTGAAGAATYTGAAATAGAATAAATGTTTTTAAAGAGAAACAAAGGAAGATTATGCACAAGCTGGAAAGTAGAAACATTCTAGGAATATTTATTGTAATTATCAGCCAATTTTATGTTTTAATGAACTACCTTTAAATTAGAGAGAAGCATAAAACACATGCTRTAAAGAAGTAATTCCATTTATTCCACTAATAAGTTGCAACCTGTTTCCATTTTATGAGCATGCACATAAGTGTATTCAGTTAACATGAATTATGTATGCATGCCTGAATGTTCACGAACCATTCCTAATGGCTTCAGGTTATTGCAGACCTGATAGCCCAGAAGTAAGTTATCCATAAGTAAGTATGGAAGCAACAAACTCAGCCCTGTGCCACGTTCATCTATTTCTGCTTAAGACTGCCAAGGAAAAGCAATTTGAAACTTCAATTCTGGCGCTGCGAATGGGTGGCCTTTTAGTCTGCCCAGGGGTTGCTCTAAGCAAGATGSGATCCTATGTTCAGAGTCATGAGTGCCACTGAAAAACTCGTCCTGCCTGCTGGATTTACATATYCATCTGACAGTTTCCCATAGTGAGATGAAAGAATCTGGGGACATTTAGATAAGAAGGAAAGATGGTCTGGGGAAGGAATGTGATAAAAGAGCACTGTGCTGCTTGGACAAATTATGTTAAAATATGCCTGGGATTTGTAAATAACAAAGCACAACCTGAACTAGTTAGTTTCTAGACACAATGTGTTATTATTATTATTATCATCATCAACATAATCATCTCCCTTTTTAAAATTCTGGCTCATTTATTTTGTAACCTGAGTGCTGAAAAGAGAAAGTTAAGCTCAGAAATGAGCATTCGAGACAATTTATACATATTCCTGGTCCTCTACAATGACTTGGGAGATAACCTTAGCCTCGGTTTTGCTCTGCGCTGCATGCACCTTTCTCCCATCCACAGAGCTGCTCTGTCCTCCAAGAAGCAGATTGACAAGAAGTGTTCACAGGTAGTACAAACCAGAGGAATACTGTTTAACAATAATATTACTAACAAAAGGCAAATTGACCTAGATGCTATGTAGAAGCTATATCTGAATGAATACAGGAATGACAGTAAATGACCTGGATTTACACCCAACCTGTGGCCAAGCCATCCCTTCCTGGGAGTAACATCCCCACTCCCCGGCAACTCCCCGCCGCAGGAGGAGGTGGGCAAGCCTCAGCTCCCCATCTCTCCTCGCAGCCCAGACGCGGTTGCTGGTATCGGTCAGCGATCAATTACTACTCCCATGAGCAAGGCTGAAGGAGGGAAGGAATTCTGTCGGAGACATTTCTCTGGCTATAAGTATTTCTGGACCTTGACCTGAAGTCATTGCCTCCTCCATTGTGTTTATTATTTCACCCCCTGGGGGGATGAATAGCGGAGTGTTTTCTCAAAACTAAGAAACACCCACTCACTCTCAAACAATGATGAATACAGACATTAAACTCAAAAAGTACCAAACAAACAATTCCCATTGCAATCCTCCTTGCACTCACAAAAACATGGGCATGGGGAGTGTCCCACTCCTAGAACCTTTCTGCACAAGAGATCTGTTTTCTTAGGGCTTGTCCACATAATATCAAACAACTTCTATCATTGTAAAAGAAGAGGAGTAACAGTACAGAGTAAACTACTGGAGGTGCTATTGTAACCAATATCCTTCCTTTAAAACACAAGAGTCAAACTCCTTTATATATATATATATATTTAAAAAAAAAAAAAAAAGGAAAGAAAGAAAAAAGAGCCTTGATCCTAACATACAGCTTGTCACAGGACAAAACAAGAATATAAAAGAACAGTCAGGAATTTGAATTATGCAAAAGATGATTTGACTGGTGTGTGGGTGTGACAAAAAGGACAACAGAAACGCCACAGACAGGCAGAATTTTAGAAAGAAATCCAGATGCAGGCTGGGCAAATGTGGGATGCGCAACTGAGAGAATCCTAGACAGAGCTTTTGAGTCTGAGTACCAGCTGAAAACAATCTCCTGTTGTTTGATCCTCCTATGCTTAAGGAAAAGGTACTTGGCACATCTTTTTAAATAAACAGGATTACATGAAGGACATTTGTCTCCAACATTGAATTCTCCTTCTAACTGGAACAAACTTGTGAGASTGAATGCCTGACTAACTCAAAAACAGTTATAAATTTTTTTTAAAAAGCCTTTCAGTGGTCTTGTTAACAACATATACATGCTGGCAATAGGCGGTCATTGTTTTAGCAGTTCAAAAAATAAAATTTCAAATTGCAGTTTTACCAGGAAGCTGTAAAAACACCCATTCTGAAAGTAACCATAAAGTTTGATAACCCATTACATTAAATAACATTTCTGGGGGCTAATCCATGCTGATGACTCAAGACATACAATCTCTTTCCTAAAAACCTGGTTCCTGGCACTGGAAATAACTGCACAGCTCTGGGATATGCTGACTCCAGTTTTAAATATCAAGAACTTTGAACACAAGATCTCAGTTCTAATCAAGCAGCTATGTACGTTTAATGTAATTCTATCACTCTAAAGCACAATCTCTCTCCTGTCTTTGAGGAACTTAGATGAAGGACAGATCCAGAGCTATATTCTAAGGAACAACCTGTGATACTTCTGTGTAATGTCATGAATTATGCAACCAGAATTCTGAATTTATTGATCACATAACATGAAAAATGCAAGCATATTTAAGGTCATGGACTTTTCTTGAGAGGTCAGCTAACTAGCAAAATATGCTGGCAGGTGCGTTTTACTATGTAGAGAATTTCTCCAACCATCTAGCTGTTACTTTTGATCACCACAACATGCATATGAATGAAGACAAGTATAAGAATTAATATCAGCAATGCTTATGCTTGGGAGAAGGCTTGGCTCTACGCATTTTCAGACAAAACCCATGACAAAGTCAGCAGCAGCAGCAATGCCAAACTTCATCAGCTTAGTGAGGGCRAGACAGGAACTGCCTGGCTGAATAATACCAAAGGTTCACCTAATTCATTTCCAGTCTCCAACTAGGCCCATGATCAGGTGCTCTGGAGGAAAGGATGAGTATCCTGGCTAATTTACTTTCATGTTAAATCTCATCTGGTGTCAGGTAAGAGCCAAGAGGAGTGGCAGGGCCCACGCCATACGTACCTTCCCTGTCAGGCAGCCAGGGTCTTCATTACACTTTCCAATGGCTGAGCTGGACTGTACTCCACGCAGCTGCACACATTCCTTCCTTTCTCTCAGCTTCATAGTTCTATTTGATTTTGTTGACTCTATGGAAATGGAGCCAACCTTTCTGCCAGTTTTAATGGATTTCACCCTGAAATCAATAGAAAAATGCCCATCTATAATAGCTGCCAATTTAGTTCCTAATCTGTATTATGCCAGACAGGAAGTTTCTTTGGCTCTCTTACTTTGAGGGAAACAGTAAGAAACACAGAAATGAAAAAGGGCAAGATTTATCTAGGAGGTGGCAGCAGCTAAACTGCTTCAGCTAATGCAGCTGCTGACATTTCCAGCCATTCAGTGCATTCCTCCCTAGGGAGAATAAAGCTGAAAGAAACKACTTAGTACGAAACTACTGGATGTCCATTAAAAATCATTCTAGTGGTGAAGATGAAGAGGCTCATTGGCAAAATACTCCTTGTATAAATCTAAAAACAACATTAAAAGTCATCCAAAAAGCAGGCAGTTAAATAGATTCTTTCACACTGAGAAACAGCAGTACAGGAGACTAAAATGGATTCTAGGAAAAAAAGAAAAATTACTTTTGAAAAATTACCACTGATAAAGAGATTTCCCAGTCAATGTCTGCGTAATGCTGAAGAGAATGATTTTTTGCACAAAACCCCATGAGATGCTAGAAAATATGTTTCAAAGAAGAGCTTTAGATGCAGAATTCAAAGAAATTGTGGGGATGGCAGATCACTTGCTTATATTACCACCTGTTATACAGGATAACAGAAAGAAAAAAAAGAGCTTTATTCTAATGAAGGATGGGATTTAAAGGTTCTCTTTCTATTCAAACAGTATGGAAACTCTGGGATGGTAGCAACATCTGATGCAAATGAACTTATTAAGAAATTGATGGATCCATGGTGGTTTAAACTAATCCAGAATGAAGTTTCCTCAAAATATTTTGAAAATAACTAACCTATGAAACATGGTAGGTAGTTTTAAGAAAGGAAGTTTTGTGAGGTAGCTGCCAACAACTGTATCTTACTCCAATGAATGGGAATATACCAGACATCTCTCTGGGCATGACACTCTCCGGGAACATTTAGTAGTAATTCCATAATCCTATTCCTTTATGCACACAACACTTTTGTACAAAATTGTTACTGTACAAAACAGTGGCAATTCCTGCCTCCAGAACTCCAAACTTGCAAGCATATCTATATATTAGTCTTGTTTGCAGTTTAGCTCTGGGAATGGGCAAAGACTGCATGAAATAGGGATGGACAAATGCACCACAGAAGTCCTATTTTACCCTTGAAGCAGATACCTCGGTCAAGTCTATAATTTATGTGTTTTCTCCCCTCTAGATACTACAAGCAAGGCAATGCATTCCCTGATTTAACCAGATTTTCTAAAGGCAGGGTTTTATATGATGCTCACTGACCTCCCTCTTCATTTGAGTTCACTGCATATGGTAAGGTTATGTGAACTTCACTGTTAGATTTAACACTTTGTTTCAGGTTCATCTCCTCTGTTCTCCACCTCCATAGCTGGACAGAAAGTCAAGACTTTTACCTCATTATAAAAGCTGGTAAGAAAGATAAGTTATATAAGCTTAAACTGAAAAGCCAAAAGAAAAAAAACACAAAAACTAAGTGGGAATCTTTGTCAACTTCTGTGAATGCCATTTAAGAAAACGGAACAGAAAATAGATGTACATGGAGAAGGCGGCTAAGGAAAACATTTCAATTCATTTTCAGCAAATCTGGTTTTCTACTTTTCTGTTGAAATGAAAGCACAAGTGGCAACAACTCCATGCCTACGCTTGTTATTGCCTACTCAAGAATCAAGTGCTCTTTCAGTCAAGACTGGATTGTTGGAAAGAAAATAAACTGTCAACTGGTGAGGCTTGTTATCAAGCTGGAAAGTGCTTGCTGCTGCTAGTTTTGGGATTTCATCAAAATGGTTTTTAGAAGCACATTCTTTTGCTGTAATCCTTGAAGTAGTTCTCTTGGAGGAACAGTATGCAATGAGGTCAGAGTCAAAGAGCACCCCAGGCTTGGTTTTCTTCATGTTCTCATCCCTGTAATTGAGACAACATGGTCCAGCAGAGAAAAAAAATGGGATTCCAGAAGCTTCAGTTCTTCTCTCAGCTCTGTCAGTGCCCTGTTTTCACACCATAGGAAAGTCACTTAATCTTTCTATTCTTCAGTTTTCCCATCTGTAAGACACGACTGATATTACCCTTTTAATGACACACTAGGAGGTCTCAATTGATGTCTATTTACACAAGCTAACTTGCAACAAATTAGTTTGGCATTTGATCAGACCTCATGTTCTCCGTCCCCTGCAAATAGCCTTCTCTGAGCTGTAACCCACTTCTGTTCTCTGGGCAGCAGTTGCTCTCCTCGTGTTTTTCACAACACCTATCTCTAGAACAGGATAAATGAAGAGAGGGTTTGGTTTTTTTTTCATATCTCAACTTTTCACATATCACCATATTTGTAGCATTATACAAACATTACGAATGCCCCTGATTTTTCTGACACTTTGCAGCTTTAAAGAYTCTGTGAGGTTCAGAAAAGATTGTACAAGAAGTGTTTGCTTAGGCTTGGCAGCCTTCCAAGATTTTCAAAAGCGAATGTTAAAATGTGGGTATTAAATAATGTCTAGGTAAGACACTTCCACGCTTACAGAGGTGATGGGGGGAGGGCAACACACACCCTAAAACAAAACAAAAAATGGAGAAAATCCCAATTTCCACACTTAAGGCACAATCTTGGTCCTGCAAAGTGGGCTTGTATAAGTGGCTGTCCCCACATTAATGGAATGAAAGGAGTAAGAGAAAAACCCAAGTCCAGGCAGCTCCTGCACTCACTCATGAAACTACATAACAAGAGTAACTAGTCTTAGTAATCACCTGAGTTACCTTTTAAAAACTGAATATCTTCAATTACTTCAATTTCTTCTGTAACAACACCAATCAAAGAAGACATCAGAACCAGTACCGTCCTGTAGCACCAGTTCACAGCATCTACTTTCAGAGGAAATAAGTTAAAAAGGAACGGAAATGGAGGGTAAAGGAGAAGGGAATGAAATGGTAATAATCGCAGAATGAAGAAATATTCACCCTCTTTGATGTCTGAATCAGAGGTGGTTAGGGAATTCTAACAGGACATGTTTTTGTTGGGAAGTGCCAATTTGTTGAAATAAGAGTACGTCATGCAAGCAGACACAATGGAAGAGTGCCTGATTTCCTGCCAGGTTACCTCTCCGAGTGCTGCAAAACCTTGAGTTTCCATGGCCTTACACTCTGGGATTGCCCTGGTCTGCAAACAGCACTACGCTTATAGACCCTATAAGCCTTTGGGCCAAACACCAGGAAGCTGGGTGCTCTGGGAGCTTCAGATCAATGTGGGATTCACTCATACCAAACAACAATGGACTAYTACCTTGATTCCTTAAGGATTCTCATGCTTTCCAGACCCCTGGGACATCGAGTGTCCAAGAAGTCAGGATAGCTAATCGTTCCTTTGAAAGAAATTAAGTATTTTTATTTTATTTCTTGTGTTTTCAAGACATTGGAATCTCCCTTCCCTTCAACAGGAATGTAAAATCCTGCATATTTCATTTCAGTTGCTTGTAAACAACCCATTAAATGTAGCTAATGCAGTAAATACATTATGTATGTATTTACCTGTATGACTCCAGGTTTGTATGCGCAATTCTCCAAAAGGATTCACGTTAGAAATAAAAATTTAAAAGGGTATTTGACAGGACTAATTTACTTTGCACCAGTGGGACTGCTAACCCATATATACTAAACGTACATAGGGAAGGGCAGGTATTCTCCAATGAATAACATTTAGAAGAAATGCTACCCAAACTTTAAGGTAAAGATCAGTTTGCATGCAGAATGTTAAACAAAAGCTTCTTGGCCTAGTGACTGTCACACAGGTATGAAAATCTTCTTTGGGTAAACCCTAGAAAAGCTACAGAATGCATACAGCATCCCACTGTGATTACCACTTAGTCCTGGCTCTCTCAGCAGTACTTCAGCAGGAGACTACAAATATTGCTAATCTAAAGAAGGCAGAGCAATGGGGGCTGGAGCAGAAACTATTTTCAGTGATGTGACTAACAACTCCAAAAAGATAGTAGCAGTTCCATTATATTTCACTTAGCTGCCTGTGGAACAGCCTTCAGTGACGCCTATACATGAGGGTCTACATATTAGCTAATAATCTTCCAAGGTTATACTAACACTAAAAAGATGCCTTCTAGATAATTAAAGGCAATTGACCTAGGTCAGTATTCTTATTAAACAGCTACAGTGAAACACCAAAAGATGATTTGCATAGACCAGATTAACACACGTAATATGAGCCGGTAGGAACATAACATGATACGTAGAACACATTGCAAGACAGCACACTGGGAACAGAGACATAATTGTACTGCTGGATTTACCCCAATATATTGGTTTTTATGCATGTGATTAAATAATACCGTAAATGAAAGAATAATGTATGCAGAAGTTAGAATTCTCAGAGCCAAACCGAATCTGGTCTACAGTGTAGATACTTAGTGCAGACCTTTATTGTGTGGTTTAGCAAGAAGAAAGCCATACAGCGGGTTACACCAAAGATGCATTTAGCCTGGTATCCTGCCTYTGATAACAGCCAAAACGGATGCTTAAGGAAAGGGTACGAACACAGGACAAGTATAGGGTATGCCCTGCCAACTCTCAGCAAACCTGCAGTTTAGAAACTTCCTGAGCTGGAGGCTGGCCCTATATCAGTGTCTTTAATGGCTCTTTATGAACTGTTTTTCCACGGGTTTATCTAATCACTTTAAGAAACCATTTGTATTTTGGCATCTCCAACATCCTGTAGCAATAGCTTCCACAATTTAATTATGTTGCCTGATCATTTCACTTGTTTTTTGTCAAGTGAGAAATAATAAATAATCGCTCTTTTGACTTTCTTCATGTGACTCCTGACTTTATGTAGCTCCAGTACATCTTGCTTCCCCCTTATTAGTTACCTTTTCTCAAAACTGGAGAGACCTAGGTTACTGAATCCTCCCTTGCACAGAAGCTATCACACCCCTCTGAACGTGTCACTTTCTTTTGTACGTCTACAGCTTCCATCATATTCTTGAGGTGGGACAGCTGGAATTGCACAAAGTATTCAAAATGAGGTTGCACCATTTATTTTACTCTAAATGTGGAAAACATTAAGAACATCATTTATAACCCCTAATGCATTTTATAGCACGCCCCAATTCCCCTATTCAACTGGCACAGTATGTCTCTCTGTTCTGTATGTGTTTTGTCCTCAGCACAGCTCTATGCTTTCTATCATCCCTTCACCTATGCTCTGACATCACCACATCTCTCTCCTTCTCCCCAGTTTCTTCTGACCTCAAATACTAGACAGCAAGTTCCCCGACCCATATCTCTGCAACACTGGAGGATTTATGGTGCCTCTCCTCATATCCAAGCTTCATGCACTTCCCAGACTTAGATGCTGCATAATATCTATTGCTGCTTTCCTTTATCTTGTCCCTCTCCGCTTTAGCTTAGCAGCTGAAGCAAGAATTTTAGCTTCAGAAAGATGCTCTGCACACTTCCCAGACATTTTAAGACAAGTCTTTATGTATCAAAATACCTCAAGCCATTTTACCTAAAGAAGTAAAGCTAAGTAAGACATACTTGCTCAGGTACAATCCTAAACATAGCTACATCAATTAGGCATGCAAGCTGTGAGTCTAGTCATAAGCACTTCTCACAACCATATGGGCAAAGAAAAGTTACCTTTGGGGCAGGTTCAGCTCATGCAGGGGTCAAATTACCCTTCAGAGATGCTTATATCTCATTGACTATATTGAGAATCTAGGACACGTCTGATCCYAAATTTAACATCTCAGTTAAGTGAGATGACTCTGGGATTTCACTTTTCTAGGACAAAACAACCTGGGGTTACATGAAAACAGAACAGCAGCTAAGAATTCAAGCCTGACTCCCTCCACTCCAATACCTTTATCCCTACAAGCAATAGTGCCAAAGTTTTAAAAACACTTTTTCTAGGTAGATTTTGCACAGCTAAAGTCAGGCCATACAAAAATTGTACTGGGCTGTGCCAAGCAAAATTCCCAGGGTGTTGGTTTCTGTTGGGAATTGCCAAATGGGGCATCCATTGAAACTTCGGCTATTAGGTTTCTTGCTTTCCCTATGAACTTTTAGAAAAAGGGCATTTCAAAATGGTCTAAGTTTGTATCCAAAATGCTTCTTCGTGGCAAGTATTTCTTTTCAGCAACACACATTTGGAGCTCCAGGTATAAGCAGCAAAGCCATAGCATCTTCAAACTCTCTCCCTCCTTTTTCTGAATGTTGTGCAGTCCTTACATTTAAATTTAATTTCTTCTCTTGGTTTCTCAGTCTTCTAGTGTTAGTTTAATGCAATTGCCTAGTTGTTAGCAGAACACTTACTGCCAACCATTTCCTTGAACCAGCCTCATGCTTCAGGTTGACACAATAAAACCAAATCTCAAGACTCTCACACACAAATGTGCACAGACCAATTGGCTCCGGTTAGTGCTTGTTTCATTTTTATTTTCATTTCACTTTTTCATCATGACTGTAAACCAAAGTAAACCAAACGAAGGGAGTGAAACCACAAACAGCAATGTACACGTAAGACTTCAGCTGAAGTCTCCAAGAAGCAAAAGTACCCAGTTTTCTCAGGGGAGCCTAATCTTTCACCCACATCTCTATAATCCCATCGTAGCAGAGAATGCATTTGCTTGCAGAATTTTATCTATGGATCTACAGTATTAGTTCTTGTATAAGGGTGAGGCCCCATAGGAAAATAAAGACAAACTGTTTATATCTTCCCTGTAAACAGGGAATGACAGGAAAAGGATGAAAAAAAGAAGCCTAAACTGGTCAAAGCAGGCGTCAAGGAACTCAGCATTGCAATACTCTATTTTGGAGCACAACAGTATTCAACAAAACTTAAAATCAAGGATATTCATTAAAATTGTATCGATCATGCAAAATGCTTCCAGGCAAATGCAACATGAGAACATTTACTTTTCCTGTATTTTGGATAAGGATGGACAATTAATTTTTTTCCCTAGCTRCTCTAAGACTACCCTTATCCATCTGCTACTTGTTTATATTGTAGGTCTTCTTGCCATTACCATGCGCTACACTTGATTTACTCAAAGATAATTACCATACATCCCAAAACTTAATTCAGAGAAAAAACCTTAATGTTTATCCACGTTCCTTTCCCAAATGGATTTAGTTAATTTTTTAGTCTACCTTTAGCCAAAGGTAATTTGTACTAGAAATGTGTATAGAAAAGAGGCTGAATTATTCAGTTTAGGCATGGAGTGAGCAATTGCAGTGCAAGCTTACCCACTACACCGATCCTTTGAAGACACTTCCTTTGGTGCTTCTTCAACTGCCTTGATTGCTTGACAACAAATGGTGGTTCTTGTGACAGGTGCAAACATTTACTAGAATTTAATTTGAACACATCACATCATGTTGCATATTAAAGAGCAAGAAAGGCAACACTGCTGGAAAGCACTACCCAAAACTRTAATATATTTATTAATGTTGTCGTGTCATCGGACACAAAAGAAGATAAGTTTTTCACTCATTTAAATAAGACATTATTTGCTTTGCTAACTAAACCACCACCACAGTAGCATTTATTTTAGAATAACAAATATGATCAGAAGAGAGACATGAAAGTGTGACTCCAGATTTTCTCTGCATTATTTAGAACGGTGAATATAGAGACCAAATGCCAGAGAAACAAAACATTACGGGCTCACAATAAAGGCCAACTATAGGATGCCTTTGAATAGGCAGTCAGTGCTTTGTTGTAGAGCTTGTGTGAGGTAATCAAATCTGTGATTTTTACAATCAAGCCAGAAGTGCCTCAATACGTTGGACAGGTAGCCCTGTGCCGTGTACTCAGAGATGCAGGCAATGAGAAGAACTTGTTCTGGGCGTTGAGGAGATGTATGATCCCCATAAGTAACAGACCAAGATTGTCTCTAGACAAAAGGATTGCCTGAAGTGGCTCTTCTTTTAACAGTAGAAAAATAATTGCTTCACACAATAATTGTCAGCACATATTCTTCCCAAGTAATATCTGTATATGATCTCACCTCTTGGACTTGCCTTCACACTGAACAAGAGGGCAATGGGACCACAAAGCAGGAGGAATGGTTTGCCTTTTTGTGAAGGTGGGTTTTTCCCTTTTTTTTTTTTTCCTTGATGAACAAAGAAATACTACTAATAGAAGCAAAACCATAATCCCTTTCATTCCAGTTTAGACAATTCAAAGACTTGGCAGAGCTATCCTAAGTTGCAAAGCATGCTATTTTAGRGGTCTTTCTTCCTGTCCTATGTCATCACCGATAGCCTCTCTATTTTAAGGTATTCTTTCTCACTCAGTTTTTCAAAGCTGAAACAACTCTCCTTCTCCTTGCTATTCCCTGAGTCCCCTGGTCCCATTATACAAAAATCTTGGGAAAGACACTTTCTTTTCCCTCAACTTTTCGTGACAGGTTGGCAGTATTTTACTCTGTTTAGCTTTTGACAAACAAAACATATTCTTCCTGTTTGCCACTTTGGAAATAGGTGTTTATTTGAAGGAACAGAGCCAGAGATGGTATTTTATGAAATGGCTGCTCACATGGCTGTGGTATAAATGGTTCCTTCCTTTATTTATGGACTTCCCGCAATAACAGTGTAACTGGCTAAACAGATTTGGACATGGCTTGACAGGTCTCTGCATTAGTGCTGCTCAGCAATACGTAAGTCTCACTCCTCCCAAAACAAGCCGAGCAAACTCATTTCTCTGTACTCTGAGCCCCTTCTGAGATAAGTATTAAAGGTCTAGGCTGAAAACACAAACTCTAACACACAGCCTGATGTGCTGCTCTCGCAAACTCAGTCCTCTCTCATCACCACACATCACCAGACAAAAGACAGATTCTTTACTGAAAATAGAAATATGTTTTCAACTCCCTTCCCCATCTACCCCATTCTATACTGACTCAACTGTCTAAATTTAGATTTGAAAAAGCTTCTCAGAAAGAACTAATGAAAATTATGTGACTTTTTATACCATCTATTAATTTGCTCTCTTTTTATTAAGAGGCTGTTTCAAAAATGGCTAGGGCTAAATTCCAAGAAGTACAAAATCCTGCACTAGAAGATATGTAAGGAGAGCAGAAGACATCTTCTATAAAAAGATTTCTAATTGGGAAGGTAAATGTGTCCATTTACCAAACAGACTAAGCTTGCAGATGAAAGGACCTTACTCAAATAATTGAAAATGTAAGCAGCATGACAGAGTTTGGAGCAGAGCTTTGGACACACACTCTTTGCAGTGATTACAGCTGTGGAACTGTGCCCATCATAACAATAACTGAAGTCAGATGAGGGATGCATGTAGACAGGCCTGCTCGTACAGCCTGGCTCTTGCACACTGCACTAGATATTCATTCTGATCTCAGCGGGAAAGCATGTGTTTGCAGAGCTGGCTTGGGCTGCACAAAGTTAAACTCTTTATTAAATTTTCTAGTTGGCAGTAGTCAGCAACAACTTTCAAGCATGCTAAAAAAGTTTATTTTTGAAATCCAGATTTATACAGTGGAGTGCAGCACATGTTTTCTGAATCAGTTTCCCCCTCCTCCTTCCCTGTGGAGATCAGGGCTGCAATTTTTCCAGAGCTGTTTAAGATTAAGGCTCTAGCCCCCCTTTCAGAAATTCCAATTTTTAACTGGCTATGATTCCTGCAGCGTAACCATTTACTGCTACTGGCACTGTTCTTAATCTAAGTTTTTGGTGTAGATCAGTTCGTGGTCAAGTGATACTTCTAACTCTGGATGAAGAGGTGCTACTTCAGAAAGGAAAGGTAAAGCAAAGATTTGAGGCTAAAGCTGCTTAAGTGCAGGTGCTATGGATAATTATATCTACAGAAACATTAACTGCTTCACATCCCAAGTTGTTTTACACCAGAAAAATATCTGACTAAACTTCATTATAAGATGACATTTGCATGGCAGAGAAGTTGAAGTTGCAACGCTTACCCCACAGGCTTCTTGAAATTGCCACGCTGGGTAAGGGAGTGCCTTTGTGAAAGCAGCAAGGCTGCTCTGTACAGGCAATGGCTCTCCCTGACACTTACTGACTTTTATATCATTTTGGTATCAATGTAATATAGCTAAGAGAAGATCTGGCTGGTAACATATTATGCAGCTATTTGCTTTATCGACATTATGCTTGAAATAAGTTCCCGCTCCATGCGACAGAAGGCACCGATACCCCCAAACGGCGGCCGAGAAACGAGCAGCTGGAGTGAGCGRAGGCTCCGATTATGCTCCTTCGCTCACCCTCCCTGAGGACCTGCACGGCAAATAAAGCCATGCTGGTTATAGTCCACATGGCCTGAAGGCATGAGAACTCATCACAGCCTTAACAGGTTAGCTCTTTAGCTCAGATATAAATGAATTTATTTTGTAACTTTTTTTTAACCATGTAAATTTGATCTTATTTGGAAATAACCAGAACTTTTACAATCGTTTTGCCTACCTTGAAAGCAGGTCTTTTCAAATATCTGAAAAACATCATTTTTTAAACTATCATTAAATAACAGAATCACATTTTTAAAAAAAAATCAAAAAAAGTAGTTACCTTACTAACTGGATTAATCAAAAAGTGTAAGCCAGCTCTTATGACATATAAAGCCCACAGAATGCATAACTTTATAAAATACAGTGGTTATTGAACTTTTGAAAGCTCCGATTTAACTAGCTATTGTCTAACTATAACACACTACGCATCGATAAAGCCAATTTCTGTCACAAAAGTGATGGTATACACATACAAGCTAACATGAAAATCTTTGGCAACAGTGTATTTTAAAAAACACTGCCATGCAATTTTTAAACAAGCTGAATTAAAAATCTCAGAAAACTTGTCAGCACCTATAAACATAGACAAATTGACCTCTCCACCACCCCCTGTTCACATTCTTGCCAAAAGAAAATTACACACAAAAGCAAAACAACTTTCAAACCTATCTGCCAAACCCACAAGGGGAATTCAGATCACTATTTCCATCTATAAATGTCCATTTTAGCCACTAAAGCAGGAGCTCCAAATATAGAACATTTAATGCCAGTGTCAACTTTTAAAATCAACTCCATCATTTAAAAACTCTCTCACTTCACTGCTCAATTATCTATTGCAACCAAATCCATTTTCAGCTGAAACCCCATGCATCACACTGACTGTCTTTTGTAGGCTGGGGCACTGGGACATTCCGACTAAAGAAAAAGGAAGGACCGTTGCTGGAGTAGAATGAAGCACCTATAGCAAGCAGCAAATTTAGTTTCCACACTGTAATTTTGTAAGACAAAAGTGTTGTCTTAAAACACACAGCTTATGTTTGCAGTTCAATCAATCATGAAATGACAAAATATATTGACAAGCTTTTCAAGAAATCACTTTTCACAGCTGTGCCCTACTGGGTTACACAACATAGTGACACAGTGTGAAGAGCTATAAACTTTACAACCTTTTAGGTTGAATGCTTTCTGCCAAGCACAACAGCAGCAACACCAATATACCAGAGAACAGAAAGAATTATCCCTGCTGCTTGTACCATGCTAGCGTCTCTCTCCGGAACAGTGAATCTCCTCTGCGTCTCCCCCTTTTTCCATCACAAGGAGTGTGATTAGATTAGTATTATGTGCAATCATGTACCTGACAACTCAAATCTCACATTCATTGTACTCCATGCCCCTTAGGGTGAGTTTATGGCTAACCTATGTAAGAGAATGCTCTGCTCTCATGTGGAAATTACTTTATGCAATCCACAGACTTTACTGATGCACTGAGAAACAACTGAAGAGTAAGTGAGACCCTTGAGAGGATACTTCATCGCCCTCCCAAGCAGCATGGAAAGAACAATTTACTGGTTTCTTGAAGAGTGCTGATACATTTCCTGCTCAGAATAAAACAAACCAAGGGCCCAGCCCCTTACTTTCAATCAGAACATCCTTTAGTTTGCCTTAAGCAAAAAAAAACCAAGGTCAGGTATAAATGATGAGTCATATTAAATCAATTCACAGTTGAAATTTGTTTGTGGTTACATAATCGGTGCAAATGGGGGAAACTACCAAGCTGCTGAGAGCTTAATTCAACGACCTTCATTTGAAGAAAAAATAGCAAACTTGGAAACCTCCTCCAAATTATTTCAACTGTACACATTTCAACATTCTATCTGAAAAAAAGAAAAAAAATCAGAAAATTATTCCAAAGGAATTCTTCCAAAAAGAGAAAATTAAAAAATAAAGTACAATTAAGTCTCTACTGAATCAAGTATAATTGTAGCAGCGAATCATGAGAAAGAAGAATAATAGGTTTTATATCATAAAATTTGCTTGATTTAAAACAATGTAACACTCATGTAGCTACAATGGAATGCTACTCCCACTGGACTTCCATTGCACTTCTGCAAACTCACGTGTAGGTATACAAAATACAAAGTGTTCTTGGATGGAAAGTATAGCTTTTTGGTCAAAGAAACCGTGGTTGTCCATAAAACTGAAGAGGTTAATGTAAAAAGGTTTATATAGTACAAAAACATTCAGCTGAACTTACCATGCTCCAAGAACCATACATACATTTCAATGTTACAGAAAAAAAAGGAGAATCAAGTAATTTAGGACATTTCCATGAAAAAAGGACTTGTGATATGTACAGGGACTAACATTTGGAATTAGCCTAAATATGCCAAAGTGTCAATGACAGTGGAATCAGTCCCAGAAAATCTCTGATTTCAGAGAGCTGATTTCAGGGTATTCCACTTTGTTAACTTATGAAAAATGACCCTTTATGAGAAAAGTACTACATTAAAATTCAACCTCCCCTTTTATCACTTCCTAAAGATGAATAGAGGATGCACAAAATGTATTTGAAGAATGAACATGATGAAACTGGTGTATGGGATGGGATACCCTGCTACACTAACAATGCTTGGCAGTGTTTTTATGTGCAAAACATCTTTAAAATGGAAGAAGGAGCTGGGAAGTTTATATGCCTACAGGGTGATCCCTTCAGGGCACAAAGGATCACTAGAATGACACTGGACTCATTGCCAATCCTTGCGTGACTAGGTATCCCGGTGTCACTGCCACCAGGTCCCTCACTGGTCTTGGAGCACAGACACCAACCTGAACAAAACCAGATCCTCCCTCTTGCTCCAACCCCCAGAAGAGGACTGAATCTGCAGAGACATTCAGATGTCAAAAAAGCAAAGACGACTACCAAAAGTCTAGTACGTTTAATGTGTATTTCCTGGCTAAAATTAGGTAATTGACATTACAGGTAAGATTCATGTCCACACCAAGGACAGTCAGCACCTCGAAATCAGCAGGGATAATTATCTAGCAAATAACAATGCACTGAATGCACAAGAAGGAAAAGAAGGACAAAATAGAAAAAGAAAAGTCCTTCAAAACATATAACACCATTATCTTAAAACCTTTTTTCCTGCGTGGGAGATGACTATGGATTGAACTTTGAGGAACACCCTGGGATTCACAGCTCATTCATCTTTTGTTGCCTTACATCATACTTGAGAACCAGGAATGTTTTATTTGCAATGTCTTCACTTGAGATCATCTGTCTGCGCGCACCCCTGCAACGCAGCTATTTCCAGGAGCTGCCAGCACTGTCCACAGCCAACTCTTTGCAGAATAAGTAGATTTTCAAATATAGTATTTCTCCTCTTTACAAATATTTCTCAAAATTCATGGAGAAAAAAGCACACACCACACACTATGCAGACAGATTGCAATTAAGCCAGTGGGTGCGGATAAGGGCAACAAGCAATTAATGATATAAAGTACCCAGGCACCAGGTTCCATGTTTTCCCCTAAAAGAAGGAAGGGGAGAGGTTAAAAAGAAAACACAGATAAACCGTTACTCAAATACACATTATGCCTGCCCATTTATCCTAGTATGAGTAACTGTTCAAGGAGATACAAATACCGCAATATTTAGGCACATTTTCTCCCTTGGCACAGGTGGCTGCTGGAAACTAATCAAGTAATGAAATGCTCCAAGTTCTCCTGCCATTGTGGTGGTTTAATTCTTTCATTTTTCCCTTGCCTTTAATATATGCTTTTAAAAAAAAAAATCCAACAATTTTGAACTAATACGCATCTACAAAACAAACTCTGGAGTTGGCTCATAAGTAAACCACTCCAATTATTTCACAAAGTTGTTGAATTTCTCTCGTCACCTTTGAAATATAATAAAAACATTTTTCTTTGAAAACATGCAGCTGCCTTCAAGAAAGAGAGGAAGGCAGTTCTTGGAAACTCTGATTTTTGTTGGTTATACATGGGCAGACCCAACAGAAGCCAAAGAGACTTCTAAACATGGCAATCTATCTGCTTCTTACAGAGCAACTTTTGGGATGAGGGCAAACAGTGGGAAAGACAGATGGCAGAAGTATAACATATCAGCAAAGATATAGCTGATTAGAGGCACATATCTCATTAGTGACACACCAAACTATCAGACTGTGAACCTCGTCACAAATAAATCAATGTGACCTAAACATTTCAGGATCCGAGGTGGGATAACACCATGCTGGAAGCTCACAACTACTTCTGAGTAGGGAAGCGTGGAGTTCAGGTCCGGGTACAGTGTCATTGCTTGGAAATCAAGCCGTAAACTTCCTACAAACCATTCAAGTTTCTTTGATTGCCAAATTCAACTGGAAGTTTTACAAGGAAAGACTTTCCAGTGTCGTTGACATCAGAGACCAACTTCTTTAATGCTCAGATAAGGGTGGTGATGAGCAGGCTATAAAACCTAAGAAAGGATTAGATAGGCCAGTCTTGTGTGACTAATAACAAATTTCCTTCAGTTCAGTGCCAAAACCAAGAGAATCTGAGGACCAACCCAGTCAGGAATATTGCAAGAAACAACATTTCCAGAAGGAAAATAGACCCTCTACTTCTCATTAAAAACTAACATATACAAAAAGAAGGATTACAACATTATGTCCTAAAAGAGCACCTCAGACTGCAGACGGTCATTTGCTTTTAAATGGTTTTATCTCTTTGGTCCTCAGGGACTTCCAGACATATTGATAAACGAAACTGGTCTGACTACTCTGGCATCTTGGCATGTAGTCATTTAAAACAGAGACACTTCCTAACTTGTGCAAAATTGAAACATTTGTTTGAGAATAATTAGTGCCTTAGCCCAACAATGCTTGGCAGACTTTTCTAATTAGTTGAGAAAAATGATTGAGGCAGGCAAGCAAGCAAGCAGACTTTGTCAGGCATTCTGTGAAAATAATTTGGACCACACACTTGGCTGCAGAGCCAGATAACGTATGTCATTCTTTGCTATCTTAACAGGTAGGATTAAAAAAAATACAAGAACAAGAAACAACCATCTGGCACATGAAAACTGAATTGAGAGGACTTTTCACATTTCCTAGTGCAGCTCTTCTGTGTTCTCKGTGTGAGCCACAATGATCAAGTCATACTGTGTTAGGCCCCAGCAAATTACTTATTTTCTTTTGTATTTCCTATTGTACAGTCAGAACCAGAGCTGAAAATATTCAGTGTGAGTCACAGGCTGTGCAGGTCCCAGAACAATATTTGCAGAGTATTCATGCTGGGATAGCCGACTGTGCTTTCCTTCTCCAGGGATGTTTTAACGTGCAGAACATGTTCAAGGCAAACTGGGATCAGGACAATGTCAAATCACCACATGCTTTTGCAGGCTGTACAACTTCCAGACATGTTTCCTTTCTGAGGTCCTTCCAGAAATTAGCCTCCTAGCAAATGAAGACAAAACTCAAGGTGCCACGTAACTTAACTGTACCAAACCAAATTTCGCAGAATTAATTTAATAAATATGACAGTGTAACTGTTTGCTATTTCAAGGTAAGCATTCAAACATTAGTGCAACTAAATTAGGCACATGATATAGTTAAAAGCTTTTTGACATCCAGGCATATAATGAACTTCTCATCTCTGTATTTTACATTATTTCAGTTTAKGGAGCAATCAAGAGAAAACAAATTTCAAGTTTTAAACATTGATTCTACATGAATCTATAAAACAAATCAGCTGGTCAAACCATTAGTTGTAAATGGATATGTTGCAATTTATAAACTTAAATTTATGAAATAATTACATTTGCCAGCAACATTTACATATTTCCCATGTCTGCAGCCTTTAAGTGGTAGCCATTTGGCCTATTATGCTTAGATAACCACCTGGAACTCCTTCCTGGGAAAGTTCCCAAGTCTAGACACTAGAAATCACATATGTTTCCAATTATAAGAAACTATTACTATAAGGCCAACATAAATCTCCTACATCAACAATCAGTTGCCAATTATATCACATTCCACAATAAGCCTTCTTACTATAACTAATTTATGGAATGCTTGGCTTAGAAAAATCAATAAAATTAAGAGAAAAGGAGAGGTAAAAATATCAGACCTTGACATCAGAGTGAACATTTGAACCCAAATATTGGTTTGGTGAGGCAAAAAACCTGCAATGAACTGGATCAACAGAACTATAAATTGTACAATATAAAAAGCTTCATTGTGCAAACAATGGTGGCTGTGTTATCCACAGTATTCATCACACTCATTCCTGCATCATGCATACAAGATTCTGTGAAAAAGATTTAACAAAGATATTACTAAGTGTTTTCTTCTCTTGCTATTCTACACATCCAGGACACAAGAGGCCAAAACTGCAGTAGGGCTTTGTGAACAGTGCAACAAAGTCCAGTGGGATGTGTTCTACTTTCTGTCGATAACTTTTAAATGTTTTTGCCATATGATTGTAAACAGCAACTATCTAAAAATTTTAGGATATCTAAAGATTTTTAGGAAATTCTGGAAAACAAAGATGATTCAAAATGAGATTAGTGGAAAAACAGCCTTTAAAACCAAATTGCATGTAGGAAAAATCACATTTTAGACATACAYACATACAGGGAGAGAGATGACACTTAAAAGGATTAGTGAAAACACTTTAAAGTCACCTAAACTAGTAGAGCATTTTTCCTCTGCATTTCCCAGATTGGAAATGCAGTGGGATTGATTGTATTCATCTGCTTTCTATAACCAAGCAATATTAGCTTAATGTTTATGGATATCACTATACTTATTTAAGTACAGTGGAATTCTCTATGGCAAATTGTTAAGTATTTAAGTAGAAACACTATAATTTGCAGTTTAAGTTGTGAATTTGTTCTGAAAATGATCATTTTGCCCAGTTTACAGATGGGACAAAATATCCAGCAATACAAGGATTAAAATCTTTGCTTCCAGGACTAGTGACTTCTGAAGATTACAGCCTCCCTTCCCAGACAAATCAACATTTTTCAGGTTATCAGATTTCAAACGTTGATGTGTTTGGTTGGCAATATCTCACAGAATAGTTTGGGTTGGAGGGGACCTTTAAAGTTTACCCTGCCGTGGGCAGGGACATCTTCAACTAGATCAGGTYGCTCAGAGCCCCGTCCAACCTGACCTTGAATGTTTCCAGGGAYGRGGCATCTACCACCTCTCTGGGCAACCTGTRCCAGTGTTTCACCACCCTCATTGCAAAAATTGTCTTCCTTGTATCTAGTCTAAATCTACCCTCTTTTACTTTAAAACCATYCCCCCTTGTCCTGTCRCAACAGGCCCTGCTACAAAGTCTGTCCTCATCTTTCTTACAAGCCCCCTTTAAGTATTGAAAGGCTGCAATAAGGTCTCCCCGAMGCCTGCTCTTCTCCAGGCTGAACAACCCAACTCTTTCAGCCTTTCTTCATAGGAGAGGTATTCCATCCCCCTGATCATTTTTGTGACCYGCTCCAACAGGTCCATGTCTTTCTTGTGCTGAGAATCTCATAAAGAAAGCATTAAATGCAAGCAACATAAACCACTGTTCTTTTTCTACTTGTCATTTGACATTATGTTTTGTTCTGACTAGTAAATCAAGAATTTTTGTGTAGTCTATCAATTCTGAAAGGAAATTCCCAGGTCCAACATAGACATCTTCATGACAATATTAATTGCGGCACAAAGTCCAGTAGAGATTTGGTCTAAACAGGAACAAGAKCTTCAAGTCCCTCCTTTGCTGGGGTCAGATTCTTTTGTTTGAGACTTGCGCAATGTTTTCTACCAGAATGTTCCCCTTTGCACAAATAACCAATACGCAGTAATGGAAAAACAGGTGTAACTACATAAACCAGGGAGCTARTGCAGTCACTTTAGTCTTGGCTTCCCACATCCAAACTACTGACTGAATTGATATTTACAGAGTGGAACGTCCTAGCAGAAATGCAGACTCCATCAGCCGGTAGGTAGGATGCTTAAGCCACCTACCCGTACAGCCAAAGTCCATGTGAGAACCCTGATCAACAGAACACCAGCTAACCAAAACCTCAATTTTTCAGCTGCAACACTTTTCCAATACTTTTATCCTACTGAATTGTGGAACAAATTAATTTCTGATTTTTAGAAACCTGAAGAACATGAGCACAATTCCTCTCTCAGGGCTTTCCTAATGCTAGAGATAGGCACGTTTTGGCATATTCTGAGCTCAGTACTTTGTGGTTTATCATACTGTTTTGCCATAAAGGACAGCATTTTAGAATCACCTCCACAGTACAATTACAAAGATATAGATGACAATGTGTAGACCTGTGACTGAAGGAAAAATATGACAAAGGTTAAAAACTTGAACAGGTGTTTGAAATCTAAATGAGACTGTTCCTGTGTGTTCCTCTAGACCCCTGCTGCTGTAGTACTTCAGCATTCACTACAAGTCATCACTTGTATAAAAATAAAAGAATAAGGAGAGCAAAACTTTATAAAGCTGTCTCCTGAAATTACCAGAGAAAAGTTTAATAAGTGATTGCATTTATTTAAGTTCAACAAATTCCTGGCATTCCTACAACTGTACAACATTCTAGGAAAAAAATTGTACTTGCTAAATTGCTTAAAGTATTTTTTCCTAAATACCATGAATTGAAGTGAAAGTTAGTCAGAATTTTAATACCAGCAACAGGTGAGAATCAGAAATACTTCTGATAGATCGAAAATATAGTATTAAGACTGAAGTTTTTCTCCCTCCCACTCATTAGAAGTTTGTTCCTTGGAATAAAGGAGTCACCATAATAACACGTTGACTAGGAATTACCTGGTATAAGACTTAAAGTCATAGTAACATAGTATCTTTCATTATAGGATTTTCTACAAGTTAATATATGCAGCAAAGCACACTAGTGAGAGGAAAAGGGAATTTTGGCACAGGAGACTCAAGGTCGGTCTCTATTTCTCCATATTTGAGGTCTTTAATCTTCAGAGCATAGAGGTGTCAGTCCATACGTTTCATTTGAAAGGTCCATCAATAGTAAAATATGGAGAGTAGTTATCTCCTTTCATACCTTAGAACTGATCTACATTCCAAAGAATTCTGAACAGCTGAAATGTTGCTGAGACTGCAGTAATGATGCAGTTAGATATACTGTGCAACCATTAACTTTGGAACAGCGAACATTCAACTTGGTCCTCCATTCTTTCTTTTGAAATAGAGTATATTATCTTCCATGTTAATGTATCTAGTTGCACAAGTCAGTGGCTCATTCAAAGTTTAGCAAAAAAATCCTAGAAAAGCATAGATGCAAATGAATCGTGTCAAACAAATTGGAGTTTTCCCCCGAACAAAGGACAGTTTAAAAAGCCACAGCTTCTCAGTACTATTGTCAGGATAAACTAGATATAATTACAAAGGAAACAATTATCAAAATGATAATTTCATGGACAGCATGAAATAATTTCTTAATTACTCACCTTATAAGTTATATTACTGTTTACCTTTAAGCAATTCCCAAAAATAACATTGTGTGAGGCAGAGGTACTTTGAGGTGGTTTTATTGACATCTTCAAAGAGTAAAGACTTGGCTCGGTACTGAAAAAGAGGGAAATTCATGCTTAGTCTGAAAATAAAATAATAATTTTGGATTTAGATTAATCATTCAAAAGCAAAAAACACCTGGTTTTTATGTTCTTAAGAGCTTTATGTGCCTGATAGTTTTGCATTAATGTCCCTCACTTCTGTGAAGAACTTAAAACTTTATATACTTTGAGTCATTCCAATTAAGTTTTTTCAGGTTTGGGTTCTAGAGAAAATCCCCTAAATATCTAAACAAAACCCACTTTTCTGACAAGTGACCTAGTACTTCAGAATGATTGTTTTTATACGTATATAGTGCATAATACTAATACAAAATCACTAATGGCTAAATCCCATTGACTTCCAGTTAAATGTAGGGTTCCCACCTACTTTTGAAAGTATACAGATATCAAAAAATACAGATCAGTACCTGGCTGGATTTTCAAAAGTACATAATGGTACTTAATGTACCATATGTACCAGGAACTTGAAAGGTACTGTAATTGGTACATTTCAAGAGAAGCTAGACACTTTACCTGGTTAGACCCTTCTGAAAATCCTAGAAGMAGCTTGCCTGCATGTAGGAATTTTAATCCTGATGCTTCCTACCCTAGTGCTTGACTTCACATGCAATTAGCCTTTGAGCACCATTACTCATTTTTGAGCATTTAAGTTTGTAAGTCTACAGTACAGTTGTCTACATATGCTGTATTACTGCTGTACTATATACATGCGGTTGATTATTTTTTAATGTATATGAAGAATTAGGTCATGACATACAAAAATAAAGCAGCAAAGTCTCAAAAGATTTCATTGGCTTGACAGAAAGAACTGTTAAAGGCAATCAGGCCAACAATCCCTAAATTAAAATTCACAAATACACCATGACATAATACTTGCTATCATCTGAATAAGGCAATCCACTCAATTGGGTCAAATCGTCTATGGATTAAGGATCCCTAGACACTGTACATTATAATGACAGGCAGAAACAGTGTATAACACAGCTATCATTGCAGCAACATTTTCTAACGCATGACAGTATCCAACTGGCCATGACTACAGGGCACTTTTTCTTTTTTTCCCAGTATGTCAGAGACAGATTTAATTATAAAGCTGCAGTGAAATCAACAAAGAATGAAGATAAATAGAATAGACTATCTGAAAATAATATAGGCATATTAGGTAGGATTTGATGTTTCTGTATGTTACACAGGGCCTGTACTGCAGTTGGTAATTTAATTGAGATCAGATTGCCTGATACATTGAAGAATTACAAGCATTCCCATAATTTAGTTGTTGAGATGCTAGTGTAACAAGGACTACTATCGTTACAGCTCAAACACAGATCTCTGAGAACGATGAGAGCTTATTATCTAAGCATGTTACATCCATACAAATGCCATGAGTTCTCATTTGTGGATGCAAGCAATAGAAAAGAAAATCTGAGAATAAGATATTGTGGCAACCTGGTCACTGTAATGTGCTACTCGAGGAACAGGGACCTCCTGATTACACGGTAAAAATCACGCAAAGAACTAAGATACTTACTGTGAAATGCAGGACAATTTTTCTTTTCCTGAAGTAGGTTCTATTCCCATGACATCTGTTATTGAACAGTATTATTTCTTGCTTTGCTCTCAAGAGGAAGCCCATAATCTTATTGAAAAGCCAATACAATAAAAAAGAGCTTAAAAAAAAAAAACAACGGGAAAACGAAGAATCGGAATTGTTTTCCCTTCTTGGCCTTCAGAGCAGCAAGGGCAAACAGTAACCTTGGCAGCCTGTCAAATGCTTTTTAAACTAATGTTGAAAGAGAACAGCATAATTAATGGACAACAGCTGAGGCAGGGCATGGAAATACAGTAGCGGAGGAAAGTTCTCATACTCACACTGTTTCATGGTCATTGAAATGGCACAACAGTGCCACAGAATGCTTTTCCAGAAAGTTTTGAGTGACAACAGTAAGACTTTATGCTCTGCTTCAGGCCATAGCTATGAAAAACTGGAGATACTCAAAATCTCCTCTTTCAAGAGTTTAGGGGGATGGAGGACCACACAAAGATGAGGGATCACGTAGGGGTAGAATTCTTTAGCCAGATACTTCTTTTAACATTTCCATAAACATCCAGACCCTTCGAGGTGCTGGCAGCCACCTCAGGTTTGAGAACACAGGGCCACTCAGCTTATCCCACTATCTTCCCTCTTCTTGCTTCCTATATCTCTTCTATCTTATAGCATCCTTGGACTTTGACTAAACCAAGATTCCCACATAATTTGTCTCCTCTTTCGTCTGTATGATCCCAAAATAAAAGCTGTCTCCATGCCCCATGAGTATACACAATAGGAAAGGTAGTAGGTATGGTTTGGTGCAGTTTGTCAGATGAGGAGGCAAAGGCGGTTGGGAAGGGGAAGGGAGAAACACAGGGAAAGATGTTGGGACTGAACARCACTGATCTTGGAAACAAAACCTGTCCTCTCATTTAGGGGGTTACTTTGCTCACTGCATCTCTAGAAACTAAAACACAAACCTACAGCAAAGGAGCAGGAAGAAAAGTTATTGTGTAAATCCAGTAGACCTCCCCTCCTTCCCTTTATCAGTTGGTTATCAGTTAATAAGAGCTCCAAACTGACATGAAGACAAGTAAGGTTTGAATGTTATTCTTCAGAACCAATTGTTATATTCAAGACACAAAATTATGTATTTTGTGTTAGCTATATTATGTGATCCCAAGTATGCTACCAAAACCAGCACAAAATCCAAAAGCAGACTGTCATGTTTTAAAACTTCGGTCATGTCTTTCACTCATTCAACAATAGCATAAAATAGCAGTAACCTCATTCAACATATTAATCATCACCTACCATAACTTAGAACAGAATTTTTCACTTAGCTTTTTAATAAAAAGAACAAAAACATTTGCTTAGTGTAGTATTCACAGAGCAAACAGTGATTCTCACCATATACAAATGTAAAGCATACCTTAACAGCCTACCGCAGAGATTTGTTTGCCTAATTATGAAGTTAAGCAGTGAAATAGATAGAAACTGGGAAGACATTAAAGAGGTTAAAAGCTAGAGTCAAGATAAGAAGACAACATAGATATGACAAGGGATAATACAGAAAAAATTCCAAAAGACACAATTACAATTTTACAATTTTTCTACAAGAAAAATGCAGAGAAGGAGATAAATACATTTTAGAACTCTTTGCAGACTTGAACTACTTTTGCTCTCCTTGTATTTTTACACTATGCCTTAAAAAGGAGGCATTGATGTGATTTCTATGTCTAACTCATACTGGGAGGGCTGAGGAAAGGTGGTTGTTTTGATTCTCTGAACCCACAGAAATGCAATATTTAATAACAGCATGTGACAATTGCCTTGGCAGTATTTCCAGAAACTGCAAACATGCCTATACCCCACCCATTGTGTCGTACAACACTCACAGCCCCCAGTCCTCAAGTGGGGAGAAAGGACCGCAGGCAGAGAGAACTGTMAGGATTGATCCTGTGCCCAGTGGAGGCAGTGAGGATTTTGCCACTGAATTACATGTAATAGAACCATTAATTGGGTTACCTGCAAGAGAGAGGATAAGAGCTGTTAAAAAGAAAGGTGGGATGAAATTAAAATACAGCACTGATGGAACAGTAACCATAATACAATCGGGGATAATTTGTGACCTAAATGAGAAACAGAGATAGGGACATAAATTTTCGAAGTGCTGTATGAAACATTAGATGTGCATCTTATTAAAGGTGATGGGATTTGTGTCTCTAATTTGGCCTGAAGTCCACAAAACGTCCTATCCTTAAATATTTCTGCAAGTACACTTTTCAAGTTCTCTGCAAGGGAAGAAGAAGAGTACTGATTATGTGGCCTGGGGTGAAATGAGCCATTCATCAATAAATACAGCAGCAGCAGGGAAAGGGATAAAGTTAGCCAGAATAGGGCATAACTAGCAAGCAAAAAGATAGAAAAAGGCAGAAAAGCTGATGGTAAGGACACAGAGTTAACCCAGGACAATATGAATGATAAATAGGGGGAGGCACAGACTGCAAAAAAAGGAAAGTGCCATTCAACAGCAGTGACACACTAACACACATTTCCAGGATGGATGGACTCAGGAATCAGATGAGGCTCRAGGAGCAGCTGCCTGTGTATGTTACTGACAAAACAGACAGACTTTATAGAGATGACAAATGACTATTTTGCCCCAATATCAACAGAGATGAACAGATGACTGATTCCTAAAATCGGTCTTCCAGGAGAAGAAACTGAAATGCTGTGGGAACTTTGACTCATATAGTTGCTGTTTTATTCTAAGAAATTATACGACATCCTAAATTCTCAACAAGAATTCTCAACCTTCCAAACTTGTCAGAAATTAAGCTGGAGAAGCAAGCAGATATTAACATTCCTGGTTAGGAATGAGAGTGGTAGTGAAGTACGAAGAAGCTCCTTTTACCTAGAACCACGTCCCAACTGAAGACAGACTCATCACACTTACTTCAGAGACCTGCTTTGACCCAGCAAGGAAAACAAACAAACCCCTGCTTTCTGGAAGAAAGTAAAATTCTAATGAAAAACATAAAGTCCAACTCTTCTAGTTTTCCATGACTCACAAGCAAACCTCAACATCTAGGCTACTAAAACTCTCACCCCTGAGGCACCCCTGTAGCTCTCCTGCAACRCTCATCAAGCCATCAGAAGACTTAACGGAAGAAAGTGAGAAATGCCCCATCCAACAGAAAGCAGTAGGAGCAGAGGGCAGATGGCCCCCAACTCACTAACATGGCAGGGGTGAGAGAGAAGGGGACTTTGAACCATCCCCGGTTGGTGAAACTAGCATCCAGAGACCACCATCAGCCAAGGTTTGGATTCAGCGCTGATTTCAAGAAGTGGCACGTAGCTTTCTGAGCGGCTAAGACACGTCTGTTATCTTCCATGTAAAATGAAGAGGCAGGCAGACCCTTTTAAGTGTCACAGTTGGAGTTTAGCAGTGGGTGATCAGGCTACACACTTAGAGAAGGGGAAAAGGGGAAAACTAAAGGCAACAGCAAACCACCCAGAGCAAACCATGGCCACATACTAACAGTAAGAAAAGCTGAACTCCAGAGATGGATTGATTTTCACCCGCCTTTCTTTAAAAGCAAGTCGTGCAGCTGGAAGAAAAGTAGCTTTCTGAACAGGAAAGAAGCACCAAAATGGGTGCTACTTGGTAAAAAGAAGCTAGGGAAGTAATATGTCTGACCTTCGTGGGCGAGCGAGGTCAGACAGAGTTTAATAAAAGATGAGATCACAAACCTGCTAGAGAAATGGCCTGATAAAATTAGCYTCAAATAATTTAAATGTCCTCACAAACCTCATGAGATTATTATTATTTTATTTCTTTTTATCTAGACAATTGTCTGAACACGCAAAAGTAAAGCCAGGAGCGTAATGCTCAGTTTCAAAAGGTACATGAATTTACTGTAAAGATAATAAGACTTGGAAGACAAGATGGATGCCATCCTTGATTGGAGTTGCTGAAATGAAACAAAGCTGTTTCCAACTGCTAAATGTACCAGACAGTTCAAAGGAAAATTAAATGTGCGCTCAGTAAGAAAGCACTAAAGGACCACATCAGAAAGCTCAGAGAATAAAATTCTCGTGTCGCTGAGGAAGTCTGAGGTGGGACCCCACACCCAAGTACAGGTATTCCCTCCTTGGCACCAGCCTCCCCGCTTCCCCAGGCACCAGCTGGAACTGTTGCTCCAATTCCTGACAGCAAAGACTGAGCTTGGGCAACTTACACAAAAGTCCTCCCAAAAATCCTCTAGCCACTGAGCTCCCAGGTGACTTTCTGAAAATGAAGGGCAATCCATACATTTATATGAAAAGCAGAAGGATGGGGGTATTTTTAGGACACTGTAAAGAACATTGAAAAGGAAGAAGGGAAAAACATGGGGGAAAACTGGATTTTGTTAGGTTTAACTTTGATATCAAAATATAGACTTACATTTTAATTACCAGTGAKATGTACAAATTTGAAAGAACATGCAAGCGACTGGTTTTTACACCATACTGTATCTTCCAATGCCCTTTTCAATTGTTTTCATTGTAGTGCAGAAAATTCCACAGGYTCTGATGGAGGAGAGGTCCATCTCTCAGGCTACTATAAAAGGGGGGGRAAAAAAAATCACCCTGTTTCAAACACCCTATAGTCTAAGGAAGATGACAAACAGGCAAATAATAGGGCAAACAGATGCACCAAGCAGAAAAACTTTCCCAGAGTAATGCAGCARGTTGCACCTCTCCCCTTCCAGGGATAAAGCCTAAGAAGTCCTAACTTCCAACTCAGGAAACTGCCACTTCCACTGGATCAAACAGACATTCTTGACACACTCTGTATTATTCATAGTCAGATTAGAAGATTTCGGGGAAGAGACGTGTATATATCATTTGTCTGTGAGGTCCCTCGGACACTTGGGTGCTGACTGGAGGATATCCCTGCACAGAGCACTCGGCATTGGCACATACGCTGACAGACTAAATTGGGTGGAAAAGCAAACGACATGAAGCGAAAGGAATGAAGCACTTGAATGTGCTCTGTCAGGTTAAGGCTCGGATGTGAATTCGTGTGGTTCTGAGACAGGAGTGCAAACATCTGTTAGACACAACGGGTTCGACTCACTGATGGGAGGCAGCTTCTTTAAACTGTTCCAACAGCGCAAAACAGTTTTCAGACAAGCTTCAACTCTTCTGGGAGAACTCCCTAAGGAAAGCATCGCATGACTTGTCACGGTATTAGGTCAGCGATTCACTAGTCCTTGTCTGGCTATTGGTACGGGAAGGTACGGCAAGAGCCAACACTTCAGTACTTGAACAATGCCTCAAACAGCTAGAAATACACTAGAGCAGCTTTTAATCAAGCTCTATTTTTATACCAGCATGAGGCTTGGCCTGTATTTAGTTGAGTATAAAATGGCTTACAGCAATTTTTTTCCTTCTAAACTTGTATGTGCTAGGGAGCCTGGACTGGAGCTAGGATATATATTAAAGTAGTATAGYGCAGGCATGTTCTCTAGACAGGGTGCACCTATTATTCACAGGAATTTGTGAACATTTCGAAGCTCAGGATGGGCCCTATAAGAAATCTCAACATCTGGATATGTCTGAGAGTCCTAATACCACTGAGGTCTCAGCCACAGGGATTTTCATAAAGCAGCTGCAAAATTTTGTCTGGCTGCCCTCCAGCTACTGTGACTCTGAGGACTGTGTCTGGCAGGACAGAAGATGTGATGTGTCTTCACAAAAATGTGCTGTAATTATGAGAAATCACTCACAAGGTAGCAACATAAGAGAAACAGGGGGAGACATGCGGGACGACAGGGAGTTTCAGGACCATGTGAAGACATTCATCAGCATAAAGAATGAGCTTCAGAGTTAGTACAGACAAAAAAACAAAGTAGTCAGATTATAGCAGGAAAAGAGTCATTTCAGCTGCTATAATGAACTTAGTAATAGCTCTCAGGTTATAATCATAGAGGATGGGTGAACAGCTTTTGATATCAACCATTACACACAGCTCTCCAGATGAAGAATTTCTCATCTCACATGTTCCTGTTTTAGGGATACATGCCAATAAACTGTGGCAAACTTTTTCATAATCCATCTTGCTTTTAAGCACACCTGAAAGGCCAGTAAAGCTAAAATTAAAAACAAAGAATATAGAAACAGCCATCCTTACTTTAAATTTTACCTGCCAAATCTGTGTCTAAAGCAAACGTGTCCACCAACATCTGTTTAATCTTTGGCATTAAAAACGCTTCTGCAAATTTAATTACTAACATTTGAAAAATTCAGTGACAGGGAACCAGACACTTTAATTTACCCAYGAACGCAAGTAATGGGCAACAACATGAAGTAATTTATTTCAAGCTTAATCCTAGGGGAAACATTTATATGAAAAAGAACAAAACTCATAAATCTTAAATTACTGATATTTACTAGTGAGGGAATATAATTTAAAAATGGTTAAAAAATAGACTGAAAAATATCTTGACTACTATGAGGAATTCAAAACATTTTTTCAAAGGTACACAAGCTCAATTATAACTTGCAATAAAAAAAAAATTGGCTGAACAAGCACACTAGGAAAATATATAAAAGATAAATTACCTTGTCAGCCATGCTCTAAAACTAAAGCATGAAGGTGGCTCCTAGCTTCATCAAAGGGGGAAGGCTAGAAAASTGCTGCCCACGTGGCATGGTTTGCCCTAACACAGCACGGACAGCGCGCTCAGCCGTGGCACAAGTCCCCACGCAATTGTTGAAGGCTGAACTTCCAGGAGGGACAAACACCACGGGGCAGGAAAGGCCCCACACCTTTTCAGTGCCAACCTGTGAGAAAGTATTTTTTTGAAAACGGAGGCAACGGTACTTGACATTAGGATTGGCACTTAAATGAAATGAAGTTGGTGCTGCCCAGTCATATTTGCTTTAAAAAGATAGGTCACTGATAGTGACCGACATCAAGAGCAGGTTTGCATACTTAGCTCCATTTAATTTCATGTTTCCATACCTGCTCTTTTCTTCTATCAGTGTTACTAATTACATCCTTGAGCATATTTTTGCCAGGATAATGTTTTTGTCTTATTGCTCATCTTCTTTTGGCCAGGGAATGTTGCAGTAAATTCCTAAYGCTTGCCTTGTGTTATTATGGCCTTTCCTGGGGCATCTTTCCATTGTCAACAGGCTCCTGCTGCCTCTCAGCCTGAGCAGACTTCCTCACAGGCTGTGGGAGGAAAAGGCAAAGCAGGATAGTGAAGAGAAACGGTACCATTTTTAACAGAAGTAGCAGAAGAAAACTTCTTGACAAGATGAACTGATCTCCTTTTATTTGGGGGGAAAATGCTCCTACAAAACAAGCAAACCACTTTCTGCTTAAATGAGCCTTGACAAATGCGTAACATGAGATATGTTTAAGAAACACATACCATCTGAAAGGTAAGCATTTAAGTCACCAGGGCCTATTGATTTCTTGCTGGAGTCTCAGTTCTGCAGGTGTAATGGAACTGTAGTAACTCACATTTCCTCAAAAGATCGATGCTAAAAAATAGATCCTTTTGTGAAGGATCTGGACTTGGCCAACACCTGCAACAGCTGGCATGGCTGAAATACTTAATGTTTATTGTTTGGTTGGGTTTTACCAATAAGACRCAACACAAGCATTTTCTAAGCATTTCTTGTGTGTCCTATTTCCAAGAGACCCCTTGTTTCAATGAAAATACAAAATAGATTAAAATAAAGCAGAAAAATCATTTCCTRTGCCATTTGAAAAATGTTCTGATCCTTGCTATTTATCGCAAGTTAGGACAGATGTTCCAATTGTCTGGGGGCAACTTTTTTTGTGTTTTGTTTTGTGTGCTGTTTTAGGTTTTGAGGGTTTTGTTTATTTGTTTTTAAACAAGTTTTGCCTTAAAAGCTGATCTGGTTCCCTATGCCAGAAAGGTATAGCACAAGATAGAACTAACTCAATTAATCACATGCTACTACTGCAGTTTAATTACATTGTAGGATGCAGACAAGAAATGTCATAACAATCCTCAGAGTCAGTTTATCAAAGTACCATTTCATCTAACATACATTAAACATCAGCTACTGAACATAAGTTCATGCTAATTTCAACTTAATTGGAATCACAATGCAAATGCCAGCTCCTCTACCTTGCTACAGGCCTTTTAGCTGCAAAATGAAAGATAAGTATGTTTGATTAATCAAATACACCACAGGAGAAGAACAAATATAAATGGGTCCTGCTCTGCCCAGAGCTATGCATGGGTAACTCCCCACTGAAGATAACAAGGGCTGTAATTACCTTGCAGATGACGAAATTTGGCTCAATGGACTGTCCCTCCAAGTTTTTACATATAACTGGATAGACGGTTTCCAGGTAACTGGAAGATAACCCTGGAGTCAGAGTTAAAGCAGTCTGGAACATCTTCTTCTGACATAGTCACATTGCAATTTTCTGCACACAACTGGAATTCAAAGGAAAATATTCTAAAATGCTCTGGTGGTATTAAAAAATGAACACTGATTCATAATTCATTTAAGTAAACATTAGTTTAGAAATAAAAAAATATATTTACCATCTCAATCTAATTACAAAATTAATGAATTAAATGTATGAAGTATGTTTGCAATTTCTCTAGGTTTTAATAATATATTTCTTAGACTCTGTATGAACTCTCACCCAGGAAAGCTGAAACTATTGCACACAACATGAGAATAACAGATTAAAAGTGGCTGAAAAATCAGTCAAATATTAATTTAGAACCAAGGATATTATCACAAAGTAACATTAAATTCAATTTACCCTCTATGTAAATAAGCCTAAAGGAAGAGACACTAAAACTGCATCACTGAACAATGTGATCTGGATATATTACACAAGTCMGAGTTGGCAATAAAATCAGACTTATATTGATTAATARTTAATAATAATAATGATGGGCAGGAGCTGACCTATCAGGATTCACCATAGAAAAATTCACATCACCTAAAGATAATTCTTGTTTTCTTCTCCTGTACTGATGTATGAACACCRTGAACTGTCCTGCAGACACAGTGAACTGCAACAGCAACAGAGCTGCCTTCCTGCCACCCACCCCAGCTGACTAAAACCTCCTGAAAGAGAAAATTCAAACAATCCCCAGGAATTTCCAGGCACAATTTCAAAAGCTTCTGCAATCAGGCCTTTGGTCTGCTGGTGGTGGCGATTTGTGATTTTAATGCCTGAGAGTTACTGCAAATCATTGCATTTGTGACCTGGCACAAATGCTTATTTATCACCAACTCCAAATCAGTGAAAAATCTTAAGGAGTTATACCGGGTACTGTCTGAAACAGTAGGAACACAAAGATAAAATGAAGTACATTTTATGGTGCATTAATAACTATGATCCAGTAGTTAATCCCTTATAACACAGTCACATGCGCTAGCCACTGCTTTTTGGTATGCTTGCCAAAGAAATTAAGTGTTAATAATAGGCTATTTCACTATTGCCTCTGGTTTAAACCATTGCTGGGAGGCAGAAGGAAGCTTCTAATTTTTTTCTTTTCATGAATTAWAAAATCTGCAAATTATTAGAGTGCAAATTAACAAGTTTTCACTGTGTCTAGTTTACGTACATTTAAATCCTACTTTATTGGCTCTTAATTAAATACATGTAAGGAACGTCAGTTTGAAACACTACCACACTCTCCTAATCCCTTCATTATTTTGTCTTGACAGTCCTTTCCTGATTTCCCATTTGAACTGTTTCCTTTGTAAGCATTTTAAAACTAGCTTTTAATATTCTTACTTAAAACTAGTAAAGGGCATTTCTTATTGCAAGCACTCTAAGATATTAATTTATCCTTATAGAGCTCCTTCTTTGCAAGTATTTTTGTAAGTACACGAGACCTAAGGTGACAGGCACACAGAGCTTGTTGTATACCATTGCATCAAAAGGAGAAAAGAGCTCAGATGGGGAGCTGATGACTTTTTGTTTGTTTGTTTGTTTTGGAGAAGGAAATTTGTTTCTTAGCTATAAAAATCATTTTCAAATCAGTCATAGACTATAGATATAATTTACTTCAAATTCAACAGATACCTTTGGCTGAAGAAAAACTATGAAGAAAAAGGCTCAGAAATGTCATAAACATTATTTCTGAAAACCTCCATTCTTTCAGGCTAGACTGACAAATAGATGTTGGTCTCTCTTGTGTAATAGAAGGCCTTCCTACACGCTGCCCTGATTGCCCAGACACTCCAAGGGCATCTCTAAGCAGGGCTATACTGCGTGCCGGGACTGACATCCTGCCATTTCTCCTCTTACTGATGATTTACTTGGCATGACAATACTTAACTTATTCAATGGGCCAGAGTCAGAGCAAGGTGATGGGGACCCACCATTTTCTTACTCCAGCTGTAACTGTCTCTTCAGATCTGCTAGCAAAACTGCTCATGTACATAACCTCCTAAACAATTTAAATAACATGTTTTTGCCAATCCGTTCACTTTGTCGGAAATGGATTGAGGAGTGGCTGCATAAGGAGCTCCTCCAGCATCTCTAAAAGGGGGATAATGTCCAGGCAGAGGAAAGGGACAAGCAGCTGGAAGCAATAACATTTTCACCCAGCAGAGCTGCRACTGCAGGAGGATGTTCAAGGACGTTCACCTACAGCTTAGGTACGACTGCTCAGATCAGCAGCTAGGGGAGTGCACACGCTCTATTTGCAGGGCTTGTCCTAATGAATGCATACTTTATTTTCTGAAATAGCAATGGCTAAGTTTGGCAAGTCTGTATGTCACAACTATTTCTTTCTTGCATTTCATGGAATTGTTTTTTAATCTGGAGAAGATAAGTTATTTCATGAATTAAAGCATTCTTCTAGTCCTAAATTACCTATAAATAGACTGATTTTTATAAACTCATGGATTATTCATGCATAAAATTCCTGTATTCAAATATATTACTGCCTACAGTCTGTTTGTTTACTACATGCTGCTCTTACAGCTTCAACTACTTATGTCATATACAATTGTAAGTCACATGGTATTGTTCCTGATCCAGGGCTGGATGAATGAAAACGTTATGAAAGAGAAGAAAAATGAGAGACTTTACAATGAAGATGAAGCATGTTCAGAACCCACCTTTCAGAGAAACTATGCACTTAAAGTCTCATATATGCAAATATAGCTCAAGAAAGAAAAAGACTAAGGTAGGGTAAGAAATCCTCAGTCATTCATATTTAATTTTTTTCAGTATTGATTTAGGTCTAACTATTTTGCTTCTTTCTAGCAGGGAACACATATGTTGAAGCAAGCATAGTAAAACCTAGGTCCCTAGAGCTCAGATTTAAACCCTTTACAAACAACAAAAATAAAATGGAGACAGAAATGGGAAAATTGCAATCTGTTCTTGGTTTGCAGAAGCTTCTGTTCAATTCATTTACTGAACAGTGAATCTTCTGCACTACAGCATTAATGAGAACAGATACAAAAAGCTTTCAAACTTAAACAAAGAAATGGCTGCTACTTTAGGGTATTTTCAAGCGTTTTCCAGAGATTAACGTATGAGGCAGATGCTAGAATACCAGCACACAATACTTTAATTTAGCTCAGCATCTCTGCAGGCAGTGGCATCTCTATTACGGTTAGTTCCCAGAACACAAGAGAATGTTATTGCAGGGCACTTTTAGATTAAAATCCCCAAATAAGCTATTAGACTTTACACACATCAATCTTTTGTAAGTACAATAAGGCAGATTTAATTGGTTTTACTTTCATTTTATAACAAATGTTATTATCTATTATATAAGAAAGCTATTTWAAAAAGACCCATGAAAAGGATTAGAAAGCAATTCCATAAGAGATAAAGTAGGGGCAGAGAGATTCTTATGGAAGAATGTCAGCAAATGCATAGCTAAGGTTGTTTACTCAATGCCAAATAATCATCTTTGGAAGTTGAAATAATATAAACTTAAATAGTTTCAAATTAAGGCTTGCAAGAAATTAAGGAGTTATTGAAGAAGCAGAGGAAATTGGAGGAAAAAAAAAAACATGAAACAAACCCACATAACAAATATTAACATGCTGATGATGACTGTTTTATCTAAGCTAGTGAGGATGAATAATGCCTGGCCAATAACTTGGCTGGCCTGATCTGCAAAGCTCAGAATGGAAACCAGCTTCATGGAAACTGAGATATTTGAACACATGGTGCCAGTTTGAACCCGTCAAGCCTGAAAAAACATTTACAAGCTGGTCTTCTGTTGGTTTTCTGTGAACATCAGCTTCAGATGTTGTGAATTTCCAGAGTTAGAAAGGATGCTTGACAATGTGGATGAGCGAACATGGGGAACATTTGATCTTATTCACAGCTGTGTAATTATGCAAGACTCTCCTATGAAGAAAGGCCGAGAGCGCTGGGGTTATTCAGCCTGGGGAGACCTTATTGCAGCCTTTCAGTACTTAAAGGGGGCTTATAAGAAAGATGGTGGCAAACATTTTAGCAGGGCCTGTTGTGTCAGGACAAGGGGGGATGGTTTTAAACCAAAAGAGGGTAGATTTAGACTAGATACAAGGAAGATAATTTTTGCAATGAGGGTGGTGAGACACTGGCACAGGTTGCCCAGAGAGGTGGTAGATGCCCCATCCCTGGAAACATTCAAGGTCAGGTTGGACGGGGCTCTGAGCAACCTGATCTAGTTGAAGATGTCCCTGTCCACAGCAGGGGGCTTGGACTAGATGACCTTTAAAGGTCCCTTTCCAATCCAAACTTTTCTATTCTATGATTCTATGATTTTACATTGAGCTTTACCCTGTTGTACGGCGAATGCCCGATACAATCTGTTTGTAGCAATACCCACACATCTACGTATAAAAATACTTCAGTTCAAAGCCTCAAGCACTTCAGCTAAGGAAGAAGGTCTGTCGCATCTAAGTGACCTGTCCTTTTCCCCAGAGGGGCAAACAATACACAGGCAGATACATGCATGCAGCCCGCCAGGCTGCATTTTGGTTAGAATTGTTTTAACCTTTCGATGGGCTTCACTGTCAGTTACAACTTCTGAGAACATTTTCAGGTGAAAAGATACTAATTTAAAACAAACAAACAAAAACCAAAAACCTGTGTTAAAAACAAAACCACATTAAAAAAGAATATACATTTCAACATCTTTCTACCAGAAGGTTTTCAAGCTCTCTGGCAGGACTGCTGGTCAGGTCCAGAAAGTGCACTCAGATGACAGGACCTGAAAACCTGAGCTTTTACATCAATAAAGAAGTTTCCATAAAATTCTGTTTCACCTAATTGTAGGCTTCAGGCCCAATGCGGAACAAATTAACATAGCTCTGTAACTTATTGGACAGCTAACCTTCCAGTGACCTACCACAGCAATATAGTTTCAAGAGTGAAAGTTTCTGCACTCAGAAATCCATAAAAAATAAGTTAAATTCAGAATGCTTCATTTACTTGTGTCCATTCTGTATCTGAAATTCTGACAATATTTTTTTATTTTTCACCTTCTGAGGGCTAACATTAACTCTTGCTCTCTGATTTCTGTGTCTCTGGCGTGTTCCTCTCCGCAGTCAAATGCATTGCCGCCGCCTCCTCCTCCTCCTTGCAGAGCTTACAAAGATGCCTGTGCGCACTCTTCCTCCCTCTTTGGCAGTTCTGCTGGCTCTCATTTCCATAGCAGGAAGCTCACCTCACTAATAAATCAAAGAGCTCTTGGAAGAGGTGACTCATCACCTTCCTGTAAGTGGTTAAAATAAAAATGGACTATGATCATTTCTGTGGTCTCCACTGCTCTTTTCTTTAAAGCTCTACTTCCCCCACCCGCATGCTGTAGATTTTATCATCTCCCTGAGTTATTTTCAGCTTTTAGTACAACTTATTAAATCTTTTCTGCTTGCCTTTGTCATGTCATTTGATCCTGCTTTCCCTCTATGTGCTGCATTCACTGGTCTTCTGTGTCATTAGAGCCTCTTCCTTTATTACTATCTGACCGGGGTCACGTCACAGAATGGAATGTCACCTGGAATGTCCCTCTTTATTCAGATGACTAGATTTGGATGTTTTATGCAGTACACCCCAAACATCCCCAATATATAGTGAATTTTCTTCTAGCCTTATGGCAGGAATGCATATGCTTCCAAATGTGAGCCTATCACCTCCAAAGCGCATTTTGATCATATGAAAGTTATGAATCCATAGCAGGCTGTCAGTCCTGTACCATTACATGTATGTGTGTATACATGTTATGATCAAACTGCCATGCAGCTATGAGAACAGAACTGCTTTTTGGTCACATTACAGGCACGGGGTTGTAGCATCTAGCCCTTGAGGACTTGCAGGGAAGGTTGTATAGCTGTAGGCAAAGAGGCCAGGCACCACTGTTTTACAGATTTAGCAAAACAGCTCTGCAAATGGAGTTATGTTTATGAAAAAAATTCCAGATTTAAAATAGAAAGCAACTCTTATTTTTTTAAATACAACAAACCAGCAGATTTAACAAACCATCTTGATCCTGTATTGACAATGCAGACTCCTGAGCTGCTTCACTATTTAATGGCTCCAAATTCTTTCAGAGTAAAGTCCTGCTACTACATTGCCATCTGCTAGTGCAGATATACCACGCAAATTCCCCAGCAAATTAGCAGAACTACCTCCAAGCACAAAGCTCTGCACTGGTGGATTCCCGAGCAGAGTGCAGTCTAAGTCTGCTGCATACGGGAACATTGATGCACTTTCCCATGGTCAAGCTCAGAAGAGGAATATCATTAATTCATTTTCAGAATCTAGACCCTATGTTAAAGCATAACCAAACAAAACTCCAGCATATAAAAAGGGAAGTTTACAACAGCACAGCAAAGATTTTCTGCTTGTTTGTTTTTACCGAGCTGAGATCAGTGTTTTGAAGTTGAAACATTGTTTTTCAGTAAATGAACGCCAAGGCAGGCAGAAGAGATGTTCTTAACAATAGAAGTTATGGGCCAAATCCTTAATTCTTCTTGGCTCTGGCTTCCAGGAAAGTGAAACACATCCAGCCAGCCAAGGCTTCAGCCCCATCTTACTCAATTTAGCCAGGACATTGCTACCCTCAGTTGTCTCTGCTTCCAGACAGAAAGCATGACTGCACTGCACCGCACACAGGAGTCTCAAGAGAGATGGTGGTTTCCAGGGTCCAGAGGACAACACGCAGAGTTCCAGGCGTGGAACTCTACTAGCTGCCGTGGGACTGCTTGTGGCCCCAAAGCCAAGGACACAGAAAAGCAACATGAAAGTATACCTGTGCCCTTCATCATGCAGTGCCAACTCCCTGTTCAACCCAGGATCTGTCTCTCAGCATCCAATCCTGACCCTATTGCTCCATCCAGCTTCTCTTTGCTTTGGGGATTTAGCCAGCCCTCTAACATTTCTTTGATTTGGGGTTTTAAAGCAATACTTTAGCATTCCTTTCCATCTTCCCAGATTTGTAGGGTTTGTATTATTTATGTTTTCCATTTGATTAACCAGCTGTAAAATCAATAGCAGTGCATTTTATCATAGTTCCAGAGGAGCCCTCTGTTGTGTTGTGCTGCTATTTTAGGAACTAGAGCAGTTTGTGAATCTATACAAGTAGTTTGGCAACCTGCTCTTTCTCCCTTTGCCCTCCCTTTAGTTTTGGACACAACACAGGAATCTTTCTGTGGCTCTGCATGGTGAAAATTGATATAAAACAGCTTTGGTCAATTTTATATACTTTTTTTCAGTTAAGAAAGTTAATACCACGGAAAAAAATGGTCAGGAGGATCAAATGTTTATGCAGGACGTCATGCTGCTTTGGTGTGCCAACTCTCCAAGAGTCTATAAGGAAGCCAGCCAGACGGGCTCTGAAGCCTGCACCCTGACCCCAGTGACCTCTTAATTTTTCAAAGTTTATCTAGCCCCATCCCAGCAGTACTTGCATTGAAACCGATCCCCCTGCTCCTGGATTTTTGGCAGAAGGGGACTTCCTTCATATGGAAAAGTGTTTAATACCAATTTAATGGTCTGTCTAGCCACTGTAAACCCCCAGCCCCCTCCCAGAGTCTCCCACTGGCGAGAAACAGTGCAATAATATGCTTGAAATAGCCCTAATTCTTCAGTGTGATAGTTGTTTTTGTAATAATATTTTTTTTAAAAGCCAGAGAAGAGAAACTAGCAGCTAGAGAGTTGAATGACATCTTTAATAAATTCATTTTTTTTCATTACTTTTTTTTTTTTAATCTCATCTCTTATACATTTGCATGGTCAGGAATGGACACCAGCAGAAGCAAAAAGGTCTCCATTTTAAGTCATCAGACTCGCTAGCACCAGAAAAACAAATCACATTTATGCAAATCCACTTTTATGCCAAAAAAGTCTAAGTAACAAGTTTATCTTTGGTTGTAAAAAAGACAGACCTTCCTGGCACAATGCCAACAAAAATCCTAACAAAGCAGCTAATAAAAAGGAAATTGAGAGATGCCATAGTTTTCCCAAAGCAATCAGTTTCTTTGTTACTCTAAGAAAGGTGTAGGTTTAAAGGAAGCTGGGACTGTCCTTTGAGATAAGGAAAGGCCTGAAACTTTGGAGCAGGATGGCTGTGTCAGGGGACAAAGCACAGTCTCATGCATCCCCTAGTGTCAGGATGAGGAGAACTCCACTGTAGAGCAAAATGGCAGGCCAGAGCCAAGTGATAGATGCAACAAGCTAGCTTGGCATGACACAAATCTTTGAAGAGCTCTAACATCCTCTTAGTCAAGCCGTTACATTAGAACGACGTACCCTTATGCACTTTGTGGATGCAGTAACAAAAGTTGTTAGAATAGTGATTTGATTTGCTTTCTATCTTAAAAAAAAATATAATCCATCCCCCAGTTCTACGCTCCTTCAAAGGTGAAAAGCCTGTGAATATCAGCTACTTCCTGCGCCTGAAGGAGAAATGTCAGAAAACTCCATCTGAGAAACCGTGAAGGAACGTTACAGTCTGCTCTCTACACATACTCCCATTTGGACTTAAAGCACTTAATTTTCCACGAAGAGGGAGGCACATTTAAGTAGGAACATTGAACAAAACCCCATAGTTTAATGGCAACAAGCTGCACTGTGTTGTGCTGAAATGCCACAGGGCAACACTTTGCATAGGGCTGTGAAGGATTCGGTGTCTTGCACTGCTTCAAGGGGTAATCTCCTTTACCCTTTGCAGCAATACAACATATAGAAAACAATGGAAGGAAGAATGAAAATATTCATATGGATTCTGTTTATAACATTATTTAAGTTAGTGTTTTCTTGAGTGAATCAAAAAAAATAACAGAAAAGCTAATCTAGAGTGACTGCTGTTTTTTCTTTCTCTAGAAATACAAGTATGTTCTAACAACTTCAAAAGCCAGAGAGTCTGGCACTGCCAGTCAAATAACAGCAAGGGAGGTACTTAGCAGGATCTCAGACAAAGGCTTATAATTCCCATCACCTCCTATACTGCCACTCCACTAACATCCACGGCACCTTCCTGCAGTTGAAAAAATCCCATCAGGTTGACAAGACCAAATGGTTGCGATATTGTGCCACTTCTTCAGCTCTTTGGGAATGGTCAAGAGGGAAAAGTACCATATCAGCCTGTTCTATAGTAGTCCCAGGGCTCATGTCCCAATCTCAGACTGAAGCCCAGTGATCAAAATAAACGTTATTCTCTCTCATATGGCTGCCAGAAACGTGAACATTTTCAAATGTGGAGAAATGAGAGAGATGGGAAAGGAAGGAGAGCATGAAGAAACACAAAGTTCAGATGGAGCTTTCCTGGACTTTCTGATGTCTCCAGAGGACACATTCTGCACAGCCCTGGGGAAGGCCAGTCTTCAACTGTAAGATGCACTGCTCTATCTCATGGTTTTGAGCTCTCAGGCAGTGCCAACGCATCAGGAACTATAGCTTTCAGGAAGGAATTCAGACATTATTTCTTTGGCAACAAACAATATGCTCATCCCCAAATTCCCTTTCTACATACCACATGGTGGCACAGCCCTGGAATTATGTCAGTCTCAACACACCATATGTGCTGTTAAACACAGCACAGCTCGCGCACTCTGTAACCACAAAAATCTAAAGAGATGAGTGAGGGACCTTTTCCGAAAAATGGCTCCAAATGATCAAAGAAAATCAAAGCTTCTTCGGAAAAAACAAGTTATGATACATCATGATGCAAATTATCCAAGACTATGAAAACACCCAATCAACTCAAACACAGTTGTGCAACTGTGTTTTTTGGAATTTCTCTAAATCCATTGCATTGGGTAACTAATGAAACAGGAGGAAGGGGGTGAAACATTATGCATGAGGGTGGTTTGGAAGCTTATAGAAAAAATGTGCAATTAGTTATTATATRTTTGTTCAATGCTTCTGAAATGCGGTTATGGTCCTATGTAATCATAACTTCTATGCTTGCTTCTTTGGGGTCCTACAATTTAGCTTACAAATAGTTCAGCTGGACAGTTTTCCCCACTCCCATCCTTTCACTGTTAAGTGCTCTTTTCTTACCCCCAGAGATCAAAGCGATGTTTTTGTGGTTTGCTGTTCCATCCACATTCCCTCTCCCTCYTCTCTTCCTTCCTTCCTCTGCCCTCACTGCAGCACATCACCCAGCAGCCTCAGGCGTGAATCACTCACGCACACACACACCAGCCGCCACGGGTCGGGTGAGCTCATGAAGCCGGTATCCTGCTCTGGACATTACCTTGCGTTTCAACAGCTCCCTGGCTCTCACTTTTGGTGCACTGAATTCACTGCTAGCTTGGCAATTTGTGCCTTGGCAATTTGTCTAATTTTTAGGTCTGATTTTGATTCTGAGTCAAATCAAGTACCTTTGAATAGTTAATACAACAGATAAGAATGAGTCTAGTAGGTAAATGATAATTTAGGGAAAAGTCTCCAGATTTCTTTTTTCCTGGACTCTGCTGCCACCTCATTCCCACATTGCCTTGGCCAGGCTGAAGTTACTTGTTTGATCGGGACAGGACAAGAGTTTTGTTTTCCAAACCAGAGGATTCTGGTGCAGCTGGGGAATAAGAGGACAGGCTTCATTCTACGGGGGCATCAAATACAAAAAACACTTCTCAGAGTGGAATACTCTCCCATTAGGCTAATTCAGGGAAAGTTTTACCAAACACTTTAAAATAAGTGAGTTACAGCTTTTTTCCTGGCATGTTACTGCACAATGGTCAATTGAGAGCTTGGATCAAGACCAGCTACAGCAGATCATGACAGACCTCACCTACCACTTGTTTTCTTTTTATCCCATCAAACAAAACAGGCTTGCATAATGGTAGCAGTTTCCAACAAAACAGGCTTGCACACTTACAGGTTTCCTCACAAGCATTTGTTTTCCATGCATTAGAATCATAGAATCATAGAATCATTAAGGTTGGAAAAGACCTTTAAGATCATCGAGTCCAACCGTCAACCCAACACCCATGCCCGCTAAACCATGTCCCCAAGTGCCACATCCACACATTTTTTGAACGCCTCCAGGGATGGTGACTCCACCACTTCCCTGGGCAGCCTGGTCCAATGCCTGACAACCCTGTGGGTGAAAAAATTTTTCCTCATGTCCAATCTAAACCTCCCCTGGTGCAACTTGAGGCCATTTCCTCTCGTCCTATC